>ML778414.1:219230-244534 GCA_009831015.1 Picea engelmannii
TTAGTCTAGGTAGGATTTCAGGGATAGGCATCCAAATAACTCCCCGTTATCTGGTTCTCACATTGTCAAAACAATAGAAGTTGTCAAATAGGGAACTGTAAATCCTCCAATTCAACTATTCCTAACACCATAAGGTAGGGAGATACCCATGAAGGGTTGAAGGCCGAGGTTCAGTTGTTCTATGCCTCCCCCCTTGAGGCACCCACCTCTTGGATGGGATCCAACCCGTGACCCATTTCTTAGGCCGAAAATCTAAATGTCGCACTTTGACCGAGGTACCTAGTGACCAAATTTTAGGGCATCTACCCAGGTGGCAATTGTGGGCTACAATTTCACCTTGATCAGATTTTGTGTGGCTATTGGTAAATATCACCATCTCTTTCAGGATATGCCCCCTTTACCCCTCATTATAACTGATTACTTCATCCTTCACTAGTTTCTCTTCCGGTGACTTCAGACCCCACTGTTGAGTACTATTGGAAGGTCTAGTGCTATTTGAGAGGAAGGACGTTACGTCTTTTAGGACATGAGCATTTGTTTTCTTTGATCCCCCACGTGGAAAAAACCCACTTATCCACATATATGCTTCTTTTTCAAAACACTTTATGTATTATGCACTTATGATTACATTTTGATTTAGATATATATCGTGTAAAGTTCAAAAATTGCAATAAAGGCTCTTGTTTATTTATTACTCTCACCACAATTCGCACACATCCACTCAGCTAGTCGGACATCATAGGGGACCCACAGAACCCCCGTCATTCCAGACGCTTGCTAAACCTCCCTCCTATTCTAGGGGGAGTTCCTAGTCTTTCCAACTCATCGGCACCACCTTCACACACTCCAGTGAGTGCCACTATCTTAGGATCACCTTTGCTTGGTTCCACCTTACTTGGGTCTAATTCCCAAGGTCCACATTCCACTCTCTATCCTTTACACGGAAGCGGGGGGAAACTTCCTCTCAAGGGGAAAGTACCAACCCACCTAGCCCCCCTCAAGGGTCAGGTTCACAGAACACTCACACCATGGCTGGAACAAATCCTCTGCCACCACTCCAGATGCCATATTTGGCCTCTCTTAACATACCATATCTAAGAAAACTCACAGATGATCCTATATTTCATGACCCCACATGGCCTACACTGCCTACCAAACTACCTTCAGACATTCCCAAGTTTGAAGGAAAGGCAGGGGATGACCTTGCCAACCATGTCATGAATTTCCACCTATGGTGCTCTTCCAATAGCATTATGGATGATTCCATCCAACTGCAATTATTTCAATGCACGCTCATTGGCCCATCAGCCAAATGGTATGTAGACGAAAAATCGCAGTCCCATGCGACTTTCGAGTCCTTGTCCAAAGAATTTTTTACCTCCTTCCAATTACCAATCCGCCATGACAATGGTCTTGAACTGCTCTCTAATTTTAAACAAACCTCAGCCACACATATCGTTGATCACATTCACAAGTGGTGTAGACGACGTAGTTTGTGCAAATCCAAAACCACCAAACAACAGTGTCTTGACTGGTTTCTCATATCACTTATCTCTCTCCTCGGTAAATATGTAGCTTCCACCTTCCCTCAATCAGAAGAATAAGCCATCAGTAAGGCTCAACAATATGACCTCATCTATTCACAATCAGGGTACTTGTACACAGTACTTCCTAATCTCCCAAAACCCATGTCATTCTGCCAAGACAAACCTGGGATGTCTCACTCAGCAAACGAATTGAACCGTAAGACCACACACCACAGTACACAACCCCAACAACAACCAATGTATGGCACACCTCAATATCCACCAGCATATGGGGGAACCTCTTATTAACCTCCACCCCCTTACCAACAACCATACCCTATTTCTATTCCTCCACCCATCAGTGGGCCACCATCGACACCCACAATACACCCACCAATCCAAACAAGTTCTGGTACTCCCTCTACCTCAGCTTATACTCTAAGTACTAGTGAAAGCGCCATGCCTTCCTACGTACCTTACGGATCATTACCCCCATAGAATTTGTACTTCCCATTCCCTAGTCCTCCACAACCCATGGCTCCCCCACACCCTCACGCTGGGGTGAATTTTTTTCAACCTTCTCCCCTTCAGCAATATCAAAATTTTGAACAACTGAATACGAAAAATCTGACCCATCAGTCGAATAATGCCAAAAAGAAAGGAAAAATCAGGAACAATAGCAACCCAGGTCAAGGTGGGAATCACCCCCAATGGAACCAACCTACTGGGGGCAACCAGAATCAAGGGAATCAGAATCCCCAGGGGGGCAATAACAACATGCATCAAGGGAGAAATAACAATACTATAAGAACCACCTTCCCTTGTGCCCTTTGTAGTGAGTTCAGTCATTATACTCGTCATTTCCCCCAAATCGTTGATTTTAAATGGATGAAAGACTCAGGAAGTGTACCACACTCTCCATCATTGTCTGCCCCTTAGCAGGCCCCACAAAAATACAACCAACAACCTCCCCCAGTCATGCTGCAAAATCCCATTCCACACCAGGGTGTGATGAACACCCAACAAGACACGCAACCTACCCCACCACAGTTGGGACAGTATCTCAATCCAAACAAACCTGTAGATCATACTATCCTCCTCACCAGTGAGGAAGAAATCCTTCTACAAACATGTAGTTGTCAATACCGTGCACCCACTGAGTCTCCTCCCATTCCCCCAGAAACAATCCCAGCACCAACAGGACCCTCGTTGGTGATTCCCTGCCCTAACGCCGAAACACCTATTCACATCCTTCACATCCTTCGCATCCCATTGCGTAGGACTGTCCACAACCCCCAGGCTAGGGCAGCTCATAATTATAGTTTGGTCGATGACATTGAAGTTATCGATGCCCCACTCGATTATAATATCTTGTTCGGTCGTAGCTACATGTATGCTATGAAGGCAGTTGCCTCTTTCATCTTTCGAACCATGATGTTCCCCCATAACAGGAAGATCATTTCCATTGACCAATTCTCACATTATGAACCTAACCCTTCTGCCAACATCGATAACATTCTCCCTCTCATCCACATGAATCCTAAAGCATACCCACTCATCTAAATGGGTCTCGGAGTTTTCAAAGACACATCATTGTTAGGAACTTACCATGGTGCACCACCGCTCCTTCATCCTTCCAATCAAGTACGCATCGTATCATCTAATGAAATTGACATAGAAGTTACCCTTCCTCCTAGGGAGGCTTCTATCATATCTGATGTCCCACTAGTCGCAGAGCTCCCCCCTCATGAGCCTCCTGCGAACTCGTCGACTCCACTAGTTCATGATTTCACCTCTCCCCAAGGCCATATCCCAGTTTGGGAGACAATTCCCCAAGCCATTACTCAAATCCCCTTATTTTACCCTCCACCAGGTGTGCAAGCTTTCCAAGTAGCCGCAACGCTTACCCTCCCTAATATGGTGTTGGCAATTCCAGTTTGGTATTTGCATCCACCAGAGATGGTTCCTCAACCATCCCTTCCCCCCCCAAATAGAAGGAATCCCAATGACGATTCCCATACTCACTCCCACCATACCCTCTACACCCCCACTCACTAACCTCCCTGCCACAGCTAGGGGCAAGCGAAAGAAGAAGGATCCCACAGCTCCACTTCCCCCACGCGTCCAACCTCCTTGCGTGCTATGTGAGAAAGATGGACACCCAACCAATAAATGCCCATCTCTACCTGAGTTATGTAACCTAATTCAACCCAATCCAACACCATCACCGCTCGCCACTATAGAAAGTACTATCACTATCTCCCCTAACACAAATAGCAAAGGGCTTCGAACTAAATTCGCTTGTGCCATATGTTTCGAATATGGCCATTATACACACCATTGCCTAGCACTACCTCAATTCCAACAGACATTAGTCGCAGTATGCCAAAGATTCCAGCACGAACCCAATCCAGCTACATCATCCCTACCAAACATCACTAACATCCATTATGTCACGACTTCAGTCAATGACCGTATGAGATGCCCTTGCTCTCTATGTGAATCCTTAGATCATTTTACATATCAATGTCCTATGATCATTGAATACATGCAACGCTAAATGACCCTGATTCAAACCCCTGTACCCCCTATAGAATCTATGACTAACCTTACCTCATCCCTAGAGATTCTACATATCATTTCTCCTGAACCAGAGGCACTCCCTATTCCTCCATGGTTCTTAGATGACTTATCCAAGGATTTACCCCCAAATCCCCCAATTCTCTCGTTCATTTCCCTACAGAAATTTTACATCCAACTACCACTGGTACTCCTTAGTACCTCGATATTTGGTTTATGTCGAGCGAACCATCGCAATCCCATTGCATCATTCCCCCTACTTCTTCATCACCAAAGGACAACCACACGGTGACAGTCACCGATATCACTCTTTTAGATCCCTTGTATTCCCACCAATTCCACTGTGATGAGGACATACTCAAAGAATTAAACACCCCCGACTACCCATGGGATACGCTACACCACAGAGTGCTCTTCTTTCCACAGGAAGCCTCCACACCTCCTAATCAACACCCCGTATACGCAGTCGAAACCAAAGATTTTATCCCTTCAGGGCATATCGATGGGTTCAACAACCCCATTCCTGCCCCTGATGCTTTTGAAGAAGGCAACATGGCCAACATTTCCCCGACCATCAAAATCGATATTTCCATCAAAAATGGAGTCGTCGAAGAATTCACCATTGGCGCCGCATGCACTCCTCAAGAAATCACCGCCTATAAAGCCCTCTTCCAAGAATATCAAGATATTTTTGCCTGGTCATACACAGAGATGCCTAGTCTTGATCCCTCTATTGTCAAACATCGCATCGAAACATTGGCCTAATATTACACTGGTTCGTCAAAAACAATGACCGCTACACCCATCCAAAGCAGCAGCCATCAAAGTCAAGATTGACAAATTACGTGCGGTTGGGTTCATCTACCCCATTGCCTATACCTCATGGGTATCCAACCCTGTACCCGTTAACAAAAAATAGGGCACTATCCGCATCTGCACGGACTTTCGTGATCTCAATCACACCTGTCCCAAAGACAACTTTCCAACACCTTTCATCGATCAAATTATCGACGACTGCGCAGACCACGAGGCTTTGTCCTTCATGGACGGTTTCTCTGGCTATAACCAAATCCAAATCCACCCAGCCGATCAATACAAAACCGCATTCACCACCCCTTGGGGTACTTTTGCATATCGTGTCATGCCTTTTGGCCTAAAGAACACTGGCGCAACTTTCCAACGGGCTATGACATACATTTTTCACGATTTGGCTCATATCATCTGTGCATACTTGGACAATCTCACAGCTTGATCCAAAAAATGCACCCAGCATCTTGATGATTTACGGATCATCTTCCAATGGTGTCTTCAGTACAACATCCGCTTGAACCCCCTCAAGTGTGTGTTCTACGTCACCGTCAGGCGCCTCCTCGGATTCATCATTTCCCAAAGCGGTATTACCGTGGACCCCCTCAAAGTCCAAGCCATCATAGAAATTCCACGCCCTTGGAATTTACGTCAACTCCAGAGCCTAAAAAGAAAAGCTAACTTTTTACAGTGATTTGTCCCAGACTATGCCACTCAAGCACACAGTTTCCTTCGCTTACTACGCCACGACATCCCATTCCACTAGGATGAACATGCCCAAAAAGCATTTGATGATCTTAAAATGACGCTTTCTAACACCCCTTTAATTAGTTCACCCGACTATAATCGCGACTATAGAATCGGCTGCCTCGTTCTCTTAGAATCTCCAAATCTCCTCTGAATACCTCTCATCCAGTCACTCTGACAGCAAGTACAAATGAGGTGGCAATGTGGGCCCTACAGCTATATATATCCCTTTCCGCCAAACTTCCAAACACCATTCTGGGAGCTCCGGGTGTCCGTTTTTCGATCCATCTTCAGCCACAGGACCAACATCTTGTCATCTACATCAACACAGTCCCCAGGCCATTTTTTATCCTTAGCCCCTAGGGCGCCATTTTTTATCCTTAGCCCCTGGGGCGCCATTTTTTCATACCTCATCCAGGTACACATGCCCATGTTCAAAATTATCAAATAAATTCTTGTATGTTCGATTCTCTTTAGATATTGTTCACGTTAGGTATTTGGTTTTCATGTGTGTAGGTACTTGGTCATCATACATCAGCGCAAGCCCTTCAGGTATATAATCAACACTAGCATGTAATCATTCCCTCTAAATCTCAATTGCATCTCCATTCACACCCTCTGACATTTGCCTTTAGGATCCCCATCTCCAACTCTACAGTACCGACCCCTCCATTGCATTTTTTGGTACTGTCACCCGGTAGCACTCTCCCCCACATGAGTTGTCCTATTCATAGCACCCTTTGGCACTTTGACACTCATGTTGTTTTTCAACCCTTTAGGGATGGGAGTCTCGATAGTCTTACATCATGTCGTGAATTAGCCACATACTCCTTCTCCTCATTTTTCTAGCTTTCCCAATGGACTCCCAAGTTATCTCTTCAAGGTTCTATTTTGATTGTGCCTCCGCAGTATCATTAACCCTCCATTTCATCCACAATCAGTCAATCAGTTTGCCCCTCTGCAAATATCCCTCCATACCATCTACCTCATACAGAAACCCACCCATGGGGCCCCCAACCTCCACCAGTTCTCCAAGCACATTACGCCCTCACCTACTCAACCATATTACATTGGGGCACCCATTTCTGTATTTGTACACTCATCCCAAATTGTTCTTTATAAATTGTAAAAGGCCTTTGTTTCCATCATTTACATATCTTTTTGTTGTCACCTTTGGCGACCTTCTTCCCTTTTTTGGAAAACCCAACCCTTGTCGCCCTTGGTTGGGGCACTCCTTATCATCTACTTTTGTTGACATCATCCATATACTCTGAGTATCCCACATGCCACTTACCTCTACTCTCTGAGTTTGTCCACTATGTCTCGCCTCTGGCACAACTTATCCCACGTCTCGTTGTCCCCCTGACACTCGACCTAGTTGAATGGTTGCGGCCACTTATACTTCGCATATACCCCCAACAAAGGGCAGTCTTGAGTCTTCATACCTCTTGATTTCATCCATGTACCTCCTCAGTTCCTAACCTCACCTAGTAGATTTCACGAAGCCCTTTTCTTCTTGGAGTCGCGTCCCCCTTTTGTCGACATCGGCATAGTTTCTAGAAGGGTGATAGTATCTTGACTCTCATTACCTTTCCAATGAGAGGTCTCGGACAGCACAGGGAGAACCACAATTTCTCCCTGTTGTCGTTGACCCCTGTAACATTCAACTTCAACACTTTCTCATGTTACGATGGGTCTTACTTTGCGACTATTGCAGTTATTTCTTATATTTTCCAAAGACCTCTGAACTTGGTTGGGCTATCAATGCCTATAGAATCCATGATACTTCTTACAGGTGTCATTGCCTACTATTCAGAGTATGTTCCTCCTCATAATTGTCTTCTGCCTTTATCACGACCGCCCCCAAGGGCGTTGCAGTTGTCTACATCAACACACCATTTCAGTTATTATACAATACCATTCTTCTTGAGTTACATGACACGAGCATGGGGCATGCCCGCCTCGTTTGTACATAATTTATTTTTATACACCTTATGGAAGGTTGGGTCCTACAGGTTCCCTTCTCCCTCCAACGGGTCACTCTTTCTACTCTCACTATCGCTCTCTCTTACAACGGCACTCTCAGTAGAAGAAACATTGATGAATTTCAGCGATACATATGCTCCTAACCTCATCCATCAGGGGGCATCTGTTATCACTGAAATTTCATCCGCAAATGGTTACAGAAATATAGCACCATCAAACAGTTATGAGGTCACCCATGCACCAAAATTACCACAAAAGGTCCAAAACTATACAACCAGTGATAAAATTAAGGTGCATTATGACTACACAGGGTGCGCGCGCACATGTGCGATCTAGAAACACACTAAAAGCGCACATGCGCACGATGCGCAAATGTGGTCGCTAAAATCCTCGCACATCTGAGAACGGTGCATTTGTGAGATTGGTCGGCCTCCCACCCACTTCTGGTTCAGCTTCCAAGTTGATTTGACACCCAAATCTCAGTTGAATCTGACTGGGTGGCTGGTCAAATACCTAAAAATTCCCTAAATAGCCTCTTTTCACACTATAAGTTGGTTGCACAATACCTCAAAGAGGTGCTATAAAACAAGGCCATGGGTGCACTTCATTTTGAAGGAATTCATTAGCAAGGTTATGCTGCTGCTATTCTCTTGGGGAATCCTCTTTTCTCATCAAGATTATACTAGCACCATTACATTGGGCAATCCATCTCACCTCTTGAGTGGATTAGCTTGGGATTCTTTCACCATTTCATTCAAAGTTGTAAGAAGAGCTTAGTTGTGGGGGTCCAAGAGCCCTCCCTTGGAGGAAGAAGGGACCCAAAGTCTTATTTCTTCTTGGTGTTTTCTTTCACTAATATAATCCTTGTCATTAGTGACATGAGTCTTATTGGTTTTTTGTTCTTATGTCCTTATGCTCAATAGTTTAGTTGTTCTTTTATCTCTTAGTTTAATTCTTAGTTTGTTCTTTTATGTTTCTTTCTCTAACCCTTTTCCTTTACAGTTATCTTGCTTAGCTAACCCAACTAAGCTTGTAAGCACCTATGTTTTGCTCATTTAGATGACAAAAGAGGCGCAACACCTGGGACACAATGGTTTGCCAGGTATTCTTCTACATGCATGGGAAGTTCCCTCTATCTAGATAAGATAATAGGGGCCCCTCTCTTTGAGAGTCTAGTCCAGAAATAAACATCCTCTAACTCAATGGTAAGAATTTGTGTCCCAATTTGGAACCCATGTTCCGCAGTGTTCCACAACTTGATCATGTACTCGAGGAGGACTTCCTTCTTCATATTTTGCATCTTAAAGAACTTGAGGAGACCGCAATTCCTCAATGCAACCCTTAATCAAGGGTTTTGCAAAGCAGCCACATCATTGAGCTTGTGCTCTCTTTCTTTCCACTCAATCATAATTTTTACCAAATATAACCTGCAATCATCATCAACAAAAGATCATTAGTCATGCTACATTAACAAACTTTTGGGCAATTCAAACTTAAAAATCATTTTTTCTTTGTTTATGATGCTAGTGCTCCCTTTAGTCTCTCATTAGAGTGCCAATGCTCCTACAAAGCGATAACCAGAGCGTTATAATTTTACACAATGCTCCCCCTAGCCTTTTAGAGGAGCGCCAAGGTTTTGGCACTTTTTTTGGCATTTTGTGCATTTTTGGGCAACGCCCCCTTTACTCCTTAAACAAAGCTCTAGCGCACCCCCACTAGGATTAGAGGAGCATTGTCAAATCGGGTAGCACTCCCCCTAGCCTTTTACGGGAGCATTGAGCCTTTTTCGGTGCCTGGAACCTCCCAGGGCATCATTTTTAAAGCACAATAATTACCTAAAAATAAAATGTAAACCATGCAAAATGTAGGGAAGAAGTAGAGGACCAACCTGATCCAGACGGAGACCAAAATGGATGACCATAGCTCCAGCACCGATGAATGAAAGAATCTCCCTCCAAAGCCAATTTCTCCACTACTAAAAGTCTTGGCACAAATGAATTGGTAAAAGACATTTTTACCCCATATTACTATTATAAAATTTCATTTTTGCCAAAAAACATAGTTATTTTGGGTTTTCAGAAACATTTTGGAGGCATTATTAATACCCTAGTGTGCAGTTTTATCATTATTGGCAGGTTTCGAAGCAGTTTTGTTCGATTCTTATCTTGCCGCATTAACGATCATAGTCTTAGTTCGTTCTCACGCAATAAAAAACATAAGACCACACCGAGTAAACTTTTATCTCTTTTTCAGACTCGCATGGATACACGAAAAAGGAACCCCCTAGATTCGTCTTTAAGCTCTTTTCAGACTCTCTAAATATGAAAAGATTATTGAGTGACCTTGCTTCCTTTCCCACTCGTTAAAAGGTTTGAAAGGGCGTCTTTCAAGTGATAATTTATCTCTTTTTCGACCTCGCAAGACAAACATTACGAAAAAGGACAACACTGGAGTCGTATTTAAGTTATTTTCTGAATCTCTAAACATGAAAAGTCATCGAGTTTACCTTCTCTGGACTCGTTAAAAAAATACACATTGAAGGGCCCATATGGGACCAAACCCTTACTTCTTCCAGTTCATTAGACAAAGGAAGAGGGACTTATCGAAGGTCAATTATATCGAGCATGTGTTACCCTCCTTGAGATCATTAAATTAAAAAGAGGTACTCATCTATTTGGATGGGGGGGAATTTTCAAGGAAGCAAGCCAAGCAATTTTTGAAAACATCACCAGTCACTCTTACAGTCACCCTTGAACATGGCACTTTGTCTTTGCACACATTTTAATCCATTGAACCTCTGCACTGAACCAATCCTTTGAGTTTTCTTACTCCTTTGGGTCACCTGATGAAAGTCATGTTTTTTCTATTGTGCCTCAGTGTTCAAGGGAAGTATCTGTCTCGAAAGTCAACCATCACAAAATTCCTTGTTTCAATACATGTGTCAATCCATGTTCATTTGATCCACCAATTTACATCTCTGTGTCTATTTCGTGTAGGCCTCCTCGTGTCTGAAATTTAGTTCACATAATTGACCTCTGATCAGATGATTCCATAGATGTTCGACTTCATCTCATTTATTCACATTCGTTAGAATGTACTAGGGTACCTTGGGAATCATTGACATCAATGGTGGTTTTCGTCGCACTTGTTAATGGTTTATCTCATTGACCAATAATCAAGTGGTTTCTACCATGTTCGACATTAGGAAATCTATTCACATGGTTATATTTGTACTACATCAGGATCAGTAAGAAGACCCCGGGTTGAGTGATCACTCTGATATGTACTTTTCCCAGGTTGCGATGGAGTTTCTCTTGAATATTGACACATATATTGTCACATAGATCCACTTTGTATTGGAGTTTGGCTATGTCTTGTCATCTCGTAGATCCACTGTGTATTGTGCGTGGCTATGATCAGTTCATGTCATGGAAGTATATATCCACATTGTATCTTCGGTGGCTATACCCTTTTTGTCAATATAATTATGGATCTGTAGTGTATCTTATGGCGGCCATACCTTGAAATATTTATCACTCAAGAATAGGTATGTCTGCCTTGGGTTTGAAACATATCATAATATTTGTTTTATGGTTGTGTGCATCTTCTACCAGGTTCTATGAGTCCATACCCTTGGTCGAAAAAGTACACAAAGTACTTCAGTCATCAGTTTCTATCTTCTAACTTTGCACTTTGGGGGGCAATCTGTTACACATCAAAATTACTCACTTCAATGATGACCTATTTTCATCATTACCACTGTCACAACTGTCACAATTATCATACTTTCATCTTTCCTATGTCATGTCTCAAATGACATTAAAAAGAACACTTAAAAGACACCTTCAAAGACTAGTTTAAGAAGGAGAAAACATTTAACAAAGAGTACAAAGCTTTTACCATGAAAAAGACCACCTAAAAGTCATTTTTGAAGGGTAATGCTCCCCTACCCATTTTTAGGGAGTTCTAGTGCTCCTTACCCTCCTTTGGGGGAGCATTGCAACACTCTATGCCCCATTCTGAGGGAGCGTTGACCTGTTTGAGGAAATCTTGGGTTGTTGAGTAAAATCAGGGAAAAATCCCCTTCATCTCTGGAGTTAGTTTGATTTGAATCTGAGGTCAAGGCTGGATCTTAGGGAGGATCCATAACTGAAGGATAAATATCCTCAACCTATTCCAAGAATATCTAATATGGTTAGGCCTCTCCAAGCCTATATAAGGAGGCCTCCTCATGGTGAAAGGGGGGGACATTGAAGGCATCAAACTTATGATCTCATAAGGAAGATAATTAATGAATCATAGTAATTTTGTTTGTGGATAATTTGAGTAAGGGGTTGGACAAGGAGAGATGGAAGATGTTGTTGCAGCTTCATCAAAGGTCTGTAAGTATCTCTATTGATTTCTCATTAATACATGTGCTTGGCATGTTTCCTTCAAGATTGTGTTTATTTACATGAACTTGTCTTTAATAGATAGATATAGTTTCGAGCTAATCATACTAGAATAGGAAGTGTGTTTTGTCTTTGATTAGATTGCATGACTTGTTGAAGAGCTTGGGGATCAGAGCTCAACTTGGACTGGGCGAGGAAAAACATCGTAAAAAGGTACATCTTCTTCCTCTTCTCTATACATTAGTTTAGCTAGGTTTAAAGGGATGTCAATGATCAACGGTAGCACCTTTCTGTCTTGGTATTAGGAGTCTAGAGCCCAAGAGGGGATTCACCTGTCCGCAGGGGGATTTCTCTATAACAATGTGTCAACCTGAGGAAGTTGAATGATGTGTGCCTACATGACCTGTTCCCTACTCCTTTCACAGATGAGGTGTTGGAGAACATAGGAGGACATGTATCTTATTTAGTCACTGATGGATTCTCAGGATACCATCAGATCAAGATAGCTCCAGAAGACAGGTACAAGATAACTTTTTCCACAGAATGGGGATCCTACCAATACACAGTCGTTTCATTTGGACTTAAGAATGCACCAATAATATTTTCCAGAGTAGTCATAGTTGCATTCAAAGAATTCATCCATCAGTTTGTAGAAGTATATCTAGATGACTAGACAGTATATAGTCTGTTGAAAGACCATGTAGAGGTGTTGAGGATGATGTTATAAAGATGCAAACAGTGTCAAATATCGTTAAACATCAAGAAGTACATCTTCAAAACACCCTATGGAATATTATTGGGCCATATAGTATGCAAACAAGGCTTCCTATTAGATCCTTCAAAGATTGTAGTAATTGTTAATCTACCACCACCAAAATCAGTACCTCAGTTAATATCAACATTGGGACACACAGGATAATATAGGAAAATCATAAAAGGGTATGTGTAGATTATTGTGCCAATGGAGAAATTGTTAAGAAAAGATAGCAAGTTTCAGTGGAATGAGGATTGTTAGTGAGGATTGGACACCTTGAAAGAGAAGATGGTAACCGCACCAATACTAGTATTCCCAGACTGGGAAAATACATTCCATGTGCATGTATATGCATCCGCCATAGCACTTGGAGCTATTTTAGCACATCCAAGAGCAGGAAAATTGGATCATCCTATAGAATTTGCTAGCAGAAAACTGTCAAAATCGAAGCAGAATTACAATACCACATAGAGAGAAGGCTTAGATATGGTATATGCACTCCAAAAGTTTAGACATTACTTATTGGGAAAACATTTCAATATGTTTACATACCATTCAACTCTCAAATACCTCGTCAACATGCCAGTGTTGGGGGGAAGAATTTGTAGATGGTTATTTTTGTTCCAAGAATTTGACTTTGAAGTGACAGTCAAACCAGGGAAGTTGCATGCAAGGCATGATCATTTGCCAAGGATCACTAATGGAGAGGAACCTACGAATTTAGAAGACAAATTTCTCGATGCACAATTATTTTCAGTCCAAGTAGCTAATGAATATTTTGCAGACATCATTCAATACTTTAGTATAGGGACTGGGCCACAAGAATTCAACACTACGCAGAAGAAAAATATGGTATTCAGGGATGCAGACTATCAATTGATTGCAGGACACTTATACAATATGGGTGCAGACAACATCCTGAGAAGATGTGTACTATAACATGAAATACCTAGGATTTTAGCAAAATCTTGTGAGGGAATAGCAGGAGGACATTATGCAGGCAAATATACCATGCAGAAGGTTTTGCGCGCAGGACTATGGTGGTCAACTGTTCACAAAGACTCAAAGGAATATTGCTAGAGATGTGATGTATGTCAGAGGGTTGGTAAACCAAATAGACGGGATGAGATTCCCCTAAGACCACTAGTAACCTTGCAGGTATTCGACAAATGGGTAATATATTTTGTGGGACCAATTAACCCACCAACAAAAAGATCAGGAGCAAGGTACATTATTACTGCGATGGAATACTTAACAAGATGGGAAGAAGCAGCACTAGTAAAATATTGCAGCACGGAGACAACAACACACTTCTTGTTTGAGAAATTGATCACTAGATTTGGATGCCCAAGGATTTTGATGAGTGACCAAGGCACTCACTTCATTAACAACACTATTAAGGCTATGACTGAGGAGTTTGAATTTTATCATCAAAAGAGTACACCATATCATCCTCAAGAAAATGGAACAGTGGAAACCTTTAATAAGATCCTCAAGAATGCACTAACAAAGATCAACAATGTTAATAGGGACGACTAGGACTTGAAGATACCAACAATATTGTGGGCATACAGGACCACATGCAAAAAATTGATAGGGAAGATACCATTCATACTGGTGTATGGAAAAGAAGCAGTGGTGCGATTAGAGTTTTTGGTAGTAGTAATTACAAACATGACAGAGAGAGGTGCATTTCAAGAAAGTCTAAGTCAGTTGATGATCATGGAGGAATATAGGATTCTAGCAGGGTTTCACCAAGAAGTACATAAAGCAAGGGACAAATCTTGGAATGATAGACATATCAAGAGGAAAAATTTCAAGGAGGGATACCTAGTCTTGGTGTACGACAATAAATATCTTCAACACCCAAGAAAACTCAGAAGGCATTGGTTGGGACCATATGAAGTAAAGAATGTCATAGATGAGGGAGTTGTACAGTTGAAGTAATTGGGAAGAGTAGAACTTAGAGGAATGATCAATAGGAGTCGACTGAATATGTATAGGGATAGTCGACCTCCTAGCACTTAAAAAAAAGAAAAAAAAAAAGATTGTGCGCAACAACAGAGGGGTTACCATGCCATACATCAAAAGACAACAACCAATGAAAGAATATGTAGCATGACGAAAAGAAAACATCCACACGCACCAGCCAAATAGCATAACACACACTCGAAAACATTAGTGCACCGGAGAAAGCACCAACGATCAGAAAAAGGAGGAAATTGCAGAAATCGCGGGTACAGAAAATCGGTGCCAACTGACGACATCTATCAAAATTGAATTTCAATAATGATTGAAGGGATGACGCATTAATCGCACCAATTGGTGATGTTAAGGGAATTCAATGGAAGGTACACGGGAAGCGCCAGTTCATTCAAAACACAACTTGGGTAACGTCTCCAAGAAGTTTCATACGATTCCTATATAAGGCCAGTACACGGGTATTAGAAGGGTTATTGTGAAATTGAGAAAAGAACAGAGCGATGGATTATATGGAGCAAAGATCGATTTTACAGGAGTTACAGAACGAACTAAGCTCGGAGGAGACCATTTTTACCACCATGGAACCACCCAAGCTAGGAGCGTCGAGCCAAGACTACAAACGACTTCAAAGAAAACTTAGAGCACCTCAATAGCCATAGGGAAACAAACAGGAACCACCATAGACTATTGAATTTGTCAACTTGGATGAAATACCCTCCCCTAGTATGGAACCAACAAGCCCCACACCAATGGTGGAGGAAACCCAACAAATAGCAGCACTGGGCATGGATATCGATATGTCGGAAGTGGGACAGGGCCTGCAGGCCAGGGATGTAGGAAATCCTTCATGCCCTGAAAACCATGAAGAAGCCTCAATGGTTAATGGGACGTTCCCAAACCAGAGAGAAACAGTCACGCTAGAAAGGTCACACACAGCAGCGTCGGAGAAGCAATAGGAGGGCATAGTAGAAGATGTCACCGACCGAGCAGAGGCATATAGAGAGGAGAGAACAATGGAGGTTGGAACCTCGAGTCAGCCACCATAGTGGAAGGGAAAGAAGCCAGTAGCAATATCACCACGCAAGAAGGTTGCAACAGCCATAGTCTTACCACGCATTCTGAAAGGGGTGTGTATCACGGCTAGCCTGTTAGGCTGCGTGGAAAAACTATGGTACTCAGACCACGATGTGACTGACATGAACAAGTTTTCGGAGTTTGCAAAGAAAGTTTACCTGGATACCATCGGTATAGGACCCTTCGGCAAACCAATTTTCCAACCAAAACAGTGGGCATTCGAACTAGCCAACACCAAGATTCTAATCCTGTTGGATATCCAATACTTTGGAAGGGGTCATGACGTAAAAAACTACGTCAAGCAGTTGATTGCAGTTACCCATAGAGGATACCTATGGGTGGAAGAGCCTGTCTCTATAGACGTAGATCTCATTGCATATATTATAGGGCTACCCTCCCGGGGGGAAGAGCCTTGCGTAGTTCCTCGATGAAAAAACAAAGGATAAGGCATTGGTTGAGGAAATGAATAATATGTATGGCATAGAAAGAGGGTCACATGGAATCATCATTAAGCGCATCAGTGATGCAGCTACCAGGCTGACCACAAAACTCATGGCGTGCAAGTTGCTCAGGAAGTGTCGCAAGGAGGAATTCATTTTCGGGGTCATCGCAGTTGCAGCACAATGCATGGAGGGAACTATACTTAGTTGGGCCCCATACTTGTTAAATTTGTTCCTTGAATACTGCAAGGACATGCAATACCTGGGGATGAGTTCCACTACTCTTGGCTACCCATCCTAATCACCTTGGTAGGATGGAGGGAGCCTAAATATACATACTTTTGTGAGTGATCCACTCATTTCCATGCAACGTGATACCTATCATTAGGGAGCACTTCAGACCCCAAAAACAAAAGTGAAAATGCAATCATGTTCGAAGGGTATTACAACAACCTGCAGAAAATCATTTCCAACACCTGGCGGGTTACACCAGAAGTGGTCGCACAATATTAGGGCATACCCAACTTTAAAGCGACCAGGCATGTAGTATGGATCCAAGCACAAAAGGATCCTAAGAAGGAATGGATACAACTGCAATATTGTGTCAAGGAAGAGGACATAGAGATGGTCATCGAGGATTGGAAAGATGACTAGAGAGTTCCAGTCCTGAATTAAGAGATGTCCATGGATAAGGAGGTTGATGCAGGGAAAGAAAAGACACATGCATGAGAAAAACAGTTCCCAAGAAGCCAAAGCTAGGTCATAAGCCAGCGTAATAGAAGAAAAGGGGTGCGCCAAACAAAGGTACCCAGGAAGGGAAGAATAACAACACCCAGGCACCACAGGAACATGAAAAATAGACTAAGACAGCATAGGGGACCACATCAAGTGCTACTCAATAGGAACAAGGTTATACCAAGAGGTTGATCATACACACTAGGGGTGCATGAAAGAAATCTAAGGTGCACAAAATTCCACCGGAATATACAATCACTGAGAATGACATGGACCTCGTGGCCAAAATGGTCCAGGACTGAACAATGGAGGATTTTGAATAAGCCTAGTGCCAAAGGGATAGGATCTAGGACAAGCTGGCTAACATTAGGAAAATCCTAGAGAATATTAGAGAAACATAGAGGGCAGGCATAGGAATAGATTTAGTACCTGTAGCATCACAAACATGAGACAAGGATGTTCCCAGCGAGTAAGATATGATCCAGAAGATAGCATAGGCGAGCTCAACTTTTCACGTTACACCCAACATGTTGCGCATGGATCAGATTGTGGGCCAGACACCCTTGAAATATCTAGCACAAATATAGCTGTTAATGGGGAGGATACCAACCAAGGTTTTGTATAAACTGCAAGTCAGCATCGCGCAGAAGGTACAGATGCATGCATGCACATATGCAACAGAGTTGCAGCACATGAAGGATAGAAAAGAAGAGTTGGAATTGGTGCTCGAGTAGATCAATATTGAGACCAAAGATGAGAAATATTGCGTGGATAGGCCCAAGTAGGGATTGGTTGTAGCCTATGACAGAATTACAAAGAGTGTGCAAATAGCAGATCCCACGATGACGCATAAAATTGATCATATTGTGCAAACAATTGATCAATACAGGCAAGAGATCGAGAACCTCCGGGAACAGCTCATCCCTACCACTCCCCTAGAGGTAAAGGATCAAAGTAAGCAAGAAGCATCAAGGTAGATGGAGGAAATGGAACGATAAGTTAGTGTAGTTGTTGACTTGTTTGATAGAGAAGAACATCTATGGACAAAGATAAAGGAGGATCAAAATGTCCAGCACTAGGAACAGGAAGAGGAAACTATAAGCATAGCTATCCATGACCTCAAGTGGAGGCAGAAAATGATGAAAATCATTAAGCACCTAAAAGGAGTAAAAGATATGAAGAAGTTGCAAGCAAAACTCATAGCCATGTAGACACAAAAGAAGGATCGACAAGCTCAAATGGAACCTCTCCAAGAGCTAGCAGTGGAGGTCATTGCGTAGGTATAAGAGGCAAAGAAGAACATGGCACAAACTCAGGTAGAGTGCGTAGAGATTGTCAGCAAGGAGATTACAGTGCAAGTATTGGATGCACTCAAACAAAATATTGTGCAGGCACAAACACAAGCAAAGGAACTCATGGAGAAGTTTCAGACTCTCGCAGAGCTTTTGAAGAAGCACACAAAGTTTAGGTGGCTTGGTACGAGCCACATGTCAGTTTTGGGGTCCTGTTGTATGCAGGCCTAGTCAAGATAAAAGGATAATTTTGGAAAGAGAAGCATGAAAGGAGGAAGGGATAGATGAAAGGAAAAGAAGCATGTGTAAGGGAAGCAGGAGAGGTGCACATGCAAGGAAGACCTAAAACTGCTAGGGTTGGGGTTTTTGTAATGTATTTTAATGGTTGATGAGCCAAGAATATAAATAGGTAGTATTGAGAGGAAGAGAGAGAGAGAGTAAGGCCAAACGAGGAAGAAAGAGAGGACAAGAGCAGAGAATGGAAGGTATAAATTTGTAAGAATTGTATGAGTCAGTAGTTGGTAAGATAGGGAAGCTATGAGTGATTTGATCCCGAGGGTTAGATCATAGGCTGAGGAGCCCGGTGCGATCTAGTCAGCCTCACGGGGATCTAGGAGCCGATTGAGGATAGTGAGATCTAAGATTATAAACAAGCACAGCATGACATATTACTAAACCATAATAAAGATCTTGAGAGACAGATATTTATGGATGTAGCCTAGGAGGGGTTGAACCACAGTAATACCTGTGTTGCATGAATGGATGTATGTGTCTTTATTATTGTTAAATGGTGAATGTTAGATGAATGAATTAACTTTTTAGATCTGGTAATTCACAGGCATGAACAGAATGATTGTTATAATGAGATGTTAGAGGGAATGAATAAAGATTACCAAGTACAACCGCATATCTTCACTCATTCCTAGGTTGCAAACACTTGAGTATTGCAGCCACCCATAGAGATTTCTCGGGTGAGACTGCGCAGTACACTATGTGTGATGCGTTGCCTTCTGGTCTACCAGAGGGGCCGATAGTTTTAGAGGGTTTTTGTTGTGAGCTTATTAAATATGAACCGGGATCAATCTATGATATTAAGGTAGGATTAGAATAACCAATAAAGAATCCTAAGTAAAAGAGTCTAGACCAAAATCCAACAGAAAGGTATCAATTTTTTCTTAGTTCACTGGTCGTGAGAATTCACAATACAAAGAGGTCAACTATGTAATTCCAAGGAGGTATTTCTTAGTATATTTTTTATTTGATAAAAAAATTTCAAAATCCCGGTATTATTTTCTTTTCCCTCAATATTGCGTTATTATTAAACCCGTTGAGCCATTGAGAACTGGGGGATTGAGATTAGAAGGAAAGAGTGAGTGTGGTTTACCCAGAGCTGACATAATGCAATGTTGTTAAAATCCAATAGGAGATATCGGCCACCGGGAGGTCGATATTGCAAGGTGCAACTACT
Source organism: Picea engelmannii (assembly GCA_009831015.1). NCBI lineage: Eukaryota > Viridiplantae > Streptophyta > Pinopsida > Pinales > Pinaceae > Picea > Picea engelmannii. Next base: position 239,014 of record ML778414.1, read on the forward strand.
ACGTGAAATACTCAAGTTCGATTAATAAAATAACATAATTCTATAAGCCTAGAGGAATTTCCTTGTGAATATATTCATTTTTGTATTATTTTAATACACGAGAGATTATGTTTCTTTCTCCTTATACTAACATTGAATAATATTAAACTTCATGATGCTATCGAGCATCGGGAGTTTAAGAACGATGGTATGCATGGTGAGTGATTGATGGGGGGCCGACATGGCCATTGTAATAACATGTTATTATATTAATATAATAATACTAAAACACCATCAGGTTATCAAAAATCGGAGATGGAGAGGGTAAGGCAAGTGTCTCATGAAGTAGCCCGAGGACAGATATGCCCGACATAATATCCTTTTAAAATAATGTTATTATATTAAATCCCCACCGGGATGTCGGGTACCGGGAGTTTGAATTGTGAAGGTGCATATGACTTACCTGGGGCCAGTATGAGCATAGTGTAAATTAATATAATAATCTTGGGTGCATTAATTAATTAATTAAAATAATTGTTATAAATTCCTCTATCGAAATATTAGATCTCGATAAAATAGGAAGAAGGTAGGTTTGGCATTTAATATACCCGAGGTAAAGTAAATCCTCAACATTTATCAGGACGATAAATTAAACTGAGAAAAAACTTCATTACGTGGATATTAAATTAATGAGGATTAAATAAATAAATATCCTAAGGCGCAAGATTATAACGTAATGATTAATTAACCTAATAATAGTATTATGTGTGAATGGGGCCGGTCCACATGTACCACATTGTTGAGGGATCAGAAATTCTTTAACTCAACAGTAGGAGCCAAACCCGCTTAAGAGGCCTAATTAGACTCGTAAGCGTTTGATGAGTGGAATGGTTCTTCAGATCTTTGATCCAGTCGATTTATCAATGGGCTTTATGGGTAACAGACAGGTGTATATTTCTATGAAAAGTTTATCCTCCAGTTTAAGCGATTCTCTTTTTGTATTTTTTGTATTCTTGAATAATCTAGGTAAAATAAAGATGATGGCATAGGCCAACTGATAAAGGGAAATTACTAAAGAATGAAGAATGTTGAGCTTAGGATAACCCTTATACCTCAATGTGCAGACAACGATAATCAGATCTATTTCAAGCATAGCAATAATACTTTTTACTTGTGAACATTCATCATTGACTGAGGTAACAATTGTAGAAAGGAAAACAAATATGTAACAAATATGAGTGTAAGAAAATTAGTTCTCTTAGCTCTACTATCAATCACATATCAACACATCAATTTCTTTTCATCACCTAGAACAAAATAACTGTTATAATATTGAAAGATAACTTAACAATAGATACAACAACTCTTACTCAATACATCAGCACTATCAAACTCGACGACAGAAACAATCCCTCCTCGATCCAATCAAGTTGACGCTTTAGATAATAAAAAATTGTCTTTGGTTCTAAATATAACTTCTTAATTAGAGTTGCACAGAAATAATTCTTTTACAATTATCAAAAAGAGGGTCTTTCCCCAAAACCATAGACCTTTTGCACGAGGTTGATCTCCTTGTTTATAAAGGATCACTAAGCTAAAAATAACTACTAAAGTTGTGTTAAGTAAAACAAAATTGACATGTGGCAGACTTTATCTCCTCGTTCTCTTGAGACCATTTGATTTTTACTGCAGTGGATGATTTCTCTCATACTCCGCCCACTTGAAGAAAAGGTCTTTGCATATGTTTTCATAAGGAAATCTATGTTGATCCATCGATGTAGAGAAGACTTCATTTATCTCCACTGCTCATTCTCTATACCTGATGAGCTTGACACTTAAGCATTAGAGAACTGTGAGGGCTTTGATTGCGTGCTCCACAAACTTCTTTACTTGACCTGGAGTCATACTTGAAATCTGTGAGATATTTTCCTCCCATGTCGAATCTTTCTTTGCATGTCATTTGACTGTGTCATGCAAATCAGTGAAATTTTCTAATAGGCCAATGTTTTCCATCTCCGGATTGATATTCTCCTATCTTTTTTCGCACTCTCCCCACCTTTCCTGTATCTTCTGTTGAGGTTCATGGACCATTCTTACCCAGTATTCAATTGCCTTCTTGATTCAGGAGATGTTTTTATCCATCAGTACTCAAATTCCATGCTATTTTGAGTCTCGACCTTTCTGTACTGCACTGGTGTAGTCAATCTGCTCTAAGGCTTGATGTGACTTTTCATACGACCTCTGCACATATTTACAAGTTTCCAGTCCCATGAGAGTATCCTCTTGAAAATTGGCTATGCATGTGGTGAAGAAGTTTCTTTTGTTTGTGAATCGTGAATATGTTTCTCTAAACTCACTCCTCATGAATACTGTTGGCAAATGTTTAACAGGTAGCATATGCTTGTCATTGATGGAAAGTACAGCAATGAAGATGGTAGGATCAGAGTGTGCATCGATGGAAAAACAGGAACAATGTAAGCTTAGGAGGAATTAGTGCAGAGTCGAATGCAGTGTGTAGGTGTGCACCAGGGATGAGGTTAACTCATGACTAAAGCTCAAAGGAGATAGCATACCTAGGATCACAGGTGGATCAAAGGTCAAGGCCTTTGACACTTAGAAATTCTTCCAAGTAAGAAGGATGTGTAAGCTTGGAGGAGAAGCGTCGGTGATCGTTGGATCCCATCCCGAATTCTCGATAACCATCAGATCTCAATGTAGACAAGAGGAGTGCGCGGATATGGAGGATAGATCTTAGGCGTTAGATCCGAGCGCGGGGTCCGACCACCATTGGATTGAGGAGAACCTGCACGTTCGCTAAAGTGCAAGGAGTAGAGGGCTCACAAATCCCGACAGCATGAGGGTCGTCAGATATGAATAAATACAAGAAGAGCGCGCTGAAGAGGAGGATAGATCTCAGGCGTCAGATCTGAGTGCAGGGTCCAACCACCGTTGGATTGAGGAAAACCTGCACGATCTTTAAAAGTGCAAGGAGTAGAGGGCTCACAAATCTCAAAATCAGGAGAACCATCCATCTCAGGGGATTATGTGGACCGTTAATCCGACTCCCTGTCGGAGTTTCGAGGATCGAGAGTTGGAGATGTCAAAGAATATTGACATCAAGAATCCCGAAATTGCGATGGGTGAAATCCCGACTGAATCTGAACCATCAGATCAAGATGTGATCTAGACCGTCAACCCGAATCACGTCAGTAGACCACATCAGCTAGGAACATGTGGCACAACTAGGTAATGACAAGTGTCAAACTGATTCAACATACCAAGCACATGTAAGTCACGAATCAGGGTGACACGTGGCAGTTATTTAACACATGTGACATCAGCAGAATTAAACCATGACGGAGTTTCGAGGATCACATGTTGGAGATGTCAAAGAAACAATGCAACAGGAATCCCGATTTCGCGATATGCAAAATCGCGACTTAAATCGCAGTCGTTGAATCAAGATCAAATCTGGACCGTTGATTCCAGTCCATGTTGGAGTTTTGAGGATCGAGTGTTGAAGTTGTCAAAGAACATTCACCACAGGAATCCTGATTTCGCGATATGTGAAATCACGATGTAATCTGAGCCGTCAGATCAAGCTTTGATCTGGACCGTTGATTCCAGTCAATGGAGAGGCATCGGGGATAGAAAGTTAGACATGTCAAAGATTATTGACATTAGGAATCCCGATATCGCGATATGTGAAATCACGATGTAATCTGAGCCATCAGAGCAAGCTTTGATCTGGACCGTTGATTCCAATCAATGGAGAGGCATCGGGGATCGAGAGTTGGACATGTCAAAAATTATTGACATCGGGAATCCTGATATCGTGATATGTGAAATCGCGATGTAATATGAATCCTCAGATCAAGTGTTGATCGGAGGGCTACTGATGCACGACACAATGAAACTACCATAAACCATTGATGGCGTCTACTAGAGAATTTGAAGAGACCCCTGTGTGATCACCAAAGGAGATGAAGAGTCTCCAAGCTTCGTCCAAGTGAAGGAAGACTATTCTTAGAAGGGATTGAGAGATGGATGAGCATGGAAGCCTGTAACTAAAATAGAGAAGGTGAGCTCGACTGTCACAGAGAAGACGAAGAGTCTCAACTGCCAGAGAGGCTGAGGAATCTCAACATAACATCCAGTGATGTTGAATGCGTGGGAAAAACGGCCAGAGAAGCTAAAGAGTTATGATGATGATCACGCAGAGCACTCGAGAGGTGGAGGAGATTGGCACGGTATGAGCATGCATAGGAATGGAAAATATTGCATGCACAAGATGCACAGAAGCTATATATACACGGTACATAGAAGAGAAGGGGGGTTGTTGCGATTGGAGTTTGTTGTGGTTGTTGTTGGTGAAGGCGATTCATGTGTGAAGGAGGAGAGTGCAACATCTGAATAGCACAAGAGGAACTATGCAGTGAATGGACATGGTGCACAAAGCATAAAAAGTGGAAGAACAGACAACGCAAGTGATGTGTGCAGAAAGGCAATGAGGCAGACAAAGCAACGAAATGCAGCAGAACAGTGATGAGTCTGGTAAGACATTGTTGAACATCATATCACTGTAATAAGTTTCAGTAGCAAAGGTTTATATTTCAGGGTGGTTGGGAGGAGCTAGGGAGGACTAGTGTCCTCAAAGGTTCAAGTGGGGGCTTGAACACAGGGAGTTGGTGCTTCCTTCTAGTTGGTTCTAGAAAAACCAGGGAGTTGGTGCTTCCTTCTAGTTGGAACGAGAGAAACCAGGGAGTTGGTGTTTCCTTCTAGTTGGTGCTAGAGAAACCAGGGAGTTGGTGCTTCCTTCTAGTGGGTGCTAGAGAAAACAGAGATTTGGTGCTCTCAGCAAGTTGCAGCTTGCAAAACTGAGGTTGTAGCCTCATTATGAGTTGGTGCTCATATGTATGATACTGTAAAGAATGTAACTATTACTTATCATATAAAGAAAAAGAGGTTTTTACCCTGCATGGGTTTCCTCGGGAAATATCTATCTCTGTGTTTCTCATATATGTGAATGATGCTGAAAGTGCCATTGTTTATTTCCCTGCATTATTGTGATCATCATTCAGTATCTCTACAAAGAGTTTAAAAGAACCATAATTGTTTAAGCACGATAACAACTGATTCACCCCCCTTCTCAGTTGTCCAACAATTGGTATCAGAGCCAGTCCCTTTTTTCTAAGGGTAGATCCTAGAGCTTAAACATGTCAAACCATGAAGGAAATTCAACCAATAAGGCCCCTCTGTTCAATGGAACAAACTTTGCCTTCTGGAAAGTTAGAATGAGAACCTACATAATGGCTTTAGGTGAAAATGTATGGGATGTGGTAGATATTGGGTATGTAAAGCCAATTGTGCTAGCTAATAAGGATGACAAACTAGAATTCAGCTTCAACGCTAAGGCTATGAATGCTATCTTGAGTGGGCTTGCAGAAGCCGAATTCGTAAAAGTTATGCACCTAGGAACTACCAAAGAAATGTGGGACAAACTCATTAACAGTTATGAGGGTAATGAGAAGGTAAAGGATGC
>ML778414.1:248015-282891 GCA_009831015.1 Picea engelmannii
TTGATCAAAGATCATATCGATCAATGATAGGAAGCATGTTGTACATCACCGCATCTCGCCCAGACATAATGCATGTTGTAGGAATGGTAGGAAGATATCAGGCTACACCTAAACAGAGTCATTTGCAAGCTGCCAAAAGGATATTCAAGTACTTAAAAGAAACAATGACTTATGGTCTGTGGTATCCCAGAAATCAAAGTCTTCAGTTGACTGCTTATTCAGATGCAGATTGGGCAAATTGTGTTGATGAGAGAAAAAGCACCAGTGGAGGAGCATTCTTCTTGGGTAACTCCTTAGTAGCCTGGCTTAGTAAAAAGCAAGGTTCCATTTCTTTATCAACCACAGAGGCAGAGTACATTGATGTTGCTACTTGTTGCACATAGGTATTATGGATGATTCAGACACTTGCAGACTTAGAGGTAAAATATACTGCACCAATCCCAATTCATTGTGATAACACAAGTGCCATCAGTGTGTCTAAAAATCTTGTCCTCCACTCCAAGACAAAACATATTCCCATAAAATATCATTTTCTAAGAGAGCAGGTCACCAATTAGATTGTTCAGGTCCATTACATTCCCACCACAGAAAAAATTGCAGACATCTTTACTAAGCCCCTAGCCAAGACACCATTTGAATATCTTAGACAGAAGCTGGGTATCATTTCGTTTCACACCTAAAAAGTACATCTTGTTAGGGGGAGTTTTGCATTGTTTGAATATCTAATGCCTCTTAAAATTATTGCAATAGCTTAGGGGGAGCATGTCTCTTCTTTGACATTGATGTCAAAGGGGGAGAAAAGCATTTGGGTGCCTTAGTTGCCATCAATGCCAAAGGGGGAGATTGTTGGAAAATGTTTAACAGGTAGCGTATGCTTGTCATTGATGACAAGTACAACAGTGAAGATGGCAGGATCAGAGTGTGCATCGATGGAAAAATAGGAACAACGTAAGCTCAGGAGGAATTAGTGCAGAGTCGAATGTAGTGCGTAGGTGTGCACCAGGGATGAGGTTAACTCGTGACTAAAGCCCAAAGGAGATAGCATACTTAGGATCACAGGCGGATCAAAGGTCGAGGCCTTTGACACTTAGAAATTCTTCCAAGTAAGAAGGATGTGTAAGCTTGGAGGAGAAGCATCGGTGATCGTTGGATCCCATCCCGAATTCCCGATAACCATCAGATCTCAATGTAGATAAGAGGAGCGCGCAAATATGGAGGATAGATCTCAGGTGTTAGATCCAAGCGTAGGGTCCGACCACCGTTGGATCAAGGAGAATCTGCACGTTCGTTAAAGTGCAAGGAGTAGAGGGTTCACAAATCCCGACAGCTTGAGGGCCGTTAGATATGAATAAAGACAAGAAGAGCGCACTGAAGAGGAGGATAGATCTCAGGCATCAGAGCTGAGCACAGGGTCCGACCATCGTTGGATCGAGGAAAACCTGCATGATCTTTAAAAGTGCAAGGAGTAGAGGGCTCACAAATATCAAAAGTAGGAGGACTGTCCATCTCAGGGGATTATGTGGACTGTTGATCCGACTCCCTGTCAGAGTTTCGAGGATCGATAGTTGGAGATGTCAAAGAATATTGACATCAAGAATCCTGAAATCGCAATGGGTGAGATCCCGACTAAATCTGAACCGTCAGATCAAGATGTGATCTAGACCATCGACCCAACTCACGTGAGCAGACCACGTCAGCTAGGAACACGTGGCACAACTAGGTAATGACAAGTGTCAGACCGATTCAACATACCAAGCACATGTAAGTCACGAATCAGGGTGACACGTGGAAGTTATTTAACACATGTGACATCAGCAGACTTACACCATGACGGAGTTTCAAGGATCGCATGTTGGAGATGTCAAAGAAAAAATGCAACAGGAATCCCAATTTCATGATATGAAAAATCATGACTTAAATCGCAGCCGTTGAATCAAGATCAAATCTGGACTGTTGATTCCAGTCCATGTCGGAGTTTCGAGGATCGAATGTTGAAGTTGTCAAAGAAAATTCACCACAGGAATCCCGATTTCGTGATATGTGAAATCACGATGTAATTTGAGCCGTCAGATCAAGCTTTGATCTTGACCGTTGATTCCAGTCAATGGAGAGGCATCGGGGATCGATATTTGGACATGTCAAAGATTATTGACATCAGGAATCCTGATATCGCAATATGTGAAATCACGATGTAATCTGAGTCGTGAGAGCAAGCTTTGATCTGGACCGTTGATTCCAGTCAATGGAGAGGCATCGGGGATCGAGAGTTTGACATGTCAAAAATTATTGACATCAGGAATCCCGATATCGCGATATGTGAAATCGCAATGTAATCTGAACCATCAGATCAAGTGTTGATCGGAGGGCTATTGATGCACGACATAGTGAAACTACCAGAAACCATTGATGGCATCTGCTAGAGAATTTGAAGAGACCCCTGTGTGATCGCCAGAGGAGATGAAGAGTCTCCAAGATTCGTCCAAGTGAAGGAAGACTATTCTTAGAAGGGATTGAGAGATGGATGAGCATGGAAGCTTATAACTAAAACAGGGAAGGTGATCTCGACTGTCACAGAGAAGACGAAGAGTCTCAACTACCAAAGAGGCTGAGGAATCTCAACATAACATCCAGTGATGTTGAACGCGTGGGAAAAATAGCCAGAGAAGCTGAAGAGTTACGATGATGATCACGCAGAGCACTCAATAGGTGGAGGAGATTGGCGCGGTATGAGCATGCATAGGAATGGAAAATATTGCATGCACAAGATGCACAGAAGCTATATATACACGGTACAGAGAAGAGAAGGGGGGCTGTTGCGATTGGAGTTTGTTGTGGTTGTTGTTGGTGAAGGCGATTCATGTGTGAAGAAGGAGGAGAGTGCAGCAGTTGAATAGCACAGAAGAGGAACTGTGCAGTGAATGGACATGGCACATAGAGCATAAAAAGTGGAAGAACAGATAGCACAAGTGATGTGTGTAGAAAGGCAATGAGGCAGACAGAGCAACGAAATGAAGCAGAACACTGATGAGTCTGGTAAGCCATTGTTGAACATCATATCACTGTAATAAGTTTTGAGTAGCAAAGGTTTATATTTCAGGGTGGTTGGGAGGAGCTAGGGAGGACTGGTGTCCTCAAAGGTTCAAGTGGGGTCTTGAACACAGGGATTTGGTGCTTCCTTCTAATTTGTGCTAGAGAAACCAGGGAGTTGGTGCTTCCTTCTAGTTGGAACTAGAGAAACCAGGGAGTTGGTGCTTCCTTCTAGTTGGTGCTAGAGAAACTAGGGAGTTGGTGCTTCCTTCTAGTGGGTGCTAGAGAAAACAGAGATTTGGTGCTCTCAACAAGTTGCAGCTTACAAAACTGAGGTTGTAGCCTCATTATGAGTTGGTGCTCATATGTATGATACTGTAAAGAATGTAATAACTATTACTTATCATATAAAGAAAAAGAGGTTTTTACCCTGCACGGGTTTCCTCAGGAAATATATGTCTCTGTGTTTCTCATATATGTGAATGATGTTGAAAGTGCCATTGTTTATTTCCCTGCATTATTGTGATCATCATTCAGTATCTCTACAAAGAGTTTAAAAGAACCATAATTTTTTAAGCACAGTAACAACCGATTCACCCCCCCTCTCATTTGTCCAACAAATACTACTACATGCATCGAATCCTTATAATACTTCGCTAGATGGAGCAGATGATCCAGCTATTTCTTTTCTATTGTTAATTCCTTTTCATCCCTTTTCACTATGTCCAGTGTTGCATCAGTTATATCCATTCCTGCCCCGATCAGCTCAGTTGTCTTAGCACTCTCTAAGTTGGGAAGTGTTTCTTTTGTGGTGATGAGGAGTGTGCTATCAAGAATGAGCCTCCTTTTCTTGGTGGTCCTTCTCATCACATATTTCCTCTTTCTGTCATAAGCAATTGCTTGTATATCTACGAGCTCGTCCACTGGCTCAGGAATCTATTTGTCTCCCCAGGTCAGAGTTTTACCTAGGCTTCCTTCCGTATATATGTGTTATATGATTGGCTCTTGTATTTCCTTAGCAAGGGAAACTTTTGTATGTCCTGGTGACTCAGCCTCCTATTGGGGTTCGTCGACTGGCGGAGTCTCAAATTTAGATGGGGAGAGGGGAAAAGGATCATCATTTAATAGAAGATCAACCATTAAGGTTTCGATTTTTTATCATTGTGTTTCTTCTTCCTGTTCAACAGAACCCAACTCCTCCTTTGAGTTTTCCATCTTATGTTGAATTCCCAATTGGTCAAGAAATTTAGTGCCCATCATGCTTCCGGCCTGGTCATTGCCTTCTTGGGGAATTGAGGTCAAATCTTCAGGAGTTAGAGCATATTTTTCTCCTGGTTCTCCCTCCTCCATGATTAGTACTCGGGTTATGAGAGAAACTCCTGAGATTTCCTCATCGTCGTATATGGTAATTAGGTCTATGAGGACATCAGGCACATCTGTCCCACTTGATGTTCTTGTTTTCCCCAACTGTGTTGTAGCAACAACTGACAACCTTGCCTGTTGTGACATAATTCCTATGTTTTCTCGATGAGAAGTCTCCTTTGGTGGGGTTGACTCTGAGCCATTTAGCTCCTCTCCAAGATTGATTGTGTCGGTTAGGGTGAACCTTATGGGTTCTATCAAAGGGTTCAGTTGGGGATCATTTTCTAACCTTTGGATGACTCTTTGGGCTTCTTCTAGCAACAACATCCCTCTCCTTTATGCCTTTGTGGCCTCTACCACTATGTTTTCTTCCCTAAACTTGAGGGATTCTTGAGTTGTATGTTCTATCGATTCAAATTGCTCATCCATTTTCATGGATTTAAATCTTGTCATATTAGGGTTATCTTTTCTCTCGATCACATCCTCCTAGTCATGGGCACCTTCTGTAAATATTTTGTCTTCAAACTTATCATGGGCATACAGCCAGCACGAAGACACCTATGATGCATGTTGGGGTACTAGGCCCTTGGGTCATGTTTTTGAAATCAACCTGTGGAAAATCTATACTCCAACTATCTCAAGCCCTCTTGTTTTTCTTGTGCAATATCTTTCACCATGTAAAACCCTACATGAATTACATAGGATATGAATGCTCTATTTTTGTCTTTTACCAAAGTGGCATTATAGCCTTTCAAAATGGTTTGATAATATATTTCTCCCACAACGATCTGGTTCAGTACATGAGTGGGGATTAAATGTGGAGTGTTAGTGTCCCCAAACACTCTGATGTAGTGGTAGTTTCTTCCAGGTACCAGTGGTCTACTTTGGAAATCATCTTCTTGGTTGTTGTCGTAAGACTTGGGCATTCTTTCTTAAAAAGGATAAAATAAACTTGACCTATAAATCCATCACATATAGGAGCATAATATCTCTTGTACCTGTTCTCCCACAAAATGTTGAAATAGACACGCACATGTAGCTCAGAAATATGCCATCTTAGATTCATGCCTGCAAAGACGTTCCTTGCACAGATCACATCTAGTAAGTATGATGCCATGTGGAAAGCTAGCCTTTCTCCATCCTTTGGCATCTGGGCTTGTAGTATGATGGTGCTTAGCTGTTTTGAAATAATCGCTCCCCGGTTGAAGTTGCTATCATAGATTGCTAGAGTGTATGTCAGGGGAATCAAAGCTTTTGAAAACTTGGTGCAATCCCTCTCTCTGTATAATCGGTAGATTAGAGCCATCAAATAAATATATGGCTCTCTAATATTGGATGTATTGTACCAGCCATTGCTCCTGTTCATAAACCTCTTATCCTCTTTCCACTATGAGGCCATCAACATGTTGGTGTCATGGAACTCATAGAATTTTACCACAAACTCGGTATTTAACCTTTCCTCCGGGTCTCTAAGTTTGTATTATTTATGGACTTCTATTGGGATAAAAACCCCAACACATCCACCATTGTCATCATTTACCATGCATTTTGTCACATCCATGTGGATTATTATCCACCCCAGAGTTTCAATGCAAGGAAAGACTGGGGTTCGACAGGGTACCATGTGCAGGCAGGATCATCGAGTGTTTGAGAATACTTGATCATCGAGCATTCGGACATCCGATTCATTGTGTGGCACAAATTCTTGATAATCTTCTTGAATGATTCTGTTAAACAAATCTCCCCACTGAGGGAGCACCACTTTCGATCCAGTACTTTCCTCTCTGTCACTGAATGCAGGAGGCTAGGAAAACACATTTTTAGTGGAAGTTCGGATGACTGGCTCCACTTTAGTGGAAAAATCAATCTGTCTAGTAGCATCAGGCGAGGATCCTTCATTGATATCTTCTTCTTTCAATTTTGGTGCTCTCGATGAGCGCCTGGTCATTGGCTTCCTTGGAGGCATTTTCCTGCACAAAGAACAAAATGAGATACCAACTTGCAGAAATGATAATAAAAAATAAACACTTGTGGCTGCCAAAATGATACAGACAGTTCATATCTTTCCTTCGCACAAGATTAACCTAGTTTAGAATTATGAAAATCAACTGTGAGCTCCTGAAACGCTTTCTCACTCCTTCGACTGCTCTGACAATGAAAGACTTGGGTAGTGACTGTTGTGTTCATAATTTGTCTTTATAATTTAAACATGGAGCATACTTACCTTGTCATGTTAGTTATTGAATTAAGGACGTAAATGTGGTCTGAACAATCCATCACCAAGATCTTAATCTTGCTCGGGATTAAATGCGATTGCAAGCTGGCAGCGCAGGAGAAGGGTGCTACGTAGTTCATCAGTGGTTTCAAAATTCTATTATTTGGTCGATGCATGGGTTAGTAATGTGTGTTAATCAACACATTGATTGGCCCATTAAATAAAAAAAATCGATCTTATTTTTCATTGAAAATGTCCCATCCTGTCGTTAATGTCCTATCAGTCCGACAGTTTAAACAAGTGGATCGACATCGGCGATTTTCTTAGAAAATGTTCATTAATACCTCTTTTAGCGAAATCTTTGATGCCGACCCAGACTATCGTACAGTGTTGACGTGGAAATGATGACCTGGAAGGGTGATCATGACACGTGACACTTGATTTTGGTTCCTTCGTTAAAAGTTTCTTCGGAATCGGGGAATTTCTTTAGACATGGATTTAGGAACCTCAGCCTATCTTGTCGATGTTGATGACATGTCGAGGATCGACGATCGGTGAGTTTCTATGTTTATTACTTTGTGATTTCATCCCTCAGAGTTCACCTATGCCAATAACATATTATCGATCGGCAATTGGCACTCAGTGTTGTGTCGAAGTAAATACTTTCCACAATTTAAGGTTTCCTTTGGATATCATCAACCTCAAATGTATTAGTGATCGGTGATCGGAGGTTTGTTAGGTGTGTCGATGTTATCATTTTTTTGTACTCCCCTGATGTCGATGAAACATCGGCGATCGGTGATCAACGCTTGTCGCTATCGTATGGTCGATTTTACTGCACAAATCATGTTGAAGCCGATAATGGGTGCATGGCTCAAAATTATAGTTGTGTATACTTAGTTAAAATGTCAAGAGTTCTTTAGAAGAGAATTTAATCTACTCAACAAGTCCAAACCAACTGGAATGTGATCAATGATAAAACATAGGAACATAAAACTTAATTATCCCTACACAACAGACTCAATTCAGAAAAAAGGAAAAAGACAAAGTGGTACCCAAAAGAGAAAAAAAATCACAAATCTTTTAGGGTGTGTTGAGTGCTCAACAAATGGCAATTTTCTGGGTGAAAACAGAATCGTTGATCCTTCCTTCGGGCTTATCTTGTGTAGAATCTAGTTGAGAAACTACCTAGCTTCGCATTCAATAGAGTATTTCCTATCCATGCGTACACAACTTCTCGGGTTCATGAATCCTCCTATGGAGTTCATCCCTTTTCCCACCTTTGTTCCTCTTGACCATGACCCACACCCTTCTTTGAAAAGAGTCGAGTAAGGAATCCAGTGGCTTGAGGCCATTTTTAGTTATCATTATTCCTTCACTACAGTGTTACTTCACTGCTAGTGAGCGTCCATAGCCCCGACGAAGTCACCCCAACATCATAGACCTTGCTCTACTGTCAGTGAACGTCCATAGCCCCAAAGGAGTTATCTGGATACCCTCTCAGACTTTGCACTCATTTTAATATAGCTCATTTTCTTCTAGAAGAAATTCCACGAGTGAGTCGAAGAGGAGGACGTTTGTTATCTGCAAGGAGAAACTATTAAGGTGAAATCCTTCCTAGCTCTATATAGAGGTACACGTGATCCTTTCCAACTAGCCATGTTTACCTTTGGGATTTACCAGACCACCAGGCAAACATTTCATCACTTACCAAGGTTGTATGTTTTGCAAAGATAGGATATAGATCTCCTTTAAGAAATTTGTACTTTCCCAACGTCTCTTATGTTGCACGTAAGCAAAAATTAGGAGCAAAGTCTGCTTTACCATATTTATTAAAGTCGACCACTGCTTTACAGAAAAAANATATATATATATATATATATATATATATATATATATATACTGAGCAAAATAAAAGACAAATATAAAGAGGAGTTTGAAATCGGCCTACCCTAAACTTATGCATTTATCCTGATCAAAATATATGCTAAAGAAAACATGAAAAGACACATTTTTTTAGAGAAGTATTATTTTAAGGATTGGCCATTCACTGGGAGGGTGTTGGGTTCCCCCCTCAGATTTTTCAATCGGTATGTGCCTGCCCCAATTTTATCGGATACTTGGAAAGGTTCGAGCCAAATATTTTGACATTTCAAGTGTTTTCCTTTAGACTCGTTTTCTTTATCCCATTTCAAAACTAGGTCCCCTACTTCAAAACTTGTTTCTTTGTCCTTGTGCTTGTCAATCCATCTTTTAACTATTTGTTGATGAGCGGTGAACTTAGCTTTATCATTTTCTCTTTCTTCGTCTAGCATGAGAAGGGTATCAATCCTTTGTTGTAGAGCGGATGAGGCCTAACCTCTTGATGCATGGGTGAGTTGTAAAGATGGAAGACACAATCTGTTTGGAAAATGGCTTCTTTCCCATATACCATAAAGTACGGAGAGTTTCCTATGGATTATTTAGGTGTTACTCTATTGGCCCATAGGATTTTGTGGAGTGAATTATGCCAATTCTTATGATTTTCAACAATTGTCTTTTTTATGATTCTTACCAGGTTTTTGTTAGTTGACTCGGCTACCCCATTCCCTTGCAAATAATAGTTTGCATAGTATATTATTCTTATCCCTTTTTCAAGACAGAATTCATTCAAGCGTATGGATGAAAAGTAGGTAGCATTGTGAAAAACAAAGACAGAGGGTAGTCCAAACCTCGTTATCAATTGTTATTCTATAAATTGTATTACTACCTTTTCATTAATGTGTGTGAGAGGGATAGCCTATGTCCATCTTGTAAAATAGTCTGTCGCAGTCAGGATATATTTATGTTGTTTCGAATAATTTTGAGTAATTTATCCTATGACATCTATTTCCCACTGATCGAATGGTCTGGATGTAGTCACCAGGTGGAGCAGAATGGTTGCTCCATTTTCCCTACCAGCGCTCACTTGATAAGTTTTACATTTCCTGGCATATGTGTGAGCATCCCTGAATAGAGTGGGCCAATAATAATCAGCCCTCAATATTTTATGAGTTGTGGTTTCTCCTGCGAAATTCCCACCTGTTGGGTCATCGTGGAGTTCTCTCAGCACCTTTTCTGCATCGTCCTATTCAAGAAATCTAAGCAGTACTCCATCATAGTTTACATGGAAAAGCACAGAATTTATGAGGCAATATTGAGTGGATTTTAACCTGAGGGCTCTCCTTTCTCTAGGGTTTTCATTTTTGGTACAAGACCCTTCATGCATGAGATAAAATAAGTTTCCATACCAAGATTCTCACCCGAGAGTATGTATAGGGCCTCGTCACACCATAATGATATCTCATTTTCCCAACCAGGGTCTTCTGCGTTAATCAGATCTTGGGCCTCAGCAGCTAGTTTACGCAATCCTTTTCCTTCAACTATTTTGGCAGGTTTTATATCTAGATCAAATTCTTGAATGACTACCATCCAATTCCCCCTCCTTTATGTCATGTTCTGTTGGGTGAATAAATATTTGATTGTGAGGTGAGGGACTATGACTTTGGTGTGATTCTTCAAGATATAAGTTTTGAAATGCTTGATTGCTTTATATACTACGTAAGCTTGTTTGTCTATAGCAGGGTAGTTTAGTTCATATCCTTAGAGATTGGTTCTCATAAAGGATATTAGTTTCGCATTGTTTTCATCATCGTTTTGGGTAAGTACTGCAGCCAAGGATTGGTTAGAAGCAAAGGTATAAAGGAAAAATTCCTCGCTCAAGTCAGGGCTCCGCAGTATTGGTGCTTGGGATATTGCAATCTTGATGTTATTAAAATATCCTCTTCTTTCTTCATCCCATTTAAACTCTGCATCCTTGTGAATCATTTTTTGTAAAGGTTTAACAGTTTCAACGAAGTTGGGAGTAAAATTTCTCACAAGATTGATCTTCCCGAAAAAAGATTGCATGGCATTTTTATTGTGAGGGAAAGGAAGTTGAGATATTGCTTTTATCCACTTAGGGTTGATGCTTATTCCTCCTTGAGATGTGATGTGGCCTAATAATTTCCCTTCCTCTACACCAAATATGGTTTTCTTGGGGTTCAAATATATTCCATATTTCCTACACCGTTCAAAAATATGAGTTAAATGTTGAATGTGGTCTTCCTTGTTTTTTGAGTATATTGTTAGTCATCTAAATAGACTACCACACACTTGTTTATCAATCCTCGAAAAGCTACATATATGTCCCTCTTGAATTTTTCTCTTGCTTTGATCAACCTGAAGGGCATGCATTTATAAGCGAAGGTTCCCCACTTGGTTTGGAAGGTATCTTTTAATCAATCATCTTCTAAAACTAGGACCTGTTTATACCCTGAGAAACCGTCTAGGAGGGAAAAAATTGAGAGCTGGATACTGTTTGTAAGAGTTTTTCCATGGGTGGGACTGGGTAGTTATATTTTTCCGATGCTCTGTTAATATTTTTGAAATCCACACATAGGAAGATCTCCCCATATTTTTTCCTAACAGGCACCAAATTAGCTACCCAAGCAGAGTGTCTAACCTAAAAAATAATATTGGCATCTAACAATTTCTTCATCTCTTGATACATCAGAGGTTCCAGAGATGGGTGGTACTTCCTGAGATTTTGTTGGAAGGGTTTTACTCCATATTTTAACGGGATTGTGTGTTGGATAATGTGAGTGTCATAATTTTTAATTCTCGGTAGGACCACGCAAAGACGTCTTGATATTGTTTAAAAATTTTGAGATAAGATTTCTTGTCTTCTTTGGACATTATTTTACCTAGATTTTCATTCTTGGGGTTTTCAGGGGTTCCTAGGTTTATTGTCTTGTATATAGGACATGAACTCCGTGTTTTTGCATTCTTTGACCCTCTAAATCTTTCCCTTGGGTCGAAAAGGTTCTCCAAATTGGCCACCCCTTTTGATATCATTTGAAACCTTGGTTTATTATCATAGTGATATGCCCCCTTATTATGTTCGTGGAGATTGGATTTTGTGAGTAGTTCTTGGAATACTTCATCATCAATGGCCAAATCCTTAAAATTCTCTTGGTTAGTCATGAAGTCTACAATATGTTCATCTCCTTCAAATACTTTCCACTTAGAAATGTTTTTAGGCATCGAAGGCTTGTATAGTAGTTCCACTATGAGCCTGGAGGTTTCATAATCTTATAAAGGAGATAATATTGAGGTTGCAGTGGCTAAGGAATCAACAAGAGTATTCTTTGTTCTGGAAATAGCAGTAATGTTGAAGGCCTCAAATTTTTCTATTAGTCTGTGTACCTCTTGCTGGTAATTTCTCAAGTGAGGTGAATTGCAATGGATAGTATTCTTCACTTGCCTAATGATAATTTCAAAGTCTCCAAAAACTTTCAATTCTTTAATGTTTAAGTCTATGGCTTTCTTTAGTCCCTGAACTAGAGCTTCATACTCAGCAGTGTTATTGGTGCATTCAAATTCTAGTCAGCAGGATAGGAATTTCCGCTTCCCCCTTGGGTCAATGAGAATACATCCTGCTCCTTACCCTTCTTGTGATTTAGACCCATCAAAATATAGCATCCAAACTTGTGATAAAAATTTAGTAACTTCTTCATTCCTAGTTATTTTCTCATCTTCATCTTCCTTGTCTATTGCTCCCGACAAAGGATCCTGATAGAAGATTCTCTCTTTTGTGGTTTCAAGTAGATTTATTTGAAAGGTAATTTTGTAGTTTTTAGTGAGAGGTATATCAGACGAGAGAGGGGCAAAATTTCCAAAATCATAATCACAGGAGTAGTTTCCTAACATGGGGAAATCTGTTGACGGGGGTTCGTTGAGAGATTCTAAATCGATAACAGTGTGTTTGAGATATCTTTCCCTATCAATCATAATCATGTTTATATGTCCCTTTAATGGAAACTAGAGGTGAGCCCAATCTGTACTAAAGTATCCATTTAATTTCTCGGACCAATCTGGACTAAGTAACAGTTCATAGGCCTCTGGGATGTATACTACGATTATGTCAATTACTTGAACAAATTTTGGGTGTGTAGCCATTTTGATCATGAAATCTTTAAGTTCCCCAATAACCTTTACATGAGTCATGTCTAGTTGTATAACGTGTTTATCACTTTTGAGCGGGGTTGCATTCAATTTCTTGCAGATTGACAATGGCATGACATTGGAGGATGCCCCTGAATCGACTAGGCAATTATGCAGGTTTTTGTTAAATACTTCAAACATTAAAAGGAAAGGAGGGACAAAATGCTTTCCTCTTTTGTCTAAAGAGTAAGCATTAACACTCGGTTTATTCTTTAAATCTGTGGGGGATGGGACCTCACCTAGGTCAGTTCTTGTCATAGGGACTTCTAATGACTTTAAGGCCTATAACAGAAAATCCTTTTGTTGGGGAATCTTGCACATGGCCATGACCGAAACATTACCCTTCATCTTCTTCAAGTCCTCCACTACATTATAGTCTAGCTTAGGAGCTTAATGTATGTGTATGTTAGTGGGATTCTTTTGAGAAGAAAATAGGGGTTTTGGATGATCGGTCGCTTGATTCCCTCTAGATAACTGAGTAGTGGTGGGATTATTTTGGACCGGTTGAATTCTACCTCGTGTCTGCAGATCTAGGACTTCAGCAGGAGGTTCCTGCACTTTAGCGGCGTCGTTTAAAGGCATCAGGTGGTTGGAATCCCATAACATCATGGTTTTCTCTTCCAATGGCTCATGACCTTCCTAATCAATAGTGTTTATTTCCAAGACATTGGGTTGTTCGGTCAGGGATCATTCATCTAGGAATTGATTAGCCATTAAATTCATAGCGTTCACCCATTGAGAGCAGACCCTTTCTAAATGATTCTCTTGGTAGTACGTGCAAGAAGAGTCAGATGCTATAGTTTCTAATTCAATGTTTAAGTTAGTTGGGGGAGCTTCTATATCTTTGAAAGGTGGATTTATTTTAAATAAGGGTTTATAAGGTATCTGATTTTGGTTCCCCCCCCCCCAACATTCCTTTTCTTATCTACGATCTCGTTGGAGATTTTTTTGATCATCCGCTGCAGGTTTTCTAGATCTCCTCCTTCTTTATAAAGACCTAGTTATGTTTGTTTTACCGAGGATCTTGTTAATAAAAATCCTCTCTTAGGTAGTGGTTGGGTTTCTTTATTCGTCAGTGAGATATAACCTTCTTTGCATCCTTTCATTTTGAATTCAATCGTCTTAGCTTCCTCGAAATTTTCTGCTAGTGTATGTTTGGCAGCCCTTTTTATGAACATGGAGATGGAAGAAGGGAGAGAATTAGTGTATACATCAATCTGCAACTCCTAAGTAGGTTTAGCTTCGTGTTGAAATTTGTTCAAGATAATGGTAAACCATTGATTGAAATATTTTGAACTCATGGTGGCGGTGAAAAGTTCATCCATTAAAGCTCATGTGGTGGTTTCTTCTATAAATTTGTCTAAGAAATATTTTTGAAACTTTGTCCAACTAGTTATGGATCCAACAAGCAAGTTAAAATACCAAGTCGAGGTTGAATTCTAAAAGGTATAGGGAAAAATCCTACACACTACATCCTCATGTTGTACGTTCATCAATCTTATAGCTAATATGAACTTTTTGATATGGTCCTTAGGCAATTCGGAGGTTTCGGGGTCAAATTTGGGGAGTAATTTTTTCGGATGTCGGTGTAGGTTATGTACCTGTCCTGGGATTTCCAGAGCATCTATGGCCAACCATGGTTGATTATATTGAGGTTGACTTCCCCTTTCTTCATTGTTCTCATTATTATCCTCCATGTCTTCTGATTGAGAAGATGAGTGATCCGAGTTAGACCCTTCCTCGTCAAATTCAAAATCGTCAGGTTCAGAGTAGTTACCAGCTAGTGTTTCGAGGGTCATATTAAGGGGTTGTTCGATCTCAGTGAGGGAAAAATATATTAGGTCTTCTACCGTGTGAAAAAAAACCTAGTCAAGGGTGTCAACAACTAGTCTGCTTACTTTTTTTCTATGAGGAAGTAAAGGAGCTAAAGGTAACGCTCCAATTTTTCGGGTGTAAGCTCTTGTGATTCTTATGAACTAGTTCAACTCCTTGTGGGGGAGAGCGTAAGGTATTTTAGGGAATAGGTGTTCTACTTTCTCGTACTGAGGTGAGTTACGCGTTTCAGAGGTACTCTATGTATGTGGGTTGTCTTGAGAATGACTAGCCATGCATGTGGGTTGTTTTGAATCTATAGGCTATGCGGAATATATTATCAGAAATATCGTTAGCCATTCATTTGTTCAGACCCTCCTTCTAGTGCCAATTCTATTGAGGGTTTGGAAATCATTTAACTTAATAGTAGGAACCAAACCCGCTTAAAAGGCCCAATTAGACTCGTAATCATTTGATGAGTGGAATGGTTCTTTGGATCTTTGATCCGGCCGATTTATTGATGGGATTTATGGGTAATGGATAGGTGTATATTTCTATGAAAAGTTTCTCCTTCAGGTTAAGCGATTATATTTTTGTATTTTTTGTAATCTTGAATAATCTAGGTAAAATAAAGATGATGGCATAAGACAACTAATAAAGAGAAATTACTAAAGACTGAAGAATGTTGAGCTTAGGATAACCCTTATACCTCAGCATGTAGACAATGATAATAAAATCTATTTCAAGCTTAGAAATAATAATTTTCACTTGTGAACATTCATCATTGACTGAGGTAACAATTGTACAAAGGAAAACAAATACGTAACAAAGATGAGTGTAAGAAAATTAGTTCGCTTAGCTCTACTATCAATCACATATCAACACATCGATTTATTTTCATCATCTAGAAGAAAAGAACTGTTATAATATTGAAATATAACTTAACAATAGATACAACAAATCTTACTCAATACAGCAGCACTATCAAACTCGAAGACAGAAACAATCCCCCTCGATCCAATCAAATTGATGCTTTAGATGAAAAGAAAAAAATGTCTTTGGCTCTAAATAGAACTTCTTAATTAGAGTTGCACAGAAATAATTCTTTTACAATTCTCAAAAAGAGGGTCTTTCCCCAAAACCATCGGCCTTTTGCACAAGGTCAATATCCCTATTTATAAAGGATCACTAAGCTAAAAATAACTACTAAAGTTGTGTTAAGTAAAACAAAATTGACACGTGGAAGACTTTATCTCCTCGTTCTCTTGAGACCATCCGATTTTTACTGCAGTGGATGATTTCACTCATACTTTGGCCACTTGAAGAAAAGGTCTTCTCATGTGTTTGCATAAGGAAATATATGTTGATCCATCGGTGCGGAGAAGACTTCCTTTATCTCCACTCATCGTTCTCTATACCTAATGATCTTGACACTTAAGCACTGGAGAAATGTGAGGGATTTTATCAGGTGCTCCACGAACTTCTTTACTTGACCTAGAATCATACTTGAAATCTGTGAGATCTATGCCTCCCATGTTGATTCTTGCTTTTCATGTTTTTTGACTATGTGATGCAAATCGAAAAAAATTTGTGGTGGGTCGAATTCCGATAGGCCAATGTTTTCCATCTCCCGATCGATCTTCTCCCAGTTTTTTTTACACTCTCCCCACCTTTCATGTATCTTCTGTTGAGATTCTTGGACCATGCTCACCTAGTATTTAGCTTTCTTCCTTATTCGGGAGATGTTTCTATCCAATAGTACTTAGATGTCATGCTCTTATGAGTCTCATCCTTTTTGTATCGCACTGAAATTATCAATTCACTCTAAGGCATGATGTTCCTTTTCACACCACCTTCGCACGTCTTTACAAGTTTTTAGCCCCATGAGAGTATCCTCTTGAAGATCGGTTATACATGTAGTGAAGAGGTTGCTTTAATTTGTGATCTGTGCATATGTTTCTATGAACTCACTCCTCGGGAATAATATTGCATGTGTCGAATCCTGATAATACTTCGCTAGATGGTGCAGATGATCCAGCTCTTTATTTTTAGTTGTTGATTCCTTGCATCCCTTTTCGCTCTGTCTAGTGTTGCATCAGTTATAGCCATTCCTGCCCCAGTCAACTTAGTTGTCTTAGCATTCTCTGTGTTGAGAAGTGTTTCTTCTGTGGCGATGAGGAGTGTGCTATCAAGCGTGAGCCTCCTTTTATTGGTGGTTCTTCTCATCAAAACTTTCCTCTTATTGTCATAAGCAATTGCTTGTATATAGGTGACCTCATCCACTAGCTCAGGAATCTGTTGGTCTCCCTAGGTCAGAGTATTACCTAGGCTTCCTACCATATATATGTGTTCTATGACTGAATCTTGTAGTTATTTAACAGGGGAAACTTTTGTATGTCTTGGTGACTCAGCCTCCTATTGGGGTTTGTCGACTAGCGCAGTCTCGACTTTAGATGGGGAGAGGGGAAAAGGATCAACATTTACTGGAGGATCAATCATTAAGGTGTTGATTTATAATCCTTGTGTTTCTTCTTCATGTTCAACAGATCCCAACTCCTCCTTGGAGTTGTCCATCTTATGTTGAATTCCTTATTGGTCAAGAAATTCAGTGTCCATCATGTTTTCACCATGGTCATTGCCTTCTTGGGGAATTGAGGTCAAAGATTTGGGAGTTAGAGCAGATTTTTCTACTGGTTCTCCCTCCTTCGTGATTAGTACTGGGGTTCTGAGAGAAACCCCTGAGCTTTCCTCATCGTCATATATGGTAATTAGGTCTATGAGGACGTCAGGAACATCCATCCCACTTGATGTTATTTTTCCCCCAACTATGTTGTAGCAATGATCAGCGACCTTTTATGTTGTGACATAATGCTTGGTTTTTATAGATGAGCGGTCTCCTCCGATGGGATTGACTCTAAACCATTTAGCTCCTCTCTGAGATTGATTGTGTCGGACTAGGTGACCCTTATGGTTTCTATCAAAAAATTCAATCGAGGATCATTTTCTAACCTTTGGATGACTCTTTGGGATTCTTCTAGCAACATCATCCCTCTCCTTTATGCCTTTGCGGCCTCTACTACTCTATTTTCTTCTCTAACCTTGGGGTATTCTTGAGTTGTTTGTTCTATCATTTCAACCTTCTCATCCATTGTCATGGCTTTAAATCTTGTCATATTGGGATTATATTTTCTTTGGAGCACCTCCTCCCAGTCCTGGGCACCTTCTGCAAATATTTCATATTCAAACTTATCATGGGCATACGGCCAGCAGGAAGACACATGTGACGCATGCTAGGGTACTAGGCCCTTTGGGTCATGTTTGCAAAATCATCCTGTGGGAAACCTATACTCCAACTAGCTCAATCCCTGTTGTTTTTCTTCTGCAATATATTTCACCATGTAAAACCCTACATGAAATCCATAGGTTATGAATGCTCTATTTTTTTCTTTTACCAAAGTGGCATTATAGCCTTGCAGAATGGTTTGATAAAAAATTCCTCCCACAAAAATCTTGTCTAAGACATGAGTGGGGAGTAAATGTGGAGCGCCAATGGCCCCAAACACTCTAATGTAGGTGGTAGTTTCTTCTAGGTACCAGTGGCCTACTTTGGAAATCATATTCTTGGTTGTTGTTGTAAGCCTTGGGCATTCTTTCTTAAAAAGTATAAAATAAACTTGACCTATAAATTCATCACATATAAGAGTGTAAGATCTATTGTACCTATTCTCCCATAGAATATTGAAATAGACATGCACGGGTAGCTCCGCAATATGCTAGCTCAGATTCATGCCTACAAAGATGTTCCTTGCATAGATCACATCCAGTAAGTATGACGCCATGTGGAAAGTTGGTGTTTCTCCATCCTTTGGTGTCTCGGCTTGCAGTATGTTGGTGCTTAGTTGTTTTGAAATAATCGCTCCCCAGTTGAAGTTGCTACCAGATATTGCCACGGTGTATGTCAGGGGCATCCAAGCTTCTGAAAACCTTATGCAATCCCTCTCTTTGTATAATCGGCATATTAGAGCCATCAAATAAATATATGGATCTCTAAGATTGGTCGTACTATACTAGTCATTGCTCATGTTCATAAACCTCTTATCCTCTTTCCACCATGAGGCCATTAACCTATTGGTGTCATGGAACTCATAGAATTTTACCACAAATGTGGTATTTAACCTTTCCTCCAAGTCTCTGAGTTTGTAGTACTTCTGGACATCTATTGGGAGAAAAACCCCAACACATCCACCATTGTCATCATTTACCATGCATTTTTTCACATTCGTGTGGTCTATTATCCACCCCAGAGTTTTAATGCAAGCCAAGACTAGGGTTCGGCAAGCTACCACGTGCAGGAAGGATCGTCGAATGTTCAGGAATACTTGATCATCGAGCATTCGAACATCTGGGTCACTGTGTGGCACAAATTCTGGGTAATCTTCCTGGTTGATTATGTTAACCAAATCTCCCCACTGAGGGAGCACCACTTTCGATCCAGTACTTGTCTTTGCTTCGTCGAATGCAGGAGGCTAGGAAAATGCCTTTTTAGTGAACGTTAGGATGACTGGCTCCACTTTAGTGGAAAAATCGATCTATCTTGCAGTTTCAAGAGAGGATCCTTCACTGATCTCTGCTTCTTTCAGTTTTGGTGTGTAACACCCTGTTTCCCCCAGTTTGTAAAAATAATTGGACTGGCCAAGAACTGTGGAAAACTCATAAATGTGAATATGTGAAGTAAATGGACCTTATGGAAAAGGTCAATAAATGTGAATAACATTATGAATTTATATTGCAGTACTGCTGAGAGGGGATGTGCAGAAAAAGAGACCATGATGGCGGTGGAAGGCACCTGAAAAGGTGGCGTTAACTTCCACCGAGAATTAATACTGTATTTGGACTCCACTGGCCCGGAGAACCAAAAGCGGCTCGCTGGCCCTGAATTAAATGTCTCGCAGGCTGGTAGGTAGATGGTTTAATGAGGGATGGGAGGTGAACCTCCCATCCGTAGAGTCGTCAGGCCTGATCAGTGTGAGGGTAATCGTGCCACACACAACCTCGCAAGAGGATAAGGCGTGGGGTAGAAGCGATTGGGGGCAGACGCGAGGGGAGAACTCTGGCAATACGCAGAGTGAGTGATAGCAGAGAGGAAGGAGAGTAACCTTCACTCCTGGTCACTGACAAACAAAGACACAGTCTCACAGCATCGTTGTCTCAGCTTGGGGGTGGCTAGTGGTAAATCCACTAGGAGTCGCTAAGCCTACGGTTGGGTGGAAATGAGCACCCCTCTCAACAGTTGCATAACCCCTGGTGTTATTTCTGATAAGTGTTTTGCCTTTGGCATCTTGAAATATATGTATATGTTCATTCTGATGATTATTCCCATAAGTTGTGAAACTGTGAATGATTTCATTATAAGAATGTCTATATGGTATTTTGATCAGTACTAGTAGTTGTATATTTGTATGGAAGGACTATGTATGGATTATGTCCTCATGAATTGTTATTTACATGCATACTGATCTAACTCAGACTTCATGTTTGGTTCTTGGGAGGATGACCTCCTTACCTACCTCAGGTAGTATCCTGAGTGAATCTCCCCATAGAGATAACCTCCTTGAAAATCCCATCAAGAACCTGGAAGGAGGACATGAGGGCACAAGGCCCTAAGAAATCCCTGATAGTAACGAATCAATGGATGAGATTTCATCAAGAAATCTATGGTCACTCATGACTGTTAGATTTGGTAAGAGGAATCTGGAAAGTTAAGTGCCTTAATCTTGATAGGTATTAATCGACGGACGAGGATCCATCGGGAAATCTACGGTCACAAATGATCGTTAGATTAGTAGGAGAAAGTAGGGCGTTAAATGCCTTACCACTTTGTTTTCCTATATCTTCGTGGGTAGCGAATATTTTAGGACCGTGGATCCCCAAAGTCCATGAGAGTATCTGGGTCGTGGATCTTTCCATGTTTAGGAAGTCGTGGGAGAGCCCATAAGTTAGGAATCTGTCTGAGCCATCAGATTTCGGCTAAAACACCCGACAGTCGTTGGATCTGTCAGAAGATACTCGAGGGTTAACACCCCAGTGGATCGATACTTTCCAATGTGTAAATCTCGAAATAGATTTGAGCCATCCGATTGAGGGAGGCCATGTGTCACGAGATCTCCCATTTCAGGAAATCGGGAATCACGGAATCGGGATTCCCGTTTACAAGAGTTTAGGATTTTCCAATGTGGAAACCCCGAAATAGATTTGAGTCGTCCAATTGACGGAGGCCACGTGTCGCGAGATATCCCATTTTGGGAAATTGAGAATCGCGGAATCAGGATTCCCATTGACAAGAGTTTGGGATTTTCCAATGTGGAAACCTCGAAATAGATTTGAGTCGTCCAATTGACGGAGGCCACGTGTCGCGAGATCTCCCATTTTGAGAAATCGGGAATCGCAGAATTGGGATTCCTGTTGATAAGAGTTTGGGATTTTCCAATGTGGAAACCCCGGGATAGATTTGAGCCATCTGATTGACGGAGGCCACATGTCGCGAGATCTCCCATTTCAGGAAATCGGGAATCGCGAGATCGAGAGTCCTGGCGACAAGGGATCATGACTTTCCTGGGTGGAAATCCCGAAGCAGTTGTGGACCGTTCGATTTAAGGAGGTGACGTGTCGAGGGATTACCCGTTTCGGGAAATCGGGGATCGGGGATTCGGGAATTCCATTGACAAAAACCCAGGCTCTTGCCTTGACAAATCCCAACCCATAATGATGATACGATAGCAGGTAGCTAAGTCCTGATGGATGGACGAGATTCCTTCGGGAGATCTCAAGGGTTGTAACGACCGTCATATGTGAGGAAGAGATGCCAGTTTTACGTTGGAGTGTGAATGCGCATTAGGGTAAGTAGCAAGCAGATCTGGATGGCCAGAGTTCACCCGCCTAGATCTATGGTTGAGGATGCATTTCGGAGCCCCCTTTCCATTATGCCTTTAATGGGGGGGGGGAGTTCGAAATTGGACACACAACTCTCAAACGATCAATATTAATCCATCATGATCAACAGCGCTCAGGTGGATTCTGAACCCCCCTTGCCATTCTTCCTTTAATGCGGGGGGGGGGTCTGGAATAGTGTGGCGTGAAGTGGGTCCCCCTCCTGTCCTGTCGACTATCGTGTCGCACTTTCCCCTCTACCACCTACACTCCACTTAACCGTGTAATGGGGCCTGTTCTCATTGGCTATTCTCTAGCCCTGTCGGGGTTTGACAGTTGCAAAGCTGAATGGTTTGACATTACCGTAGCACTGGGATGTGAAATTAAAAAGACACTGCATTTATTTGAACTATGATCATGACCCGTGATCACCTGGGAATGGAGAGAGAAAGAAGGAGCCAACTTACGCTGGTCCTCCATGGATATTTAGGGGTTTCGATTCGGCAGAGGACCAGAAAAATCCGATTTAGGTAGTGGGTATGTGACAAAGTGGTATCAGAGCATGGTTACAACACTCAGCCTGATTGGGTTCATGCACGAGTTGCACATAAGCTCCATTCGAAGCACTCCTACGAGGAGTAACCCCCTAACTTAACTCTCTTTTCCAGGATTAAAAACTTGGAAACAAGAACCTGACTTTGTATGCATGTGAAAGAGTTATAAATTCATGCGCAAATTATAAAATGTATTTAACTCTTGACTAATAACCATCGTTTGTCTTTTCACCCAAGAGGACGATTAGCCGTGGGAATTTACAGACGCAGAGAATGGTGACACCCCAAGAGATGGGAGAAGGCTCCTGCAATAGAGACGAAGAGTCTGACGAAAGAAGAGCAATGGGAACCCCTCCAAATCTAGTCGAGACTGTGAGGAGTCTTATGGTTGAATTACAAAGTTGCAAGGTCGACAATGAAAGGATGATCAAAGAACAAGAAAAGCAAACCGAAATTAATAAAATTTTACTACAGAGCTTATCCGACCTACAGCGACAAATGCAGCATGAACCAGAGATGCAGAAACATGGTCGTATCAGTGGCCATACTGAGAGGAGCACCTCAAGAAAGGTCCACCCCAGAGGTAAAGGACCAGTGCCGGACGATTCCACTGAGAAGGAAGCTGGCGATTCAGAAGGCTCTTCCAGCAACAGGACCAGTTCCTATTCTCGAAGAAAACAGAAGAAACAAAAGACTTCCAAGGGTCATAAATTTGAAGAATTCAGAAAGGCCAAACCTCCCTCCTTCGACGGTGAGATAAAGAAGGGAGAGGAAGCCAAGGCCTGGCTACATGGACTAAGGAAACATTTCAGAGTCCATGATTTTTCAGAGAATTTGAAGGCCCGAGTGGCCACTTTCAATCTGAATGGAAAGGCTTCCATCTGGTGGGAGGATATTAAGAATATGAAAGGAGTCTGCGAGGAGGACCTGTCTTGGAAACAGTTTAAAAAGTACTTCCAGAAGAAGTATTTGTCGGAAAGGTATTTCGACGAGAAGGCTAAAGAGTTTTATGAACTCAAATTGGGACAACTCACTATAGAGGAATTTGTCAACAAATTCCTCGACTTATTGAGATATGTACCCTACATCAAAGCAGAGAAGGTGAAGGTGCAACGCTTCATCAGTGGGCTACCCAAGGAATACCGGAACTGAATCGAATTCGACGAGACAAAGACCTTAGAAGACACTATTTGAAAATCAACATATTGTCATGAACAATATGGACATCGGGCAGAGTCTCGTGGAGACTAGAAACAGAAGAGTGGTTATAGATTTCAGAAAAAGGGGACCAAACCCTCAGGATTTAAGAACTACAAGAAGAACCCCAGAATGAACTTTCCAGCTCAGAGTGTACTCCAGCAGAACTTTCCCTCGGTGGATGGAAGTAAAACTTATGTACCTATACCATTGAAGACTAATAACCCAAAGAAAGAACGTCTGAAATGTTGAGGTTGCGGAGAAGAGCATATCCTAAGAGACTGTCCACACTAACAACAAAATAGTCGGAAAGTTTATAACATTCAGGAAGCTCCCAAAGTTAATGATGTGGCAAGGAGTGTGCCGCAGATTTATGCAGCCTTGGATAATAACCAAGCTGACCACCAAGCTTCAATGGTGGAAATAGAAGATATGATTTTCAACCATCTAGTGTCTATTTTGATTGACCCTGGTTCAAATTTGAGTTATATAGCCCCTAAAGCTATTAATAAGTGTAAGCTATAGCCACGAAAGCAAACTAAGCCATGGTTGGTACAGTTAGCCACTGGCACTAAAAGAAAGGTAGTAGAGGTCATACCAGCCTGCCAACTAAGGTTGGGTGAATTCCCCACCCAAGCAACCCTTGATGTATTACCCCTGGGATCATATGATTTGTTGATTGGTATGGACTGGTTGGCTGCCCATAAAGCCAAACTGGACTGTTACCATAAAACCTTAGAATGTGTGAGCAAAGAAGGAAAAAGGATAACCCTTCAAGGGATCCAAAAATCGGTCTCAGTGAGGCAAATATCATCCCTGCAAATGAGAAAGTATTGCCGAAAGGGATGTCCCCTATATGCAATACAGGTGTTGAAAACAATCGAAGGCGCTAAAGCAAGCTCTGATGATCACCCTATCCTGAGAGAATACAGAGATGTGTTTCCGAAAGAGGTACTAAGTCTGCCACCAAGAAGAGACATTGACTTCTTGATAGAGCTCGCACCAGGAGAGGTGCCAGTGTCTAGGACACCCTACCGGATGAGCACACCTGAGTTAGTGGAACTCAAATTACAATTGAAAGAAATGATGGATAAGGTTTATATTCGACCCAGCGTGTCCCCATGGGGAGCACCAGTCATGTTTGTGAAAAAGAAGGATGGCACCCATAGACTGTGTATAGATTATAGACAACTCAATAAAGTAACCATAAAGAACAAGTACCCCTTGCCCAGGATCGATGATCTATTCGATCAGCTGGGGGGTGCATCTATTTTCTCAAAGATTGACTTGAGGTCAGGATACTAGCAAGTCTGAATCAAGGGTGAAGACATCCATAAAACTGCTTTCCGGACACGGTATGGTCATTATGAGTTTGTGGTAGTGCCATTTGGGTTAACCAATGCCCCTACCACTTTCATGTGCTTAATGAAAAATGTACTTAGTAAATTTTTAGATAAGTTTGTACTAGTTTTCATTGATGACATATTAATCTACTCTAAGAATAGAGAAGAACATGAAGAGCATCTTAGACTTGTGCTACAAGTGCTAAGAGAGCATCAGCTCTATGCTAAATTCAGCAAATGTCACTTCTTTTAGAAGCAAATACATTACTTGGGACATGTTCTGTCTGAGGAAGGGGTAGTAGTAGATCCTGACAAGATCAGGTCTATCATGGAATGGCCTACCCCAAAGGATGTCTCAGACATGATATCCTTTATGGGATTGGCGGGATACTATAGGAGATTTATAAAAGGATTCTCCAAGATTGGTTGTCCAATCACTGCCCTCCAGAAGAAGGGAACAAAATTAATGTGGACACAACAATGTGAAGAAAGATTTCAAACCTTGAAACATCTACTAACCCATGCACCCATGTTGAAAATCGCTAACCCAGAAGCTGACTTCCTTGTGTGCACAGATGCCTGTAAGGAAGGGCTCGGAGGATTCCTTATGCAGGAAGGAAAGGTGATCTGCTATGAATCCCAAAAATTGAACAAACATGAAGTCAACTATGTGACTCATGATCTAGAACTAGTTGTCGTAGTGCATGCCTTGAAAATGTGGAGGCATTACCTCTTGGGAAGAAAATTTGTACTTATGACAGATCACTGTGGATTGAGATATTTGTTTGACCAACCAAATCTCAATGCTAGACAAGATAGATGGATGGCCCTCCTTAGTGAATTTGATTTTGAAATCAAACACATCAAAGGAAAAGAAAATAGGGCGGTTGATGGCCTTAGCAGGAGAATGAGAACGATTCACCTGGAAGTGGTGAGTACCTGCGAGACAAATGTCAAGAACAGAGTCAGAAATGCACAAGAAACAGATCCCTTCGTTCAAACTGTGACCCTGTACCTACAGCAAGAACCCACTGGAGTAAAGTATGAAGGCTACCAGATGACCAAAGGAGGCCTACTCACCTACAGAGATAGAATGTACATTCCAAATTGTGACGACTTGAAGAGGTTCATCATGGATGAACTACATAAAATACCATACACTGGTCACCCAGGATACCAGAAAATGATCACTGCCACTCGGAAACAATTTTATTGGCCTGTATTGAAGAAAGACATAGCCAAATA
Organism: Picea engelmannii; assembly: GCA_009831015.1. NCBI lineage: Eukaryota > Viridiplantae > Streptophyta > Pinopsida > Pinales > Pinaceae > Picea > Picea engelmannii. Next base: position 273,761 of record ML778414.1, read on the forward strand.
TTTGGCCCAATGCATAGAGTTCCAACAGGTTAAAGCAGAACATCGACACCCAGCAGGACTATTACACCCTTTACCCATCCCAGAATGGAAATGGGAAACCATCTCCATGGATTTTATCACTGGATTACCAACTTTAACCAAACAGAATGATGCCATTATGGTGGTGATGGATAATTTGAGCAAGTCTTCTCATTTCATCCCCGTCAAATCAACCTGCAAGGTGATAGATGTCACCCAGATATTCATGAAAGAGGTATTCCGACTGCACGGTATGCCGAGAGAGATAATATCTGAAAGAGACACAAAATTTACTTCCAAATTTTGGAAATCACTAATGGTTGGATTGGAGACCAAATTGTTGTTCAGCACTGCCTATCACCCTCAAACCGACGGACAGACAGAAAGAGTGAACCAAATATTAGAAGATATGTTAAGGATGCATGTAATGCATCAACCCAGAAAATGGGAAGACTACCTGCCACTGATAGAATTTGCCTACAACAACGGCTACCAAGCATCCTTAAAGATGAGTCCCTTCGAGGTCCTCTATGGTAGGTTGTGTAATACTCCGATCAGCTAGATTAATCCTGTAAATAGGATTTCTTTTGGAACCAACATGCTAAGAGAAATGGAACTCAAGTGACTCAGATAAAACAAAATCTAAAGATCGCTCAGAACTGACAGAAAAGTTATGCTGATCAAAAGCGAACTCCAAGAGAGTTCAAAACGGGAGACCATGTATATCTCAGAATTAATCCCAGAAGGAGTTCTCTGAAAATGGGATCTTGTGCCAAGTTGGCACCCCGGTATTGTGGACCCTTTGAGGTTCTAGATAGAGTGGGACCTGTAGCCTATCGGCTAGCACTTCCTCCCACAGTAAAAGCACATAAGGTTTTCCATGTTTCATTACTGAAGAAATATGTACATGATGTTAATCATATAATTGAATGGTCTGTGATCCAGGTGGAACCGGAGGGAGAATTTCTACCAGAGCCCCAATGCATATTGGACAGAAAGGAAACCCCGCTCCGGAACCGAACCATTGCACAGGTAAAGGTGCAGTGGAGACATTTTGGCCCAGATGAGACTACATGGGAAATGGAGGATGCCATGAGACAAGCATATCCGATTTTATTTACTTCTATACATGCAATTCATGTTAATAGATGAGAACATCGAGGACGATGTTCCCTTTTAAGGGGGAGGGAATTCTAACACCCTGTTTCCCCCAGTTTGTAAAAATAATTGGACTGGCCAAGAACTGTGGCAAACTCATAAATGTGAATATGTGATGTAAATGGACCTTGTGGAAAAGGTCAATAAATGTGAATAACATTATGAATTTATATTGCAGGACTGTTGAGAGGGGATGTGCAGAAAAAGAGACCACGATGGCGGTGGAAGGCACCTGGAAAGGTGGCGTTAACTTCCACCGAGAATTAATACCGTATTTGGACTCCACTGGCCCGGAGAACCAAAAGCGGCTCCCTGGATCTGAATTAAATGTCTCACAGGCTGGTAGGTAGATGGTTTAATGAGGGATGGGAGGTGAACCTCCCATCCATAGAGCCATTAGGCCTGATCAGCGCGAGGGTGATCGTGCCACACGCAACCTCGCAAGAGGATAAGGTGTGGGGTAGAAGCGATTGGGGGCGGACGCGAGGGGAGAAATATGGCAATACGCAGAGTGAGTGATAGCAGAGAGGAAGGAGAGTAACATTAGCTCCTGGTCACTGGCGGACAGAGACGCAGTCTCACAGCATCGTGGTCTCAGCTCGGGGGTGGCTAGTGGTAAATCCACTAGGATTCGCTAAGCCTACGGTTGGGTGGAAATGAGCACCTCTCTCAATAGTTGCATAACCCCTGGTGTTATTTCTGATAATAATTTTTCCTTTGGCATCTTGAAATATATGTATATGTTCATTTTGATGATTATGTCCATAAGCTGTGAAACTGTGAATGATTTCATTATAAGAATGTCTGTATGGTATTTTGATCAGTAATAGCAGTTGTATATTTGTATGGAAGGACTATGTATGGCTTATGTCCTCATGAATTGTTATTTACATGCGTACTGATCTAACTCAGACTTCATGTCTGGTTCTCGAGAGGACGACCTCCTTACCTACCTCAGGTAGTATCCTGATTGAATCTCCCCATAGAGATACCCTCCTTGAAAATCCCATCAAGAACCTGGAAGGAGGACATGAGGGCGCAAGGCCCTAAGAAATCATTGATAGTAACGAATCAATGGACGATATTTCATCAAGAAATATGTGGTCACTCATGACCGTTAGATTTGGTAAGAGGAAGCTGGAAAGTTAAGTGCCTGAATCCTGATAGGTATTAATCGACGGACGAGGATCCATCGGGAAATCTAGGGTCACACATGACCATTAGATTAGTATGAGAAAGTAGGGCGTTAAATGCCTTACCACTTTGTTTTCTTGTATCTTCGTGGGTAGCGAAGAGTTTAGGACCGTGGATCCCCAAAGTCCATGAGAGTATCTGGGTCGTGGATCTTTCCATGTTTAGGAAGTCGTGGGAGAGCCCACAAGTTAGGAATCTGTCTGAGCTGTCAGATTTCGGCTGAAACACCCGACAGCCGTTGGATCTGTCAGAAGATACCCGAGGGTTAACACCCCAGTGGATCGGTACTTTCCAATGGGGAAATCCCGAAATAGATTTGAGTCGTCCGATTGACGGAGGCCACGTGTCGTGAGATCTCCCATTTCGGGAAATCAAGAATCACGGAATCGGGATTCCTATTGACAAGAGTTCGGGATTTTCCAATGTGGAAACCCTGAAATAGATTTCAGTCGTCTGATTGACGGAGGCCACGTGTCGCGATATCTCCCATTTCAAGAAATCGGGAATCACGGAATCGAGATTCCCGTTGACAAGAGTTCGGGATTTTCCAATGTGGAAACCCCAAAATAGATTTGAGTCATCCAATTGACGGAGGCCATGTGTCGCGAGATCTCCCATTTCAGGAAATCGGGAATCGCGGAATCGGGATTCCTGTTGACAAGAGTTCGGTATTTTCCAATGTGGAAACCCCGGGATAGATTTGAGCCATCTGATTGACAGAGTCCACGTGTTGCGAGATCTCCCATTTGGGAAATCAGGAATCGCGAGATCAGGAGTCCTGGCGTCAAGGGATCGGTACTTTCCTGGGTGGAAATCCCAGAGCAGTTGTGGACCATCTGATTTAAGGAGGTGACGTGTCGAGAGATTACCCATTTCGGGAAATCGGGGATCGGGGATTCGGGAATTCCGTTGACAAAAACCCAAGCTCTTGCCTTGAAAAATCTCGACCCATAATGACGAGATGATAGCAGGTGGCTAAGTCCCGATGGATGGATGAGATTCCTTCAGGAGATCTTAGGGGTTGTAACGACCGTCAGATGTGAGGAAGAGATTCCATTTTTATGCTGGAGCGTGAATGTGCATTAGGGTAAGTAGCAAGAAGATCTGGATGGCCAGAGTCCACCCGCCCAGATCTATGGCTAAGGATGCATTCCAGAGCCCCCTTTCCATTTTGCCTTTATTGGGGGGGGGGGGGTCTAGAATTGGACGCGCAACTCTCGAACAGTCAAGATTAATCCATCATGATCAACGATGCTCAGGTGGATTTCGGACCCCCCTTGCCATTCTTCCTTTAATGGGGGGGGGTCTGAAATAGTGTGGTGTGAAGTGGGGCCCCCTCCTATCCTGTCAACTATCGTGTCGCACTTTCCCCTCTGCCACCTTCACTCCACTTAACCGTGCGATGGGGCCTATTCTCATTGGCTGTTCTCTAGCCCTGTCAGGATTTGGCGGTTGCAAAGCCAAACGGTTTGACATTATCATAGCGTCGAGACGTGAAATTAAAAAGACACTGCGTTTATTTGAACTGTGATCGTGACCCGCGATCACCTAGGAATGGAGAGAGAAAGAAGGAGTCAACTTACACTGGTCCTCCATGGATATTTAGGGGTTTTGATTTGACAGAGGACCAGAAAAATCTGATTTAGGTAGTGGGTATGTGACATGGTGCTCTCGACGAGCACCTAGTCGTTGGCTTCCTTGGAGGCATTTTCTTGCACAAAGAAAAAAATGAGATACCAACTTGCAGAAATGATAATAAAAAATAAACAATTGTTGTTGCACCTCTTTTGTCACCTAAATGAGAAAAATAGAGGTGCTTACAAGCTTAGTTGGGTTAGCTAAGAAATACAGCAGTGAAGGAAAGGGTTAAAAGAATAAACATAAAAGGTTAAGCTAAGAATTAAACTAGGAAAGAAAAAAAAAATTGTTGTGCATAAGGACATAAGAACAAGAAACAAACAAGACTCATGTCACCAATGGAAAGGATTGTATTAGTGAAAAGAAAACACCAAAGAGAAAGAGGACTTTGGGTCCCTTTTTCCTCCAAGGGAGGGTTCTTGGATCCCCAATATTGAGCTCTTCTTACAACTTGGAAACTTGAAAGAAATGGTGAAAGAATCCCAAGCTAACCCACTCAAAAGGTTATGTGGATTGCCCAAATGGAATGGTGCTAGCATGCTCTTGATAAGAAAAGAGGTTTCCCCAAGAGAATAGTAGCAGCATAACCTTGCAAATGAATTCCTTGAAAATGTAGTGCACCCATGGCCTTGTTTTATAGCACCACTTTGAGGTATTGTGCAACCAGCTTTTAGTGTGAAAAGGGGTTATTTAGGGCACCTTTAGGTCTTTGACCAGCCACCTAGTCGGATCCAGTAGAGATTTCAAATCGACTTGGAAGTTGAACCAGAAGTGGGTGGGAGGTCGACCATCATCATAAGTGCGTCGTTCTCAAGTGTGCGTGACTTTTAGTGTCCACAGTCATGCATGTGTTATTTTCTTGCATTTCTTGATGGTGCATGTGTGTGCACGCCTTGTGTAGTCATAGTGCATCTTGATTTTATAACTGGTTGTATAGTTTTGGACCTTCTGGAAATGATTTTTTGGTAATTTTGGTCCATGGGTGGACTCATAGCTATTTGAAGATGTTGGATTCCTGTAACCATTTGCAGATGAAATTTCAGTGATAACAGATGCCCCCTGATAGATGAGGTTAGGAGCATACGAATAGACGAAATTCATCAATGTTTCTTCTACTGAGAGTACTGTTGTAATAAAGAGTGATAGTGAGAGTATCAAGAGTGACCCATTGTATGGAGAAGGGAACCTATAGGACCCAACCTTTCGCAAGGTGTGGAAAATAAATTGTGTACAAACGAGGTGGGCATGCCCCATGCTCGTGTCATGTAACTCAAAAAAGGGTGTTGTACATTAACTGAAACTGTGTGTTGATGTAGACAACTGCAACGCCCTCAGGGGAAATTTTGATAAAGGTAGAGGAAAATTCTGATGAGGAAATACTCTGAACAGTAGGCAATGACACCTGTAAGAAGTATCACAGATTCTGTGGGCATTGATAGCCCAGAAAAGTTCATAGGTCTTTGGCGAATATAAAAAACAACTGCAATAGTCACAAAGTAATACCCACCGTAACATGAGAAAGTGTTGAAGTCAGATGTTATGGGGGTCAACGATAGCAAAGAGCAATGATAGTTCTCCTTGTGTCATCTGAGACTTCTCATTGTAAAGGTAATGAGAGTCAAGATACTGTAGCCCTTCTGGAAACTGTGCTGATGTCGACAAAAAGGGAGACGTGACTCTAAGAAGCAAAGGGTTTTGTGAAATCCACTAGGTGAGGTCAAGAACTGAGGAGGTACATGAACGAAGTCAAGATGCATGGAGACTCAAGACTACCCTTGGTTGGGAATATATGTGAAGTATAAGTGGTTGCAACCATTCAACTAGGTATGTGTCAGGGGGACAATGAGACGTGGGATACGTTGTGCCAGAGGCGGGACAAAGTGGACAAACTAAGAGAGAAGAGGTAGGTGGCCTGTGGGATACTCAGAGTTTATGGATGATGTCAACAAGGGTAGGTGATAAGGAATGCCCCAACCAAGGGCGACATGGGTTGTGTTTTCCAAAAAGGAAGAAGGTCGCCAAAGGTGACGACAAAAAACTATGTAAAATTCTAGAGATAATGGATTAATTACAAAAAGAATTAAAAAATCAGTGGGGATAATAATGCAGATACAGAAATGGGTGCCCCGGTGTGAGATGTCTTGGCCTGAGGATGGCTCAAGTTGGTTAAAAAATAAGTGGGGGGTTGGGGCCCCATAGGCGGGTTTCTATAGTAGGGAAATGGATGGAGGGTAATCGAAAGATGGGAAAACTGACGGTGGATGAAATGGATGGTAAATGATTTTTCGGGAGTGCAGTCAAAACAAAACCGTGAGGAAGTGCCCTGGGAGTCCGTTGGGTAGGATAGAAAAATGAGGAGGAGTACGTGGTTGATTCGCGACATGATGTAAGACTATCGGGACTCCCATCCCTAAAGGTTGAAAACAGCATGAGTGTCAAAGTGCCAAGGGGGGCTATGAATGGGACAACTCATGTGGGGGAGAGTGCTACCGGGTGACAGTACCCAAAATGCAGTGGAGGTGACGGTATTGCAGAGCCGGATATAGGGACCCTAAAGGCAAATTTCAGAGGGTGTGACTGGGGATGCAATTGAGATTCAGACGGAATGATTACATGCCAGTGTTGATTAAATACCTGAAGGGGTCACGCTGGTGTGTGATGACCAACTACCTGCACACATGACAACCAAATACCCGACGTGAACAATATATGAAGATAATCGAACATATAATCGTTTATTTGATAATTTTGAACATGAGCATGCGTACCTGAATGGGGTATGGAAAAATGGTGCCCCAAGGGCTAAGGATGAAAAATGGCATGGGGATGGTCTTGGTGTAGATGACGGGGTGTTGATCCCGTGGTTGAAGACAAATTGAAAAATGGACGCTCGAAGCTCCCAGAATTGAGTCTGGAAGTCTGGAAAAATGGACTATATATAGCTGTGGGGCCCACATTGCCACCTCATTTGTACTTGCTGCGATAGTTGTGAGAGAGGAGATAGCAGAGAAAATTTGGAGATTCCAGGAGTGTGAGGAAGTCGATCCAAGAGGTGCTAGAGTCAGGTTAGTGGTCTCATCCTCCTGTACAGTAGATAGGTGTCAATTTTTGGATAGGACCGTACAGTGAATTTTGAGGGTTGTGGCCCCCCAAGTGCGCGGGCGATCGATGGTGACCTGCGCATGAATGCGTAGTTGTAATGGGCATAGCCACGTAGGGGGGCGTGCTATTTGGGAAAAAAGGTGCACATGGGGTGCGTGCCTGTCCGAAACACAGTCGCACATATGTGTGCGACTGTGTTGCTGGCAATTGTGCATGAGTGCGCAACTGTGTAGTGAACAGGTGTGCACCAAATGTGCCCATGTGAGCTTAACAGGAACGCATACATGCACGCTTGTGGGGTAAACAGGTGTGCATGTGTGCACTCCTGTGGGGAATACAACCATGCCTTTGAGGCAAAGCTGAGGGTGAGAAAACTTATCTCCTCTTTTTTTTTTCTTTTTTTTGGGGGAGATTTTGATGTTTTTGTGATGGTTGATCGAGTACTGTATATGTGGATGCAGGTGATATTTGGGGATGATGTCGATTCGTTGGAGAGAGAGGGACTAGGCCTGACTGAGGGAGGTCATGAGGGATAAGGAGCCAGAGGTTCGTGGTGCTTTGGCGGCCTGTGGGCTGCTGAATTTTTTTGAGTGCCCACTGTTGAGGGCACAGGAGTATCTGTTGCAATTATTGATCTCAATGTGGAGTCCAGAGTTGCAGTGTTTTATTGTGCATGGAGAACACTTGGCATTCTCTGTTGAGGAGGATGTCTATTTTCTTACTGGGCTCCCTTTTTGAGGAACCCTTCTGTCAGCTGAGCCAATGGTAGTTGGAGAGGGGCATTTGGCTAACCTTGCCCGGACATATTGTTCGGGAGAGGATTTTATGTCTGGGTCAGTGGTGAGGATTGGGGTGATGGACGCCCCAGTTGAGGATTATGCAGCGGGCACTAGGGGGTGAGAATTTCACCTGGTGATTGATGTTTCACGCCAAGATGGTGGGATAGCTCACCAGGTGTCGAGCGACCGATTCAGGGAATTTTGCCTTTGGATCGATTCTGGTGGCTTGGTTTCTAGAGAGGGTGTCGATGTTGAGCCCGAGAGTGTTGTTAGACCCGCTAGGAGTGAGAGAGCCATGACTGTGGTGGTGGTCGATGATTTTGGTTCGTCATGGGGGTGGGGAGGGTGGCCACTACTTCACGGTTGAGGCTACATAGGTGTGGCGTCAGATGCCACAAATCATATTGCAGTTTCCATACAGTGGGATAGATTTCCGTGATGATCCTGAGATGATATTACCTCCAGGAGAGGTATTTGATCACTGAGGTATGATGTGTTGTTTACTGGTTTTGTTGATTGGTTTTTTTTTTAGATAGTATAGCATATGGTTGATATTTGTATGGATGTTGATGTTATCATGTGTTTTTCTATGTAGATGTGGGACCGCGTGGATGAGAGGTCGAGCTGATCTAAGCACTAGCCCACCAGGGACCTATGAGACCACCGTGGGGAGAGTTACGAGCAAGGGAGAGGCGACGTCGAGAGGATGTTGGGGTGAGGCCTGGTGATGATGATAGAGCGGCCCGGAGGCGCCATTATGATGACCCTGGGGCAGGGTCGTCACATGCTCCTCCGATCGAGGCAGGGGGAGAGTTTGAGGATTTTTGTCGCTGACTAGAGGTGGTTCTACAGGGAGTGCTCAAGAAAATGTGGGTGTGGATCCAAGATGAGGGGATCTTGGAGCAGTGTATTGGGTTGTCGGCGGAGTCGCGGACCTTGATTCGCAGAGTAGCTGTAGCTGGAGTTGCGATGACTGGATGGTTGCCTACAGGACCTGGGGGACCTGGAGCTGGTGGGGTACCTCCGCCAGAGGGAGGACCTAGTGTCGGAGCACTAGAGGCACCCTGAGGGCTGCTTAGATATGTAGTTTTGTATCTGATATATAGGTTGGTGAGCCCATTTTGTATAGTTGTGACATCCAGTTTTGTATTTGGTAGGGATGAGGTGATTCACTTGCCTATGGGTGATGTACTATTTTTGTAAACACTTTATGACATGTGGACCGATATATATATATATATA
>ML778414.1:282941-306401 GCA_009831015.1 Picea engelmannii
ATATATATATATATATATATATATATATATATATATATATATATATATATATATATATATATATATATATATATATATATATATATATATATATATATATATATATATATATATATATATGGATATACATTTTTGGATCTTTGTGTACATGTGTGATGCGTTTGTTGTTGATGATTCTGGTTTTTGATGTAGTGGATGATGTCTAATCTATATGATGTGATAGATCTCTGATGGTTTATGTGTATGTGAATATGTCTTGATGTGATATATGCCAATCTAGTATAATGTTAGCCATGTTATATTCTATTTGATTGAATTTTCTTGGGATATGTGTAAATGTAATGGAATCAAAATGTCGAGATAAAAGTCTAACCTGTAGGTATTTGCGAAAGAGGAAAGGATCATGGATGCGGTATACATTGTTGAGCTGGAGGACGAAAATTTGGGAATCTAATAAGATGCAAAGGTGACGAATATGGTGATGATTGGCCTCAATGAGGAGACCAATGATAGTGGTGTACTCTGCTTGATTGTTGGTGGCTGAGCCTAAACATATGTCACTGGTGTGGAACAAATCGTGTGAAGGCGAATAGAGGGCCCAAGTAGCCGAAGCAAGATTTTGTGTCCAGCGGCTAGCTTCATCGACGTAACTGATGTGGTAGACCAATGGAGGTGGCATCTGTCAATAACACGAGTGATAGATTATATGGGAGGTATGGATAAAAGAAGACTAAAAACTCTACAAAAGACGTAAAAAAAAGAAAGAGCCTAGTGTAGTAGAGCTATGCTCAAGCGTAAAATTTCTTTAAGTACAACCCGTTGACGGGTTCCTTGAGAGGATGGCCTTCGGGGGAGGCTAGGATGTATGAGCCTTTCATGAGGCAATGTTGGATAATGTATGATCCATGCCACAGGGACTCAAATTTTCCATGGCCAAGCGTATCATGAGCAATATCGTAAGCGAGGACAAGGTCTCCTTCGTTAAATGAGAGAATGTTGACATGGCGATCAAAGGTGGCCTTTGATCATTTTTTGGCTGCTTCATTGTTCTACAATGAAGATCGACGATCTTCATCCTCGGATTCTAAGTTCGGAAAATGCTTCTCTATTGGGGCTATGTCAGGTAAGAGCTCAATAGTGGTGTGTAAGGTGGGAATTTCTCACTCGATGGGAAGAGTGGCCTCAAACCCATGGACTAAATGAAAAGGTGTGAAATGAGTGGCAATTTTGACTGTTGTGTGATAAGCCCAGAGTACAGAAAATAACGTATGATGCCAATTGGTTTTATGTTTGTTAACCATGCATTGTAACATGGTTTTTAAGACCTTGTTAATTGCTTCAACCTGGCCATTTGACTAAGGGTAGTATGGTGAGGAAAACTCGTGGGAGAAGCCTAACCAGGATGAGAGTTCCATGAAAATCTCATTCTCGAAGTGTTTCCCGTGATTAGAGACTAGTTGGAGTGGTACGCCAAAGAGGGATATGACATGGTTAAAGAAAAAACGCGTTGTTGTGTCAGCGGTGTTGTTGAAGGTAGGCATGGCTTCAACCCACTTGGTAAAGTAATCAACTGCAATGACTATGTATTTGTGTTCGTTGTTGGATGTAGGGTTGCAAGTCATGAAGTCGATGCCCCATTTACAAAAGGGACCAGCGGTGATGACTGGGTGTAGAAGAGCAGGTGGTGCGCGTGCTTTGTTAGCATAAAGCTGGCATTTATCACATCGTTTCACGGCATGGGTGCAGTCGTGAAATAATGTAGGCCAAAAGTAACATGCGCAGATGATTTTCTGAGCAGTGGACAGCCCTGAGAGATGGCCTCTGCAAGTGCCATTATGGCATTCGTTCAAGACTCTGTTGGCCTCGTCAATGGTTAAGCAGCGACGTAGTATGGTGTCAACTCCTCATTGATATAAGATGTCCCTGATGAAGAGATAGCGAGGTGACTGGTGATGAATACGTCGATGATCATCTCTGGAGAGGTGGTTTCCAAATTTTTGTGCTCAGAGATAGACAAGAAGATCATCGTACCAAGGGTCATCTGAAGGGATAAAAAAAAGATTTTCATCGGGGAGGTTGGTATTGACCGATGGACTGGTAGTGTCGGAGGTAAAAGCCATGATAAGTTCGGTGAGGATGAGAGCTTTTTTTCTCTTGGGTGTTGAAAATTCAAGATCGTATTCCTGAAGGATGAAAATCCATCGAGCAAATTTACCATTAATTTGTTGATGACTGAGTGAGTATTGCATGGGGTTGGAATCTGCGATAACTTTGGTAGTTCGAAGCAGGATGTAATGGCGTAGTTTTTGGACTGTGAGGAAAATTGCGAGGGTTAGCTTTTCTTCATGATTGTACTTCAAGGGTGTTCCTGAAAGGTTTTTACTAATGTAGTAAATCACATGCTCATGGGCTTCATCCCCTATTTGGACGAGCACTCCTGCTACTGAAACGGCTGAAGCGGATATATAGAGGAGATAATAGTGGTTATAGTCAGGTGGACTAATCAACGAGGTGTTGGAAAGAGCTACTTTGAGATCATCAAAAGAGGTTTGGGCATGTTTATCCCATTGGAATGGGATGTCGTGACAAAGTAAGCGAAGGAAGCCATGTGCGTGAGTAGCGTAATCTGGGACAAAGCGTCGTAAAAAGTTGGCTTTCCCTTGAAGGCTCTATAGTTGGCGTAAATTCCATGGTGGTGGAATTTATGTGATGGCTTGGACTTTGAGGGGGTCCACAGTAATGCCACTTTGGGAAATTATCAAACCAATAAGGCGCCCAGCAGTGACGCAGAATACGCATTTGAGGGGATTCAAGCAGATATTGTACTGAAGACACCTGTGGAAGATTATTTGTAAATCATCGAGATGTTGAGTGCATTTCTTAGACCAGGCGGTGAGGTTGTCTAAGTATGCGAGGATGATATGGGCCAGATTGTGAAACACGTATGTCATGCCCTGTTGGAAAGTTGCGCCAGCATTCTTGAGGCCAAATGGCATGACACGATATGCAAAGGTGCCCCAAGGGGTTGTGAATGTGGTTTTGTACTGATCGACGAGGTGAACTTGGATTTGGTTGTAACCAAAGAAACCGTCCATGAAGGACAAAGCCTTGTGACCTGCGTAATCATTGATTATTTGGTCGATGAAGGGTGTTGGGAAGTTATCTTTGGGACAGGCATGATTGAGGTCACGCAAGTCCGTATAGACATGGATAGTGCCCTGTTTTTTGTTAACAGGGATAGGGTTTGAGACCCATAACGTATAGGCTATGGGGTAAATGAACCCTACAGCGCGTAGTTTGTCAATCTCGGCGTAGTTTGACAATCAATGGGGTAAATCATGGGTGTGATATCAGGCCAGGTGTCTATGCGATGTTCAACAATAGAGGGAACAAGGTGAGGCATCTCTATGTATGACCAGGCAAAAATGTCTCGGTATTCCTAGAAGAAGGCTTTGTAGGTGGTGAGTTCTTCTGGAGAACATGCAGCACCAATGGTGATTTCCTCTAGGATTCCAGATTTGATGGAAATATCTATTTTGATGGTTGGGGATATATTGGCCATATTTCCTTCTTCAAAAGTGTCAGGGGTAGGGATAGGGTTATTGAACCAATCTATATGCCCTGATGGTAGAAAATCTTTGGTTTCGACTGCGTATATGGGGTGTTGGTTAGGAGGCATGAAGGCTTCTTATGAAAGAAAGAGCGCTCTATGGTGGAGTGCATCCCATGGGTAATCAGGGGCAGTTAACTCCTCGAGGATATCTTTGTCACAATGAAACCAGCGTGAATATAGGGGATCAAGAGGAGTGATATCGGTGACTGGCATGGTGGCATTATCTCCTTCCGATAAAGATGTAGGGGGATTGATGGAGGGGGATTACGATGGTTTGCTTGACATAAACCAAATATCCAGATATTATGGGTTAAAAATGGTGGTCGAGCATAGAATATTCATGGGGAACTAAATTGGAGAATTGGGGGGATTTGGGGGTAACTCCTCATATAAATCATCTAGGAACCAAGGGGGAGAAGGGAGTGCCTCAGGTTCTGGTGGGAATATATGAACCATATCAATTGATGGGGTAAGGGTATTTATCAGGTCTGTTGGAGTAGGGGGGGTATGATTTTGAACAGGGGCTAGTTGACGACGTCTATATTCAATGATCATAGGGCATTGATATGTGAAATGGTCAAGTGATTCGCATAGAGAGAAAGGGCATCTCATGTGTTTGTTGACTGAGGTTGTGACATAATGGATGTCGGTGACAGGAGTTGAGGTGGGTGTTTGCTGAAATCTCTGTCGTACAATTGTTAGTGTCTGTTGGAATTGAGGTAGCATTGGACAGTGGTGTGTGTAATGGCCATATTCTGAATAGATGGTGTATGCGAATTTGGTTCGTAGTCCTTTGTTACTTGTGTTCTGTGAGATAGCGTCAATACTGAAGGAAGCGACGAGTGGTGGTGGTGCTCGAGGGATTTGGATGAGATTACGTAATTCAGGGAGAGATGGGCATTCGTTGGTGGGGTGTCCATCTTTCTTGCATAGTGCACAAGGAGGTTGGACACGGGGGGGAAGTGGAGTTGTGGGTTCCTTCTTCTTTCGCATGCCCCCATCTGTAGCAGGGGGGTTAGTGAGTGGGGGTGTAGGGGGTATGGTGGGAGTGAGTATGGGAATATTCATCGAGAATCCTTCTGTTTGGGGAGGGAGGGATGGTTGAGGAACCCTCTCAAGTGGATGTAAATACCAAATTTGGATTGTCGGCACCATATTAGGAAGGGTAAGAATTGCAGCAACCTGGAAAGCTTGTACACCTGGTGGGGGGTAAAAGAAATGGATTTGGGTAAGGGATTGGGGACTGTTTCCCAAACCGATATCTAGCCCTGGGGAAGATCAGGAATGGGTCGAACTAAACTAGTTCTAGGGGATTCCTGAGGAAGAAGTTCTGCAACTAGTGGGAAGTCAGGGATGAAAGAGGCCTCGGTGGAAGGTAGGTTAGTTTCATTTGTCGTTCTGTTGGAGGATACAACACATACCTGTGTGGAGGGATGGAGTAGCGATGGTGCTTCGTGGTAGGTCCCTAGCAAGGATGGGTCTTTGAATATTATGGAGCCCATCTCAATGAGTGGATAGGCATCAGGATTAGTGTGGATAAAAGGGAGGATGTTATCGATGTTGGATGAAGGGTTAGGCTCCTAATGTGATACTTGATCGATGGTAATGATCTTTCCATTATGGGGAAATATCATGGTTTGGAAAACAGAAGATGTGATGGCCTTCATAACATACATGTAACTACGACCGAACAAGATATTGTAGTCGAGAAGGGCATCAATAACCTCAATGTCAATCAAAATGGTTTTTCCCCCGAGCTTGATGGGGACATTTTGGAAGAGTCCTTCGAGGGATGAGGGTCTGCCATCGTAAGCTCTTAAGGTAATGGAAGATGGTATGAGTTCGGGGGAACCAAGTTTCTTCCATATGGATTTGGACATGATACAGGTGGATGTGCCTTCATCAATGATGCATCGGTGAATTGTAATGTTCCAAATTTTTACAGGGATTTGAAAAGCGATAAGAGCAGGGAGGCGAAGTTCTTCGCTGTCGAGGTCAAATGTGATGACTCGGGTATCGGCCAGGTCTACTTCTCCTAGGGTAGAAAGTAAGGACTTCCGTTGGGTGGGACAAGTTTGAAGGACCTCTAAGACTGACATGGCAGCCGGGGATTGTGCCAAATCATCGACCAAACTGTAATTATGAGCTTCCCTAGCTTGAGGATTATGGACATTCCTACGTAATGGGATGCAAGGAATACGAAGGGAAGTTTCAATATTAGGGTGAGGAATTATGAGAGGGGGTCCTATTGTGATTGAAATTGCTTCCAAGGCAGTGGGAGCAGATTCAGGGGGTGTTCTATACTGATGACTGCGTGTTTGCAGAAGGACTTCTTCCTCACTGGTATGGAGGATAGTGCGATCGGTAGAGGTTCCCGTATTGGGATACTGTCCCAACTATCGCGGGGTAAACTGCATGTCAAGTTGGGTATTTATGACCCCTTGGTGTGGGATGGGGTTTTGTAGTACAACTGGGGGTGGTTGTTGTACATACGGTTGTGGGGCCTGCTGGGGTGCAGGCGGTGTTGAGGGACGTGGTCCATTCACAAAATCTTTCATCCGTTTAAAGTTAGCGATTTGGGGGAAATGTTGAGTATAGTGACCAAACTCACCACAAAGGGCACAAGGGAAGGTGGTCCTAACATTGTTGTTGTTCCTTCCTTGACCTTTGTTGTTATTGCCCCCTTGGGGGTTTTGGTTCCCCTAGTTTTGGTTGCCCCCGGCAGATTGGTTCTGCTGGGGTTGGTTTTGGTTTCCTCCTGGTCCCGGATTATTATTGTTCCGATTTTTTCCTTTCTTTCTGATATTGTTCGATTGATGGGGTGGATTTTCCATGTTCAGTTGTTCAAAATATTGATATTGCTGAATGGGAGAGGGTTGAACAAAATTATCCTCAACGTGTGGTGGTCCTTATGGTGGAGCCATAAGCTGTGGGGGGGTAGAAAATGGAAAGTACGGATTATGTTGAGGTGATGCTCCATAAGGTATGTAGGAGGGCATGGTGCTTTCACTAATGCTTAGGGTATAGGTCGGGGTAGTGGAAGTACCTACACCTGGTTGGATAGGTGGGTGGTTTAGGGGTGTCGACGAGGGTCCACTTATGGGTGGATTTAGGGCAACAGGGTATGGTTGTTGATAAGGTGGAGGGGGATAATAAGGGATTCCTCCATATGCCAGTGGATATTGAGGTGAACCATACATGGGTGGTTGTGGAGGTAGTGGGTTGTGGTGTGTAGTGTTACCAATCAATCTATCTGCTGAGTGAGACATCCCAGGTTTGTCTTGGCCAAATGGCATGGGTTTTGGGGCGTTTGGGAGTACTGTGTAGAGGTATCCGGACTGGGCGTAGATGAGTTCAAATTGTAGGGTCTTGCTAATGGCTTCTTCTTCGGTCTAGGGAAAGGTGGCGGCCACATCTTTGGCAAGGAGGGAAACAAGTGATTTGAGGAACCAATTGAGACACTGTTGGGGGGTAGCGTCATCTTTGCAGAGGCTACGTCGTCGATGCCATTCGTGGATGTGGTCGGAAATATGTGTAGAGGTGGTTTGTTTGAAATATGAGAGTAGTTCAAGGCCATTGTCATGATGAATGGGTAATTGAAAGAAGGTCAAAAATTCTTTGGCTAAGGATTCAAAAGTCTCATGGGGCCTAGATTTTTCTTCGACATACCATTTGACGGATGGGCCAGTGAGTGTATGTTGAAATAACTTTAATCGGATGGAATCATCCATGATGTTGTTCGAAGAACACCATAGGTGAAATGTCATGATATGGTTGGCAGGATCATCTCCTGCTTTTCCTTCAAACTTGGGGATGTCTGAAGGGAGTTTGGTAGGCATTACAGGCCATGCAGGGTTTTGTAATATGGGATCATTGGTGAGTTTCATCAGATCTGGTATGTTGAGGGAGGCTAAATATGGCATATGGGGGGGTGGCGTAGGATTAGTTCCGGCCATAGTGTGAGTGTTATGAGTACCTGGCCCTTGGAGGGGGCTAGGTGGGTTTGTACTTCCCCCTTGAGAGGAAGTTGGCCCCCCACTTCTGTGTAAAGGAGAGCGAGTTGAAGGTGGACCTTGGGAATTGGACCCAAGTAAGGTGGAACCAAGAAAAGTTGATCCCAAGACAGTGGCACTCACAGGAGTGTGAGAAGGTGGAGCCGATGAGTTGGCAAGACTAGGAACTCCCCCTAGAAGAGGAGGGAGGTTTAGAAAGCGTCTGGAATGATGGAGGTTTTGTGGGTCCCCTTTGATGTATGACTATTAAGTGAATGTGTGCAAATGGTGGTGAGATCAATAAATAAACAAGAGCCTTTGCTGCAATTTTTTAACTTTACACGATATATATCCAAATCAAATGTAATCAGAAGTGCATCATACATAAAGTGTTTTGATAAAGAAGCATATATGTGGATAGGTAGATTTTGTCCGTGTGGGGGAACAAATAAAACAAATGCTTGTGTCCTAAAAAATGTAACTTCCTTCCTCTCAAAATAGCACTGGACCTTCCAATAGTACTCGACAGTGGGGTCTGAAGCCACCGGAAGAGAAACTAGTGAAGGATGAAGTAATCAGTTATAATGAGGGGTAGAGGGGGCATATCTCGAAAGAGCTGGTGATATTTCCCAATAGCCACACAAAATCCTATCAAGGTGCAATTGCAACCCACAATTGCCACCTAGGTAGATGTCCTAAAATTTGGTCACTAGGTACCTCGGTCAAAGTGCATCATTTAGATTTTTGGCCTAAGAAATGGGTCACAGGCTGGATCCCGTCCAAGAGGTGGGTGCCTCAAGGGGGGATGCACAGAATGACCGGACCTCAGCCTTCAACCCTTCATGGGTATCTCCCTGGATTATGGTGTTAGGAACACTTGACTTGGAGGATTTAAAGTTCCCTATTTGACAACTTATATTGTTTAGAAAATGTGAGAACCAGATAACAGGGAGTTATTTGGATGCCTATCCCTGAAATCATACCTGGACTAAAAAATTTATTTTGGCACCTCCTGTGGAGGAAAACTTAGTGAGTTCTTATAAAAAAATTAGATGTGGTTGTTTGAGAGATTGGGGGTGTGAGCCAATCTCATTGAAATTAAGTGGGAGTGGATAGTTTCGTCAAGAAAAGGGTGGGGTGTTTTGGAATCCCTTTGGAGGAAACTTACTTCAACCTCCATGTTTCGAGAAGAAGACTATGTGAGTGAGAAGTGACTTTTGTATGTGAATGAGTGAAAGTGTGCCAATTTTTTAATGAATTAGGTGTACCCTTGCTGCATGTGGACTTCGCTTGGTCCTTACAAGTCTTTGATTACCTATTTAACCAAATGTCATTGGTACAACCTTGCGGAATTCAAAAGTCCCTAGGAAGCTAGCATGTGGACATGTGGGGCCTTTACTATTCCTTTAACTCCCTAATGTGATTTAATCTAAGAAAGCTTTGAAACTATCCTAGATTTTGATCATGTGGGCATGTATGGGCCCATTAAAAAACCTTTAAACTTCCCTAGTGATTTAATCTAAGAGAGTAAATTTCAACACTATCCTATCTTTGTAGCATGTGGGCATGTATGGGCCCATTACAATCTTGAGATGTGTTTGAAAAATAAACTAAGAGGAGTCCCGAGGGGGCTATTGTCCTCTCCTAAAGATTTTATCTTTTTAAGGGAGATGAAATTGTCTTTCAACCTCTTTTTGATTCTCAAGATCTCTTTGGAGTGCAAGAGAAGAGCATACTCAACGTTTGATATTCAATTTCTAGTCCCAATGCAAGTTTTATGTGTGATGTAGAATGATTCCAATTTTTAGTCAAAGCAAGCCATCCATGTGGCAAAATAAAAAGAAAAAAGAGGAAAAATAATGATTTTTAACCCCTAAGTGCCTATGTGTTTTGATTAATCCCTTTATATGAGAGGGAATGTAAGTGTGGTGCAGATTACAACATGCATGGAATCATCTTTAAGAAGGCTATGGGCCTTCAACATATCATAAAAAGCTTACAATGTGTGCTTTTTTGCACAGGTGCACGGGTTTCAGACTAGACAGAGACGCTCTAAGCGCCAATGCACGAACTGAAAAAGATTTTTGAGCGCAGGTGCACAAAAGGTGCAGAGTAATGCTGTGATTTTGGTGCACGTGTGCACGATGCACGACTGTGGGCCAATAAACCCATGCACAACTGTCACACAGCCGTGGAGAAAATACCAGATGTAATTCTCTCAACTCAGCTTTGAATTTGATGTTTTGCAGGTCGGCTTGGGCCAATTATGGTACCTGTAGGTTAATTAAGTAAAAAGAAGAGCTAAAATAACCCAAATGGGGAAGGAAATTGATACCTTTTGCCAGTGGAATTGCCAATATGTTGCACCTCTTTTGTCACACCAAAGAGAAAGGGGACTTTGGGTCCCTTCTTCCTCCAAGGGAGGGCTCTTGGACCCCCAAGATTGAGCTCTTCTTACAACTTGGAAACTTGAAAGAAATGTTGAAAGAATCCCAAGCTAACCCACTCAAAAGGTGTTGTGGATTGCTCAAATGGAATGGTGCTAGTATTCTCTTGATAAGAAAAGAGGTTTCCCCAAGAGAATAGCAGTCGCATAACCTTGTAAATGAATTCCTTGAAAATGTAGTGCACCCATGGCCTTGTTTTATAGCACCACTTTGAGGTATTGTGCAACTAGATTTTAGTGTGAAAAGGGGTTGTTTAGGGCACCTTTAGGTCTTTGACCAGCCACCCAGCCAGATCCAGCCGAGATTTGGATGTCAAATCGACTTGGAAGCTGAACCAGAAGTGGGTGGGAGGACGACCATCATCATAAATGCGTCATTCTCAAGTGTGCACGCTTTTAGCGTCCACAGTCGTGCATCGTGCGCATGTGCGCTTTTCCTGTGTTTCTTGATGGTGCATGTGCACGTGCACCCTATGTAGTCATAGTGCATCTTGATTTTATAACTGGTTGTATAGTTTTGGACCTTTTGGAAATGCTTTTTTGGTAATTTTGGTCCATGGGTGGACTCATAGTTGTTTGAAAATGTTGGATTTCTGTAACCATTTGTGGACAAAATTTCAGTGATAACAATTGTGACTACCAAAATGATACAGATGGTTCATACCTCTCCTTCGCACAATATTAACCTAGTTTAGAATTCTGAAAATCGACTGTGAGCTACTGAAACGCTTTCTCGCTCCTTCAATTTCTCTAGAAATGAAAGTCTTGGGTACTGAATGTAGCATTCAAAATTTGTCTTTATAATTTAAACATGGAGCATACTTACCTTGTCGTGTTATTTCTTGAATTCAGGGAGTAAATTTGGTCTGCACAATCCATCACCAAAATCTGCATCATGCTCGAGATTAAATGTGATCGTAGGTTAGTGACACAGAAGAGGGGTGTTACGTAGTTCATCGACAGTTTCAAACTTCTATTATTTGGTCGGAGTGTGGGTTAGTAATGAATGTTAATCAACACATCGATTCGCCCATTAAATAACAAAATTTGATCGTATTTTTTGCCAAAGATGTCTCGTCCTATCATTAATGTCCTATCAGTCTGACAGTTTAAACAAGTGGATCGGCGTCGGCAATTTTCCTAGAAAATGTTCGTTAATACCTCTTTTAGCTAAAGCTCCGATGTTGATCCAGACTTTCATACAGTGTTGACCTGGAAGGGTGATCATGACATGTGACGCTTGATTTTGGTTCCTTTGTTAAAATTTTCTTTGGAATCGGGGAATTTCTTTAGACATGGCTTTAGGAACCTCAGCCTATCCTGTCGATACCGACAACATGTCGAGGATCATTTATCGGTGAGTTTCTATGTTTATTACTTCATGATTTCATCCCTCGAATTTCATTGATGTTGATAACATATTACCGATCAATGATTGGCACTCGACGTTGTGTTGAAGTAAATACTTTTCGTAGTTTAAGGTTTCCTTCGGATATCACTGACCCCGAATGTATCTATGATCAGAGATCGAAGGTTCGTTAGGTGTGTCGATGTTAGTGTTTTTTGTACCTCCTCAATGCCAATGATACATCGGTGATCGATGATCAATGCTTGTCATTGTCGTATGGTCGATTTTACTACGCAGATCGTGTCGAGGTCGATAATGGTTGCATGGCTAAAAATTGTAGTTGTGTATACTTAGTTAAAATGCCAAGTTTTCGTTAGAAGAGAATTTAATCTACTCAACAGGTCCAAAACAACCTAAATGTGATCGATGATAAAACATAGGAACATAAAACTTAATGATGCCTACACAATAGACTCAATTCAAAAAAAAGGAAAAAGACAAAGTGGTACCCAAAAGAGAAAAAATTTCACAAAGATTTTAGGGTGTGTTGAGTGCTCAGCACACGTTTCAAGCCAAACGTGGGTCCATATTAGGCCATGTGTCCTTCCAGTTGGACTATCAGCATATCACCCATCGAGAGGTTATGATGCGATGATGTTGGAATAGGATGATACCTCGTAGGTCGATATCGACATGTCAAGTATTGGTTGAGTTTAAGTCATGTGGTATTGGAATGGATCGATACCTGGTAGGATGATATTGGCATGTCAGGTATCGTCAGAGAATAATTCAAGTGGTATTAAGAGTGGAGGGGCTGAGGGTCGATAGGTCGGAGGCCTTGGTGGATAGATTACCATGTGGGGACTATGTTATTGGCCATGTCAGTAGCCACATATGCCAATTGAACCATGTGGGTTCCACGTGGGCATGAGAGGGTTTTGGCAATAAGGCCTGAAAGTTTAGGAGACCAAAACTATTCATCCAAAGCTCGGATTTGAGCATGGTTACAGTTGTTGAAAATATCTTGATGAGCAAAAGATGATGGTTTCCTCAAAAAGAGACTTCAATATAAATAAGGAAAAAGAAAAAATTTGATACCCCACCCCTTTAAGAGAACCTAACGAGTGGGCAGGTTACTTCTTCAGTGCATGCACAATCACTGCAAGTTCCAAATTGTGGTTAACATACCATTTCTCATGCTCATTCAACTTTCTTGACTTCTAACAGATCACATGTTCTTCTTGCATGAGGACCCCATGAAGTCCTTCTTTGTGAGTCTCAGTGCAAACCAAGAAATCCTTCTTAGGGCATGTAATTTTCAAAACATGGGCATTGGTCAAGAGATGTTTTAGCTGTTAAAAGTTGGCTTCACATTATTCTGACCATAAAATATTCTTCCCCTTTCTCTACAATGAAGTAATGGGATGAACAATCTTGGAAAATCCCTTAATAAACCTTCTGTAATATCCAACTAATTCCATAAATGATCTTACCCCAGTTACATTCTGAGGGGTATGTCAATCCATGATTTCCTTGATCTTCTTGGGATATACTGCCACTTTCTCTACTAAGATTGTGTGGCCCAAATATTAGATATATTTCTTGAAGAAGTCACACTTGCTATATTTGGAATATAGTTGGTGATCTCTTAGAACCTATAATACTAACTTAAGATGTTATTTGTGCTCTTCCTTGGTCTTAGAATACATCAGAATATCATCAACAAATACAAGAAGGAACTTATCCAAATATTCATTGAGAATAATATTCATCAAACACATGAAGGTGGTTAGTGTGTTCGTAAGTCCAAATGGCACTACCACAAACTAATAGTTTCCATACCTTATTATGAAACTTTTCTTGTGAATGTCCTAATCCTTAATCTTGATTTGGTGACATCAGGATCTCAAGTCAATCTTAGAGAAGATTGTATCTCCTCTAATATTATCAAAAATATCAGCAATCCTCAGCAATGGATACTTGTTCTTAATGGTCATCTTATTCAATTGTCAATAGTCAATTCACAGTCATAGTGCACCATCCTTCTTCACAAACAACACAAGTACTCTCCATGGGGATACACTCGACCTTATATACCCTTTATGCATCATCTCCTTCAGTTTCACTTTTAACTCTACCATCTCTAGAGTACTCATTATGTGGGGTAATTTTGATGTTGGTATTACTCTAGGTACAATATCTATTAAAAAATCAATATCTCGCTTAGGAAAAATTCCAAGTACCTCCTCTCGGAATACATCTTTGAATTTCCACAACACCAGGTGATCCTCAACCTTCAGATTCTTTCCTTCTACTATAATGATGATTCGTATTTAGGAGCGGACCGAATTGATCAACAGACTGAATATAATAAACATAAAGATATGAAGAACAACACAGATATCCAATCAACAATATCTTCTATTGAATAAATGAAATAGGTTGAAATTGTAAAACTGCAAAACTGAAACACTTGCTCGAATGGTAGTAGTTATCTCTGAGAAGAGATGTGGATTTTATGCGCATATGTCTGAGAAAAATCATTACAATGAGGCTCCAGAGGCCTTTTTTATATTACTCATGAATTCCAAAACCCTAGATATCCAAAAACCTAACCCTAGGAGGTGAAACGACAAAAGTCATGTGGGCCCCTATGGGTAAGTTGGTACCTCAACTTCTCGGGGTCGTAACTTTTGCATATGACCTCTGTTTTAGGTGCATGATAGCCCGTTGGAAAGGTATTTTAGAGAACTACACATTATGTCATCAAAATTTGAATTCGTCTATAGTTTGACTAGGGAGAGACAAAATAACACTATTTAGAGATCCAAAACGGCCCTGAAAGTAAAACAAGATGTGTTGACATGAAATCATACAAAATAAGCCAGTTGGATTAGGTGAGAGGCCACTAGTATCCACCTGGAAGATGTGTAGGGCTTCAAAAATCCCCTAAAGTGTTGAACCCACAATTACAAAGAAGTACAGAAGAACGTGTTGAACTAAAAATGAACAAGAGGAAACAGTTGGAATAGGTGGTTGGCCACCAATATCCACCTAAATCAATCCTCCCCGCTAAGGAAGCAATGGTATCCATTGCGTTGAGTTCCCCCATAATATGAGGAAACTTATGTTAGATTTGGCCTTGGGTGAGCCACTTTCCTTGGTGTAGGAGTTGCCCTACCTTGACAACCAAATAAAGCTTGATCCTTTGCTAGTGAGTGCCCTTGACCAGTGTGTCCACTATTTGATCAGTGAATGCTTGTTCCATGCAATCAGTGTTGAGCTATGTTGGTGTCAGTTATTATGTGATATCTGAGGTGTCCAATAGTGACCAGAGACTTGACCAAAATGTGTTGAGGAACCTACTATCCTGATCAGAGATTATGTTCTGCAGTATCCCAAAATGGACCCACACTCGTTCGAAGAAGAGATTGGAAGTATATGTCATTGTGATATTCTTCTTGTAGGTTATGAGGATGGACATCTTCGAAAACCGATCAATGAACAAATATA
Organism: Picea engelmannii; assembly: GCA_009831015.1. Classification (NCBI taxonomy): domain Eukaryota; kingdom Viridiplantae; phylum Streptophyta; class Pinopsida; order Pinales; family Pinaceae; genus Picea; species Picea engelmannii. The sequence goes on from ML778414.1 coordinate 297,854, forward strand.
CAGAGTCATTTCCTTGCTTATTGGACAGAAGGCCAGACATGTAATCCATTGATATGGATTCCCAAGGTTTCTTAGGAGTAGGAAGAGGGGTGTATAAGCCTTGCTTCTTAATTGTTGGCTTGGAAATGGCACAGGTAGTGCAAGATATGATATACTTGTTGATGTCATGTCGAATTTTTGGCCAATAAAAATGTTTCTAAAGAACAACCACAGATTTCTTCACGCCAAAATGTATTGTTATTCCACTGTAATGGGCTTCCCAAATCAGCTTTGCACGCTCTCTTGTAGGAACACAAAGATTTCCCAAATGGAATAATAGTTCGTCCTGAATGTGAAAATTGGTGATAGTCATGCATGTACCCAAGAGATGATAGGTGGTGGTGAAGTCTAGATCTTGCTGATAAAGTTGGGGCCACTCAGATGCTTCATGTCCACGGGAATGGAGTAAAGTGGTGAGTGCATCCACGAGAGGTCGACTGAGGCAGACAACCACACGATTTGAGATCCATGTCGTATACTTGATGTTGATATGGAACTTTTTCAGGTAGGTGAACCACTTTTTATGGTGTTCATTCTGCAATTTCCCCTGTGTCTATATGAACTGCAGAGACTTTTGATCAATGTGGATGATCGTCGCCTTTCCCAAAATGTAATTTTTCCATTAACGATAAGCTTGTACAATGGAATACATTTCCTTTTCATAGTTGGGGCATTTCCAGACAGTATCTAAGAGTGTCTCATTATGGTATGCCACTGGATGATCATGTTGAGTGAGAATTGTGCCTACAACATAGTCATATGCATCCATCTCAATCTCGAACAGTTTCTATAGATCAGGCAAGGAGAGTAATGGAGATGAGAATAAGTGATGCTTCAAATCATTGAATGCTCGTTGTTGTTCCTTTCCCCACACGAACTTTTCCCTACCACCGCCTTTGGTCACCTAGTTGAGGGCCCATGCAATATGGGAGAATCCCAACACGAACCATCGGTAGAAGTTGGTCGGTCCAAAGAAACTCTGAAGCTCGGTTAGTGTGTTCGAGGATGTCAAATCATGTATGACTTGGATCTTAGTTGGATCAACATGTACCCCACACTCATCAACAATGTAGCCCAAGAATTGGACCTTTTTCATTCCAAAAAAGCATTTTTCCAAGTTGGCATATAGCTTGTGTTGCCGCATAGTGCTCAAAACATGTTGAATATGTCGCATGTGCTCCTCCCAAGTTCTGTTGAAGAAGAGGATGTCATCCAAATATACCACCACAAAAGAGTTGGTGAAGGGTCTCAATACATCATCCATCAACCTCATGAAAGTGGTTGGTGCATTTCCTAATCCAAAGGGCATGACCAGCCATTCAAAGAGACCTTATTTAGATTTGAAGGATGTCTTCCAGACATCAATTGGTTCGATGGGAACCTAGTGGTAGCCAAAATTTAGGTCAATATTGTTGAATAAATTCCCCCCCTTGAGTTGGTCAAGAAGGTCATCAATACTGGGAATTGGGTATTGGTTCCTGACTATTATTTTTTTTAAGGCTCTGTAATCAATTGAAAGTCACCAAGTCTCATCCTTCTTCTGCACCAATACAATTAGGCTTCCACAAGGGGAGGAGTTGGGTATGATGTGACCCTTTTGAAGAATCCCTTAGATATGATGCTTGATTTCATCATTTTTCATCAGTGAGCGATGATAGACTAGTCCATTAGGTAGAGGTGCACCAGAGGTCATATCAATTGGATGCTTGACTTGGCAGTGTGTCGGTACCCCGATGGGTGAGGAGAAGATGTCTTTGTATTTTTCCACGATCTCTTCCACTTGCTTCTATTGCAAAGAAAGGCTATGTGTAGAGGCCACGGATGTGGCAGGAACCTTCTACTTACTGTGAGCACGGATCACAAAGAAGACAAACTTCTTGGTCTGTGAAATGATCTTACTACATTTCTTAGCAGAGATTAAAGAAATAGCGATAGGCGGCGCTACCTTTGGTATCATCTACAATTGTCTACCCAAAGTAATAATAACACTGCAGGGTCTAGACTCATACACAGCATGACGCTTCCAAAAATATGGTTGTCCTAAAAAAACATCACAAACTTAAAGGGGAGAAATATCACACAATACCTCATCTTTGAAAGGATTGATGTCATAGGGTAGACGACACTGTTGGTTGACATGAATATCTCTTCCTTGGCGATGCCAACTGATGGTGTAGGGTTGCGGGTGCGGTGTTTTTGGCAGGTCTAGCCGCTTGACGACATTTTTTGAAATTAGGTTCTTATGACTACCGCTATTGACAATGAAATGAAGTAGATCCCCCTTTACCCACATCTGCAAGTGAAAGAGGCATTCCCCTTCCTCTAGTTCTTTTGGTTCACTTGGTCGGACTTTGGTGGTAGAGACAGTGGCACTAGGTTCAACATCGATAATCTGCTTCCCTCTATTGGGATTTGATTTGGAATCAGAATAAACCTATGAATTAGAATCCTTCAGCTCAGCCACAAGTGACTACTTGGAGAAGAATTATTCAGTGTTGTGCCAAGAGATTTTATGGTACTCACACCAATTTCTTTTGTCCTTCTTCATCTTCCGATTTCCCTTCTTGTGTTGTGGCTTGGACGGGTTGTCCTAAGAGTGGCCCTCTCTTCCATGTCCCTTGTTGTGTGGGTTGGGGTTTCCTTTGCCCTACTTTAGTTGTGAGGAGTTTGCAGATCCAAACTCTCACCTCTTTTGCTTAAATTTTTGCTCGATCTTGACAGTGTATCTATAAGTCGTACCCAATCAGGTGATGTCCAAAAACTCCATTTCTATTTGAATGTATCTATGCAAACATACGTAGTATTTGAGCACTAGATGTCACTCAAAGTCTTTGATACCCAATTTGGTGCACAGAGTATGGAAAATATTGGTGAAATATGGCACTGTCTGGTCCCTTTCTTGACGCAAGGTGGTACATCTGGTGTATTGGTCCTCATAGCTTCCAACAGGGTAGTAATTTTCTTTAATGGCATCTCGGAAGGAATCCCATGTAGGGGAAACCACAAATATTGCAAATTCCTCTATGGCCCTTTGCTTAGAGTAAGTGTCCCACTAGTCATTAACATGGGGAATGGACTTGAGGAGTGCAAAAGTAATCTTTTCCCTATCAAAAAAATTGTGGACCGAAAAATACCCTTTGAGCAGATTCAACCATTTATCTACAGCATCTGCATCTATTAGTCCTTCAAATAATGGAATATCAAAATTCACATGTACCATGAAGGGGTTGCATGGCCGCTTGATGAAGATGATTCTCCTATTGGCAGTTGTCGAAGGATCTATGCAAAGTTGTCCATCATTTCGTTCCTTTGTCGTGCAAGGGCTTCCTTGAGAAACATTTTAAAAGGATCTCTCACTCCATCATCTTTATTTTCATCTCCCATGGATTTTTGTTGGTCTCAGCATGACTGATATTGAAACGGATCAATTGGTTTGAGTCCCAACTTCTTGTACCCAGATCTTTTTGGGGACATGCACGAAGAAAAATAAATGAAGAGCAGATCGCTTTGATACCACCGATCCGGATTTAGGAGCAGAACGAATTGATTAACAGAATGAATACAGTAAACACAAATATATGAAGAACAACACAAATATCCAGTGAACAATATCTTCTATTGAATAAATGAAATAGGATGAAACTATAAAACTGCATAATTGAAACACTTGCTCGAATTGTGGTAGTTATCTCTAAGAAGAGATGTGGTTGCTATATGCATATGTCTGAGCATAATCATTACAATGAGGCTCCAGAGTAATTTTTGATATTACTCATGAATGCCAAAACCCTAGACATCCAAAAAACCTAATCCCAGGAGGTGAAACGCCAAAAGTCATGTGGGCCCCTATGGGTAAGTTCGTATCTCAACTTCTCGGGATCGTAAATTTTGCATATGACCTTTATTTTAGGTGTGTGATAGCATGTTGGAAAGGTATTTTAGAGAACTACACATTCCACCATCAAAATTTGACTCTGTCTATAGTTTGACTGTGGCAATCCAAAAAAACATTGTTTAGGGCTCCAAAACAGCCCTGAAAGTACAACAAGATGTGTTGACATGAAAACATACAAAATGAGCTAGTTGGATTAGGTGAGAGGCCACCAGTATCCACCTGGAAGATGTGTAGGGATTTAGACATCCCTAGAAGTGTAGAACCCACAATTACAAAGAAGTACAGAAGAACGTGTTGAACTAAAAACGGACAAGAGGAGCCAGTTGGAATAGGTGGGTGGCCACCAATATCCACCTAGATCAAATGAGCACTTGTATTGCATACAAGGGACACCCTTTTCAACTAAACTTCTTGAGTTGCAGTGTTGATATGTTCCTAATTGATACATGCTTCTGAATACCTTAGAACACCCTCATGTTTCCTTCTTCATCTTCACATTCTAAGGTCTTTTCATAGAAATTAAATCTTTCCTTATACACATCCAACCATTCCATGCCTAAAAACACATTATATGATCCTAAGGGTAGGATATTCAAGGTTTCTTGGGTGTGTAGTCCACTCATTTCCAATGGACAAGCCTCTACTACCTCTGCCACTTTCCTTTTAGTCATTGTGGCTAACTAAACCAACCATACCTTTGCATGTTTCCTTTTCTGTAAGGCACATGATTACACAAATTGAGGTGAAACATAGCTAAGATTAGAACCAATTTCAATCAAAATAGAATAGGTTGCTCGAAAACTATACCTTCCAGCTCCACCATAGAATATTGGTGGTCTACTTGTCGATTCTCAACAATTGCATAAATCCTTGGCACACTCTTGTCCACATCATTAATTGTAGTATCCTCTTGAACATGGTATACTCTTTTTTTGTCATGTTTTATGTGAGGCCAATATCTCAACATATGTGCCTCTCCACAACCCCGACACTATAGAGGTCCTTTATTTTGTTCCTCTACTTTCTCCCTTCCCTTCTCTACTGGCCTATTTCCTATATAAGATGGAAATTTATATTGTTGCATACTTCTTCTCAGATGATCGAATTTAGCACCTTTATTGGGATTCTTATATTGGGATGGTCTTAACCATTCTTCTGAAATCTAGTTTTTTCCTTTCTCTTTCAATCCTTAAGAGGCTCCTACCTATTCTTGGATTGATCATAACAACACTTTCCCTTCATAATGGTATCCTCCAAAGTCTTAGGCTCATCAAACTCAATCCTATCTTGGTAGGATTGTGGAAAACCATTGAGGAAGTGTTGTATCCTTTCTTTATCATCCTTGAGGTAAGGAAGATACATCTACAACTCCAAGAGCCTCTTGGCATAAGCATCCATGGTAAGTTTCCCCATTTTTTGTTCGTGGAACTCTTTAATATTTCCATCATAGTATTTCTCTGATAGATATGAATTCCTGAAATACTTCTCAAATTATTTCTGGGTCATCTTTCTTTCCTTCAATCCCTTAACTTCCTTGAGGTCCTACCACCATATGAAAGCTCATATGTTTAGATTGAAAATGGTTATCTTCACTTTTATATTCTATAAGTAATTGTGTACTCGAAAATATTTTCTTAATCCCAACAGCCTAGACTCGGCTTCTTCTCCCTTCTTGATTTCTCCATCAAAGGTAGGTGGCTTAGCTTTCTTGAAAAAAATTTCAGAGAACTCTTTGAGTGTCTCTTTTTCTTCTTCTTCATAACACTAGACCTAGTATCACTTCTAGACAGTTCCTCTATAGTGGCCTTCCCAATTAATGACTATCTGAAATACTTCCACTAGCTTTGATTCTCTTAGCATCTTGATTCCTTTTCTTAGAACAACTCCATCCCACATTACTATCAAATATTCGATGCTTCTGATCATCTAAAGGGCTCTTTAGTTTTTCTGACTGTTGCAGTCCTACATTACTAATGGTTGGACCTTGTTGCAAGTGCTTATCGATCTCTGATAAACTCTGTAATAATATTGCATTCAATTTTGCCAGCTCGTCCTGAGTTCTCATGAGAATTTCATTTCCCTTTTTCACACTTCTAGCATTGGATACCAAATCTGAGGGGGTTTCTTTATCCCTCCTTCCATTAGACTCTTCATCTCAAAAGTGTGAGGTGTCCTCCATACTATGTTGCACCATTCACTTTTGTTTCCTTTTCAGTACGTACTACGTGCTGAAACTATGAAACATTATTAAATTTTACATAAAAATCATCGGCATAAAATTATTGGCCTTGTCAAACATCATTCGGCCTTTGACAATTGCTAGCTAGGATTCCACTCCTACTCAAAACCACTATCAGTCTTTATACACACATTTAAATCATTTAAAAATAACTAAATAAATAAGTTTCTCAAACAACAATGTGACCTTGGAAACCCATTCAAGCCTATAGTTTGAACTCTGCTCTAATACCACTATGTAATACACTCAACCCCCTAAACCCTCTTAGGCTGGTGGGATGTCATATTTTCACTTATATTTTCTTTAGATCTCGACTTTATGCCCTTATTAGATCTATTTCCATCATGGAACATATGTGGATCTCTTCTGCACATTGTGCAGTTGTTACAAATCCATAGCTTCGCCACCCGTCCTCGATGAGTTGTTGTTACGCGGAGCATGGATAGACCTCCCCAATCATATAGTTATAAATCATGTAGAACAACCAAATTGATGGTCGTAGATAAATCGGTGTAACACTCTGTTTCCCCCAGTTTGTAAAGTTAACTAGACTACCCAAGGACTATGGCAAACTCATGAATGTGAATATGTGATGTAAATGGACCTTGAGGAAAAGGTCAATAAATGTGAATAACATTATGAATTTTTATTGCAGGACTGTTGAGAGGGGATGTGTAGAAAAAGAGACCACGATGGCGGTGGAAGGCACCTGGAAAGGTGGCGTTAACTTTCACTGAGAATTAATACCATATTTGGACTCCACTGGCCCGGAGAACCAAAAGCGGCTCACTGGCCCCAAATTAAATGTCTTGCAATCTGGTAGGTAGATGGCTTAATGAGGGATGGGGAGGTGAACCGCCTATCCGTAGATCCATCATGACTAACCAGCGCGAGGAAAATCACGCCACATGCAACCTCGCAAGAGGATAAGGTGTGGGGTGGAAGCGATTGGGGGGCAGACGCGAGGGGAGAACTCTAGAAATACACAGAGTGAGTGATAGCAAAGAGGAAGGATTGCAACCTTCACTCCTGGTCATTGGCAAACAGAGACATAGTCTCACAACATCATGGTCTCAACTTGGGGGTGGCTAGTGGTAAATCCACTGGGAGTCGCTAATCCTACGGTTGGGTGGAAATGAGCACCCCTCTCAGCAGCTGCTTGACCCTTGGTGTTATTTATGATAAGTGTTTTGTCTCTGGCATCTTGAAATATATATATATATATATATATATATATATATGTTTAATTCTGATGATTATGCCCATAAGCTATGAAACTGTGAATGAATTTATTGTAAGAATGTCTATAGGATGTTTTGATCAGTACTAGTAGTGTATATTTGTATGGAAGAGACTATATATGGCATACGTCCTCATGAATTGTTATTCACATGCGTACTGGTCTAATTCAAACTTCATGTCTGGTTCTCGGGTGGACGATACCCTTATCTGCCTCAGATAGCACCCTGGGTAGACCTCCCCATAGAGATACCCTCCTTGGAAAGCCCATCAAGAATTGGGAAAGAGAACATGAAGGTGTAAGACCTTAGTAACCCTGCACGAGGAGGAACGATCCTCTTGAAAACCCGAAATGGCAGCATAAGGATGGAATATCGAAACGACGAATGAGATTTTGTCAAGAGATCTGTGGTCACTCATGACCGTCAAATCGAAAGGAGAAGATGGAAGGTTAAGTACCTTATCCTTGATGAGTATTGATCGACGAACGAGATTTTGTCAGGGAATCTGTGATCACCCATGACCGTTAGATTAGTAGGAGAAAGTAGGGCGTTAAATGCCTTACCACTTTGTTTTCCTGTGTCTTCGTGGGTAGCGAAGAGTTTAGGATCGTAGATCTCCAAGGTCCATGAGAGTATCTGGAACATGGATCTTTTCCACATCCAGGGAGTCGTGGAAGAATGCACGGGTAGGAACCAATATGAGTCGTCAGATCTCGGCTGAAAAACCCGACAGTCGTTGGATCTGTCAGGAGTTACCCGGGGGTTAAGACTCCAGTGTATAGGGGCGAAAAACCCCGGAATAAATATAATCCGTTCGATTAACGAAGCCCATGTGTCAAGAGATCACCCATTTCGGGAAACCAGGAGTCAAGAAATTGGGAGTCCTATTGACAAGAGATCGGGACTTTCCATTGTGGAAATCCCAGGATGGATCTGGGCCATCCGATTGACGGAGGCCACGTGTCGTAAGATCTCCCATTTCGGGGAATCGGAGATCGCGGAATCGGGATTCCTGTTGACAAGAGTTCAGGATTTTCCAACGTGAAAACCCCGAGATAGATCAGATCTGTCCAATTGACAGAGGCCACGTGTTGTAAGATCTCCCATTTCAGGAAATCAGGAATCACGAGATTG
>ML778414.1:310395-327745 GCA_009831015.1 Picea engelmannii
GCAATGTGAAGAAAGATTTCAAACCTTGAAACATCTACTAACCCATGCACCCGTGTTGAAAATCGTTGACCCAGAAGCTGACTTCCTTGTGTGCACAGATGCCTGTAAGGAAGGGCTCGGAGGAGTCCTTATGCAGGAAGGAAGTGTGATCTGCTATGAATCCCAAAAATTGAATGAACATGAAGTCAACTATGTAACTCATGATCTAGAAATGGCTGCCATAGTGCATGCCTTGAAAATGTGGAGACATTACCTCTTACGAAGAAAATTTGTACTTATGACAGATCACTATGGATTGTGATATTTGTTTGACCAACCAAAGCTCAATGCTAGACAAGCTAGATGGATGGCCCTCCTTAGTGAATTTGATTTTGAAATCAAACACATCAAAGGGAAAGAAAATAGGGTGGTCGATGCCCTTAGTAGAAGCATGAAAACAATTCACCTGGCAGCGGTGAGTACCTACGAGACAAATGTCAAGAACAGAGTTAAAAATGCATAGGAGATAGATCTCTTCGCTCAGACCGTGACCCTGTACCTACAGCAAGAACCTGCTGGAGTAAAATATTAAGGCTACCAGATGACTGAAGGAGGTCTTCTCACTTACAGAGATAGACTGTACATTCCAAATGGTGATGACTTGAAGAGGTTCATTATGGATGAACTACATAAAAGACCATACACTGGTCACCCAGGATACCAGAAAATGATCACTACCACCCGGAAACAATTTTATTGGTCTGGATTGAAGAAATAAATAGCCAAATATTTGGCCCAATGCATAGAATGCCAACAGGTTAAAGTAGAACATCGACACCCAACAGGACTTACACCCTTTACCCATCCCATAATGGAAATGGGAAACCATCTCCATGGATTTTATCACTGGATTGCCGACTTCAACTAAGCAGAATGATGCCATTATGGTAGTGGTGGATAAACTGAGCAAGTCTGCTCATTTCATCCCCCTCAAATCAACCTGCAAGGTGATAGATATCACCCATATATTCATGAAAGAGGTATTCAGACTGAACAGTATGCCGAAAGAGATAGTGTCTGACAGAGACACAAAATTTACTTCCAATTTTTGGAAATCACTGATGGATGGATTGGAAACCAAATTGTTGTTCAGCACCACCTATCACCCTCAAACCGATGGACAGATAGAAAGAGTGAATCAGATATTAGAGGATATGTTAAGGATGCATGTAATGCATCAACCCAGAAAATGGGAAGACTACCTGCCATTGGTAGAATTCGCCTACAACAACGGCTACCAAGCATCCTTAAAAATGAGCCCCTTCGAGGTCCTCTATGGTAGACCATGTAATACTCCAGTCGGCTAGAGTAATCCTGTAAATAGGATTTCTTTTGGACCTGACATGTTAAAAGAAATGGAACAACAAGTGACTCAAATAAAACAAAATATGAAGATCGCTCAGAACCGACAGAAAAGTTATGCTGATCAAAAGAGAACTCCAAGAGAGTTCAAAATGGGAGATCATGTATATCTCAGAATTAAGCCCAGAAGGAGTTCCCTCAAAATGGGAGCTTGTGCCAATTTGGCACCCCGGTATTGTGGACCCTTTGAGGTTCTAGATAGAGTGGGACCTGTAGCTTATCGGCTAGCACTTCCTCCCACAGTAAAAGCACATAATGTTTTCCATGTTTCATTATTGAATAAATATGTACATGATGCTAATCATATAATTGACTAGTTTGTGATCCAGGTGGAACTGGAGGGAGAATTTCTACTAGAACCCCAATGCATACTAGATAGAAAGGAAACCCTGCTCCGGAACCAAACCATTGCACAGGTCAAGGTGCAGTGGAAACATTTTGGCCCAGATGAGGCTACATGGGAAATGGAGGATGCCATGAGACAAGCATATCCGCTTTTGTTTACTTCTGTACATGCAATTCATGTTAATAGATAAGAACATCGAGGATGATGTTCCTTTTAAGTGGGAGGGAATTGTAACACCCTGTTTCCCCTAGTTTGTAAAGATAACTGGACTGCCCAAGGACTATGGCAAACTCATGAATGTGAATATGTGATGTAAATGGACCTTGAGGAAAAGGTAAATAAATGTGAATAACATTATGAATTTTTATTGCAGGACTGCTGAGAGGGGATGTGCAGAAAAAGAGACCACGATGGCAGTGGAAGGCACCTGGAAAGGTGGTGTTAACTTCCACCGAGAATTAATATCGTATTTGGACTCCACTGGCCCGGAGAACCAAAAGCGGCTCGCTGGCCCCGAATTAAATGTCTCATAGGCTAGTAGGTAGATGGCTTAATGAGGGATGGGGAGGTGAACCGCCTATCCGTAGAGCCATCATGACTAACCAGCGCGAGAAAAATCGCGCCACATGCAACCTCGCAAGAGGATAAGGCGTGGGGTGGAAGCGATTGGGGGGTAGACACGAGGGGAGAACTCTGGAAATATGCAAACTGAGTGATAGCAGAGAGGAAGGATTGCAACCTTCACTCCTGGTCACTGGCAAACAGAGACATAGTCTCACAGCATCGTGGTCTCAGCTCGGGGGTGGCTAGTGGTAAATCTGCTGGGAGTCACTAAGCCTACGGTTGGGTGGAAATGAGCACCCCTCTCAGCAGTTGCTTGACCCCTGGTGTTATTTCTGATAAGTGTTTTGTCTTTGGCATCTTGAAATATATATATATATATATATATATATATATATATATATATATATGTTTAATTCTGATGATTATGCCCATAAGCTGTGAAACTGTGAATGAATTTATTGTAAGAATGTCTGTAGGATGTTTTGATCAGTACTAGTAGTGTATATTTGTATGGAAGAGACTATATATGGCATATGTCCTCATGAATTGTTATTCACATGCGTACTGATCTAATTCAGACTTCATGTATGATTCTCGGGTGGACGATACCCTTATCTGCCTCAGATAGCACCCTGGGTAAACCTCCCCATAGAGATACCCTCCTTGAAAATCCCATCAAGAATTGGGAAAGAGAACATGAAGGTGTAAGACCTTAGTAACCCTGCACGAGGAGGAACGATCCTCTTGAGAACCCGAGATGGCAGCATAAGGATGGAATATCGAAACGACGGATGAGATTTCGTTGGGAGATCTGTGGTCACTCACGACCGTCATATCAGAAGGAGAATATGGAAGGTTAAGTACCTTATCCCTAATGAGTATTGATCGACGGATGAGATTTTGTCAGGGAATCTGCGATCACCCATGACCGTTAGATTAGTAGGAGAAAGTAGGGCATTAAATGCCTTACCACTTTGTTTTCCTGTGTCTTCATGGGTAGCGAAGAGTTTAGGACCATAGATCTCCAAGGTCCATGAGATTATCTGGACCGTGGATCTTTTCCACATCCAAGGAGTCGTGGAAGAATGCATGGGTAGGAACCAATATGAGCCGTCAGATCTCGGCTGAAAAACCCGACAGCCATTGGATCTGTCAGGAGTTACCCAAGGGTTAAGACTCCAGTGTATAGGGGTGAAAAACCCTAGAATAAATCTAAGTCGTTCAATTAACGGAGGCCACAAGTCAAGAGATCACCCATTTCGGGAAACCAAGAGTTGAGAAATCAGGAGTCCTATTGACAAGAGATCGGGACTTTCCATTGTAGAAATCTCGGGATGGATCTGGGTCGTCCGATTGACAAAGGCCACGTGTCGTAAGATCTCCCATTTCAGGGAATTGGATATCATGGAATCGGGATTCTTGTTGACAAGAGTTCGGTATTTTCCAAGGTGAAAACCCCGAGATAGATCAGAGTCGTCCGATTGACGAAGGCCACGTGTTGTAAGATCTCCCATTTTGGGAAATCGAGAATCGTGAGATCGGGGGTCCTGGTGACAAGGGATCGGGACTTTCCATGGTGGGAAACCCTGGAGCAGTCGTGGACTGTCCGATTTAAGGAGGTGATGTGTTGAGGGATTACCCATTTCGGGAAATCGGGGATTCGGGAGTTACGCTGACAAAAACTCGGGCTCTTTCCTTAACAAATCCCAACCCATAATGTCAAGACGATAACATGTGGCTAAGTCCCGATGAATGGATAAGATTTCTTCGGAAATATCAGGGTCTGTAATGATCGTTCAATGTGAGAAAGAGAGGTTGGCTTTAAGCTGGGGCGCGAATGCGCATAAGGGTAAGAAGCAAGCATATCTGGATGGCCAGAGTCCACCCGCCCAGATCTATGGCTGAGGATTCATTCCGGAGCCCCCTTTCCATTCTTCCTTTAATGGGGGGGGGGGGGGATCCGGAATAGTATGGCGTGTGAAATGGGGCCCCCTCCTGTTAGGTCGACTACCGTGTCGCGTTTCCCCCTCTACCACATGTATTCCACTTAACTGTGCAACGGGGTCGTTTCTCATTGGTTGTTCTCTAGCCCTGTTGAGATTTGTTCATATTAGCCATTGGCTAACCCTATAGGGATTCATCCCCATTGGCCGATCGCTAGCCCTGTCAGGGTTCGGCGGTTGCCAAGTCAAAAGACTCAACATCACTGTAGCACCGAGACATGAATTATGAAAGAGGTACTGCATTTATTTGAACTAGGATCGTGACCCATGATCACATGGGAACGGAGAGAGACAGAAAGAGCCATCTTACGTTGGGCCTCCATGGATATTTAGGGGTTCTAATTCGGTGGAAATCAATGAAAAATACGATTTAGGTAGTGGGTATGTGACAATCGGGTTCTCTACCCATCGGGAAAGTAGGTTACGCCACCCACATTTCCATCTCGATCGAACTTCTCCAATGGCCTATTCCTGACAGATCCAACTGTCTTCGAGACTAGAAAAGTTGTGTTTGAGGCAGCTTTTCTTGGATCTTGATCACCACTTGAACTGTGACCTGGAAATGTGAACTCGGATTAACTAGCCATTTTTTTATCTTAAGTAGATCAATCTGGCTCATTTCTTGAATGGTTTCCAGAGTTTCTTCTTTGCTCTTTCTAGCATTTTGTTGGTTCATTTCTATATCAATCTACCCCATGGCTTTTGAGATATTACTCCCATCTAAATCAATCATCTTTTTTTTTAAGGATGACAAAGCTTCTAGACAAGCTTCTTTCACCTCTATGGAAAATCTTTTACTCTCTTCCAGATTTGTTTCCCAGAGCTTTAGGGCCATCTCACCTCTTCATTGTTTAGAATAAGAGAGATGAGGAAAATTAGGGACATTATTTTTTTGCATCAATATAAGGACTTCTTGAAATTTAGACCGGGCTGAGCGGGCCTCTTTTTCTTTGACATGGATTTCCTTTAGAGAAATGTCTACTACCTAATATCACTTTTGGATGGCATCCACCTTCAGATAAAGTTCTTTATGGGAATCTTCTAGCTTCTCATTGATCTCTAACACTTGAGTTTGGAAGGCCGAGAGGTTTATCGAGGTACCTTCTGTTAGATTCAATATGGCTTGCATTTGTCCTATCAATTCATCCCGTTGAGTGACCAGACCTTGGTTAGTTTGTGAACTCTGAAGGGGCTCCTCCAGGTTGGCCCAAAGCTGTTGAATTTGATGTCAATCATTAGCTCTGATCTTCTCGAAGTCCTAACTCATCATGTTCCTGATAGTCTGATCAACGGTATATATTTGATTTTTCAAGTGCTCTACAAATAGGCACTTTTGTCGTAGTTGTTTAGTCAAATTATCTGCAAACCATTGATTGGCAGTGGGAAAAAGCACCTAACAAACCTGCAACTTCCTTTGCAAATTCTGGGTCATCTCGGTCATTCATGTCATACACCATCCTCTGCCTTTTAATTATCACTCCATCTTTCTGGTGTGATTCCCTTTTCATGATGGCTTTTTGTTTCTTACTAAAAAATAAATCTGAAGGAGGCATCTCTTCGGGCAGGATAGGGCTAAGGTCACCTACAAAAAAGATTTTGGAATTAGGATTTCCAAAGTTGGTTTGTAGTGGGGTCAGTGATGTAATGGGAGTAGAAATATTCGTGAATTGTTGTTGCTATGTTGTATTGGAGGGGCCAACAAGAGTATTTGGTGTCGAAGGAGGCATATCTTGTCCCTGATTTAGGTAATCTTTGAGTTGAGATAGTTCATGGGGGGTTAGTTGGACTAACAATGATGTTCTTAATTCTTGTGTTAACACCCTTGAGCCCTTTGGGGTTCCCTCAACCCTATGTTTATCAGAGTGACTTGATTCAGCACTTGCAGGCATAGCCTCCTTTGAGGGAGGCGTGGCTATAAATTCTCCTTGCAGTATTATTGGTAGACTATTTCGTCTGTGTTTCTGAAAGCTGAAGAAACCAACTTGTTGATCTGAGGGCAGACTACCTCGGGTGAGACTTCGCCTGCTTCACAGGTGTTGTCGAAAGGGTCGATAGTTAGGGTTTTGTTGGTGCATTGTTGAAGCGTTGAACCCTGGGTCTGCCCCTGTGCCAACAAATTGTTCTGTTGTTGGGACTTGAAACTATGATTGTTGGGAACTGAAGTAAAGAAAAGAGAAGTTTTGTGTGTAGATCTGTTTTTGTAGTGCACAGTATTCTACTTGACTTGAGAAGCTATGTGCTAATAAAGAAACATGATCTGAAGAAAAGAGGTAATATCTTAAATCTTTGTGCTATGTTAAGAGTAAGATGAGTGAAAAAAAAAATTTGAAAGCATGAATTTAGGTATGTTTGATAGATTTTTTCCTACTCTGAATGTTAGGGCATAGTTAGAAGAAATAATTAATCTAAATAAATTTGATATAAATAGAGAAAGATATGTTATTCCTATGCATAGAAAAAAAATTGGACTAATAAGTGGATGCAGGAACCTAGAAAGAATTTTTGTAGATTACAGGTCCAACACTGTGATCCTAGTGCATAGTACAGGAGAGGTTGGGGAACATTTAAAAGAAAGAGAGGAATGACATTATTTTATAACTTCAGAAGACCCGGACATCTTGCTAAGGACTACCCCAATACAGATCCTATTTGTCTTTGTCGTAAAATTATTGGTCATGAAGTTGAAGATTGCTCAAAGATGATTGCTAAAGTGGAAAGGATGAATATGAGACAAGAAAACTATGAAGAAAGTCAAGATACTAAGAGCATGTTAGAGAATCATAAAGAGAAAGAATCAGAGACTATGTTATTATAGTTGAAAGAAACAATGAATGATCACAAAGATGTCAGTTTACCAGAGATATTGAAAGTAAAACAACGCATAAATTCAAGAATAGGAGACTTCAACATAGACTGTGTCTTGGATGAAGAAAATCAAGTAAATATTATGACAGAAGAAACTTGGGAACTTATGGGACAGCTTGCTATGATACCTTCATTAGGAAGGATAGGCTTGTTCAGAGGAAAGATGATAATCCTATGTGGAAGAGTAACTAATATACCTGTTATCATTCATGAAACATCGACTGAAGAGGAATTTGAAGTCATTAAGTTTGTTGAGAACATCACCCCTTTCCCACTTTTATTAGGAAAGACTTGGATTGGGAAGGATCATATCAGAAGGAAAGCGGAGGAAACAGCTAAAGAAAATAAAAAACAAGAACTAAGAGATTTCATAGCTAGAAAAATAGAGCGACTAATAGAAGAACAAGAGGATAACTTGAAGCAACAGAAGGAAAGAGAATTAGCGGTCAAAGTTGAAAGAACACAGGAAGGTTCGCATGACCTATCCATGCAAGACAGAAGTATATCTACCCAGGAAATAGTAAGAGAAAGGATATTAACTTCAAATCCTTTGAGGGTACATCAGCAGTGCGAAGTCACTTCATTAGGAGAAGATAAGAATCAAAATGGAAAGAGGATCCCAGAAATAGTTAGAAAGACTCAGATTACAGGAAAGAAGGTAAGGAAGCTTAGTAAGAAGAAAGCCAAGTTAGAAAAGCTACAGGAAGTTACAGGGAAGACTTCGCAGTAGGCAGGTTTTCATAAATTGAACCTCGTCGAAACAGCAAAACTGCGCAGAATGGGACTTCGCCTCGGCGAAGCTATATGACCGTTGGAGGCGCCCCGACCGTTAGAACGACACTCCAGAATGACTAGAAAACGCATTTATGGGTGGATAAGACCATCGTTAGACGTTGAGACTGTGCCATAATGGACGGATTTGCATTGATGGAACTAGTCCTGCCCGTTGGAAGAATCTGTTATAACGCTAGCTTATTTAAACCGTCGGACGTTGCATCGAGACCACTTTTTTCCACCTGTGATTAACGTTCCTAACATAGATCTGATTGTGTGTGTCAAGCTGTGATTTCAGAACATAGATATTGCCATCTGTTTGTTTACCCCACCTATCTGTTATCCTACCCCAACCTATCTGTTTAAAAGTGAGAATGTTGAGCGAACCTAGTGCATTATAGAAGTTTGTCGAGGAGATCCTTGAGAAGTTCATGGCTGATAGAGGTATATCTGAAGGAGTATAGGAATCATCGACCAGGGGACTGTGGGCATCCCCTTCGACTGCACGACACTCTAGCTGTGCTAACCCCGCGACTGAGAAGCCAAGTAAGCATCACGATGATCTGGCTAATGTGAAGCAGATCCCATCGATCTTACCGAATTACATCCCACCCTTCGCTGGCACGGTTAACCGCGATAGAATTCCATGCGACTTCAAGTACACATTGATCTCTGCATACATCCTGAAGGGGATATGCATAGTTGGAAGCCAGTTGGGACAGATCCCATCTCTGAAGAATAGTGACTTTAACCTTGGAGATAGAAAGAACTACACCATGATCGCACGCCACAGATATTTGATGAAGACAATTGGGAAGAAGCCTCGCATAGTCTCCCAACCTTGGATTAAGGAGCTAGTGCAGTCCACGATACTGAATGTCATTAAGATTCCTCATTTTGGTCGACATCGGGAGGTTAATGCTTGCATTAAACTCCTCTTGCCTTGCTATCATGGTGGATACCTGTGGCTCGACAGGCGGATTAATGTGTATCTGGTGTTGATCCACTTGATCACAGGACTGAGCATGCAGTGACCCAACCCTCGGCAGTTCTACCCAGAGAAGACCTCAGATCACTCCCAGGCACAGCGCATTAAGGAGGCATACGGTGAAGTAGAAAAGGGAAAATGAGGCTACAAGGTAGCCTCTATCTAGGATGGTGTAGTGTGCCTCGCTTTCCAACTCATAGCTGGAAATATTGTCAAAAAGAACAGCCCCACACAGGTCACCAGATTCATGGTGGACCTCGCAGGAAAATGTGTGGATGGGATGCAGATGAATTGGGTGAGCTACCTTGTCAACAAGCTCAAAAAAGACTATTGCGAAGTGCATGATCAGGGATACGAGTTCTATTTCAGTTGGTTGCTTGTGTTGATCACATTTTTCACTTGGCAAATGCCAGAAGGAGAAACCTTCCCGGAGATTGAACCATCGAAGTCGTTGGTTGCAATTTTCTCCACCTTGTGGTATACGAATGACATGTCAAAGCAGTGGCAGTCAAACGCAGTGTTCGATTCCTACTATCATCAATTGAAGGTTTCCATAGAGTCATTCACATGCATGACACTGCACACTTTGCACCAGTACATACCACTAGCTAAGTTCCGCGTAGACCCCCATTTTATATATATCACTGCACGTAAAGATGAGAGCAAGGAAGAGTTACAGTCTTACTATAAGCTAACTGATGAAGACATTGAGAAGATCAAAAAGGAGTGGCCAGCAGAGTTCCTTGTACCGGTTGATGATGTAGAACTCTCTAACCCTGACATCATAGGAAGCCCCTTGGTCACCAGGTTCGAGCATGCAGGATAGACAAGTGTGAAGAAGAAGAAGAAAAAGGAGGAAGTCTAGGATGTACAGACTGATGAGGAAGACAACGCCTCAAAAGAAAATGGATCTGTCTCACCCGCAGGAGAAGGAGATGAAGTAAATAAAGAAGGAGGAGGGGATGAAGGAGAAAAACAAGGAGAAGGTGAATCCACATCATCGAAGGAGCCCCTACCGAGATAGAAACATCGAAGAAGAGGAAGGTTTCTCCGCAGAAACCTTCAGCAAGAAAGAAGACCTGTGCCAGTAAGCCCCAAATGGAGGCCACACTCATGGGGGATGACATTATTCTAGTCCATGAAGCAATGGAGGATGCTTCTGACGACATCCTACAGAAATATGGAGTGAAGCAGGACGAACTATATGGAAGGATAGAAAAGGAACTGAGCAAAGTACATCAAGTTATCCGTTCATTCCACACATTCCCTACTGTGCCTTCCTCATCAGAGACTACGGAATTGGGGGATGAGCCTGCCCAGTTGAGAATACTAGCAAATGCAATAGAAGCTCGGCTTCAAAAATTTCAAGAAGAAAAGGAAAAGAATATAGAAGCCGTGAAGAAAGAGAAAGAGGAAATATTAGAGAAAATGTGAGTTGCGTGGTACTATGTAACCGCGTATGAAAATGAGAAAGATGAGTTTCGGCTGATGCTCGAGGAAGACAAAGAAAAGATACAGAGAGAAGAGGATCAATTTCTTACAGATCAGATTGCAGTCAAAGAAGCGGTGAGCAAGGCACTTCTCTTTGTGTCGGGCTTGGCACAGGAGGAACAAGAATCGGTCGAGGTTCAAGTAGAGAATCTCGCTGAGGCAATCCAATATCTTCAAGCAAGGGTAACAAAGTTGGAGATCCAAGCAGTTTCGAGAACTCAATAGGAAGTGTGCAATCAGAGAGAGGAAGCCACCAAGAATGCAGTTGGAATGATCAGATCCGTTGCATCAGAATGCAAATAGATGAGTGATAGAAGTGTTCAGACTTACAAACACCTTGTAGAAGATCCAGAGCTGAGGAAACTGGAAGCACAGCTATAGGAGGTGCATAATCAAGCACTATCAGTACAAGCACAGATGAATTTACTCACTACAGTCGAGAGAATGAAGAGATCACACGAATAGTGCGTGGTCCAGCAGCAGATTACTGCCATCCAGGGCAGAGTAATGGAAGTCACGCAGAGGCTATAACTGGTGCAGGATGAAGCATGTGCGGTGTTTAAAGAGATCAAAGGACAAGGTTAGCAACTGGACCAAGTGGTTGTGATAGTGGAACAACGCCTGGACGAGCCTAGTACAGAGAAAATGATCCAGGAGTTCATTGAGAAAGAGGCTTAGGTGAAGCACCAAGTTGAGGCAGCTCGAGTGAAGCTCGAGGCCTTTGAAGCAGTGTTGCCCAGATCTGAGTGACTCAGGACAAGTCACAGGTGAGTGTTGGGGGCCTATTGGCCCTCAACCAAGTTTTGAGGAAACATTGGTCAGGTTTGACCACTTTTTGGACTTCGACAGGTTGGTCGAAGATGGAGCGCCCAGGAGGAGATGAGATTGCGGGATCTCACTTATTTTGTGGACCCAGCAAGGGGTTCATCAGGGTTTATGTAATGGGTTATGGGATTTTGACCCATGGGTTCTCCCATGTTTAGGCCTTTTCATAAATGTATAAATAAATAGTATCTAAACGATGTAAGTTTTCAATGGCTTAGTGAAAGAATATGTTAAGTTTTGCAACGCTAAGTGAAAATAGTCGTGAATGCTTTGTGTGACAGAAGTTGTATGTAAGGCTCTATGCTTGATAGAGGAGTTGGCTCTGTGCCTTGACCTAATTTTGGGAAGGAGGATCTGGTGTGCAATGCATAGATCTCTTGTCCTCTATGAAGTTGCCTCTGTGGCTTAGTGCACAGGAGCAGATACATGTAAGAGCTTGAAGACTAATAAAGAAGAAGAAGAAGTTGGTGGATGTAGCCCCACACTGGGGTGAACCACATATATCTTGTGTTGATGGTTGCTTTGTGCTATGTTGTGTTTGCCAATTATCTGCTTAGTGATTTTGTTATTATGTATGTTAGATAGATCTATGAATGCTTAGTGCTTTATTTATGATTCAATGTGCTAGATCTAACTTATGATGTTAAGTGCGATGTGTATTTTGTCATTGATACTGCGTCGATCTATCCTTAGAATTTGCTCTGCAATGTGAGTAAAGTTGATAAACCAATGCTTGTTGTTCTTAAGTACTCTGCAAAGTAAGTGTAATCACAGATCTGTGTCCCAGCTTGGTTACAGACACCTGTGTCCTATAACCCCCCCTGACTCTACCTCGGGTGAGAGTTCGCCTGCTTCGGAGGTGTTGTCGAAAGGGTCGGTAGTTAGGTTTTTTTTGGTGCGTTGTTGAAGCATTGAACCCTGGGTCTGCCCCTGTGCCAACATTAAGCCATATGATTTTCCACTGTTTTGTGTGGATCATGTTTCTTGAACTTGATGTCAACCAATTTGGCATCATCCAAAGTCGTGGCCTCAACTTTAGAGTGTTCAAAATCCAATAATGTAAACATGCCAATTTGGATGGGGAAAGTAGACCATACCTTTTTCTACATTGCTTTCATCTCCTTGTTGATACCTCCCACCATTGTTTGATATGCCACTTCTCTGCACACCAGCCTGTCGGGAAAAAATTATGGAAGAGCGTGAGGAGAAACTGAGCAACCAAAAACCCTGATATAGGAGAAATTATCCTCAATGAACTATTCTACGATATTACCTAGGTTTCCCATAATCCTCTCTAAAATCCAAGGAGGTGAGTGACCATAAATGGATGTGTGAACAGGTACTACGACATTGTGGCATATTTCATAGAATAAATCCTTAGCATTCTCTTCCCATAACTTGGAGTGATAAAAATGAATGGGTTCTGAACTGGTCGGAGTCCAACTCCAATTCATCAATGAGAAAGGGGTCATAAATCATATGGCATCCATAACATAGGAATTCATGTAAAAGGGGGCTGGTTTCCCTTTTGATTTTTCTATTTTATAATCAATGATTCCTTTGGCCAAATTATCTGACAGCATTTTGGCCCAGTTCAAGGTATAACCCTCGGCTACCTCGTTCATGACGAATACCCATTCCATCGAGAAATGTGTAGGGCTCTTCTTCCCGAATATATGACAGAGCATCATGGCTACATACACCATATGAGCGTCTAAAGATGATGTGGCATACATACCATGAGCGTCAGTTCTAAATTTCTATGGATGTCCCCACTAGGACCTGATTATATCATGACCGCTCCTGGCATATTGGACGCATTCCTTTTTCTCGAACTCTAGAATGAATGCAGCATTGTAGGTATATTTAGGATTAGAAGAGATTTTATACATTACTTGTAGATGTTTCGGCCAGAAAGAGTCTATGGAAACCTGTTGACGGTTGATGATGCTCCTGGTCTGGACATCGACATGTTCCAAGGCCCAGCTTATCATATCATTATAAGGCATGATTCTCGACCGAGTAGCTATCTTGTGCAACTCCGATTGTGTTATTTGTCTAAGCTTAGTTGTATAAGAGTCATATTCTTCCTCAACGGAGTCTTCTGGACAATTGATGATCTCTCGTTCCAGGATCTCAAAAACATGTGTCCAAGTTTTAACAGTGTCTGTAGCTCGCGGGGTAGTGTCTAACAGAATTTCTGCATTCGGATTTGAATCTTTGCCTGCTGCATTAGGATTTTTCGCCATTATCTGTGGTGCCATGATCTCTAGGGAAACAGAGTGAGGTTACCTGTCACAGAGGAAGTATGTGATTTATTCACTGAATAAAACTGTTAGTTGCGAATAGTAAAAATGATTTTGAAATTGAAGTGTTATATTCTAACAAAATTTATTGATCTTCATATAACCTCACTGACGAAAATTTATTAACGTTAATGGAGATGTTTGCCTGGAGATCTGCAATCCTCGTTTGAATCATTATCCTTAATTAGTCATAAATTCCATCAATATTTCGACAGTTCACATTCGAGAGTTTTAGATGTGACAGAGTGGGAACCTCTTGAATCCAAAATATGCGGAAAGGTTAATCTATGGATAATAACTTTTAAAACCTTAATTAATCATGTTTAAAACTTTGTGTTAACTTCAAGTGTTTCAAGAGCTTGGACTTCAGGTTTTTTAAATATATCATCAAAGAAACTTTTTGAAGCCCGAAACTGCGAAGTAATTAATAATATTGTAATTGATCTTAAGTCTTAATTAATTGTGCTTAATTTTAAGTCTTTCGGAAGTTCGAACTTTGGGGGTTTTTAATATGATACATGGAAAACATCCTAAAATCCAAAATGCAAAGTCATCAATTACGTCTTGATCACGATTAACTTAGTTGTTTAATTTAACTCTTTGACTTCTTTTTTTAAATGTTTGATACTTCGGTGATTCTTGTATTCATTCTTTGTTAAATTCTTGAAGGTTCGTCTCCCGCAGTGACATGGGGTAGATGACATCATTCTGGATGACATGTCAGGAAAAGAGAGGTGCCACGTGTTATTTGGAAATCTGTGAATCATCTAGTGGAAATGTCAGAAACGGGTGCCACATGTCAAATCAGGAAAGATTCAAAAAGTACATGTGTCTTACAACTTGCATTTTTAAACGGTTTAGGAACAGCTACGAGCATATGCCTTCAAGTTTCAGAGCTTCGAAGTTTTTATCGTTTCGACTTGTTAAAACATCCGAAGCGCGGAGCTCTGAAATGACCGTTAGAGATTTATTTCTTTAAAACTCGGGCAGCTCCAGAACTCCGGAGGTTATTAGGATCGTTCAATCAAAAAGGGAAAACTCATCAATGGCGGATATTGCACGTGCCTTATTATTAACTAATCAGTCATGAATTTGATTTGAAATTTAAAAGGCCTTTTTTCAAGTTTCTGCTTTCTTGGGTAAAATTTTGTTTTTATGAGACGAAAATATAAACCTCAAAAGTTCAGAATTGTGTGTGTTCCAACATAGGCTCCATCTGGGGATCGCATCTCCTTGTGAGACGTGGATGAATAGTGGACCTAGTGGCCTTTATTGGGCAAATGGATTCATTATTTCATTTCTAGAAAACACCTTTAGAAGTTAATCATGCACAGAAGAAACGAACTTCAATCGAACCTCATAAAATCTTCAAAACACACTTAATGATTAATCTCAAGTTAGGCTATTTAAAATTTCCCTTTCCTAAAACTGAATTTGGATTTGTTCAAGATAATAAAAATATCTTTAACCGAAATATCATACTTTGACTGAATTCATTTGCATCAAGGTTAAGTAGATGTAAAATTCATTTAGGGAACCCCTAGTTGGTTCAAGATGTAAATATCACCGGAAAGAGAATTAGATGATAGAGTATGTTATGTGTATATGTATGACAGCGATACAGATACCATAGATATTGCTTCACTTCCAGAGAGAATGTTCAGTACCATGGTTGTTGGATTACTGAGAGGGGGGGTGAATCAGTAATAGAGCAATTTAATCATTTTTAACCATATAATCCAAGTGTTATATCAATGTAGCATTATCATCCAATAACTGCAGAGTAAATAAGCAATGAAAAAATGAACAATCATACACATACACAGTACACCAATGTTTTTTGTGGAAACCCAAATCGGGAGAAAACCACAGAATTCTTTTTCTTATATGTCTTGAAGAATTACATTCATTGGAAGCACCAACTTCCTTTTTTTTCCAGCTGCAACTGGAAGGAGGCTCCAACCCCCTAGTTTCTCAGGCTACAACTTGAGGGAATCTCCAACTCCCCAATTCTCTGGCTACAACCAGAAGGAGGCTACAACCCCCTATGTTCTCCAGCTACAATTGGAAGGTGGCTACAACCACCTGTCCTTACCCCGTCCTGCCACCCTGAAGTAGAAGTAGAATGATGGAACCATTGTCACACTATCACTATGAGATATACCACTGTAAACCTGTACCAATAAATCTGAACCATGTATCAACCATGCATCAACTTGTACCTCAACCTGTACTATAAACAAGTGCATCAACCATGCACCAACCTGTATCAAACAACCTGTAATCAACCTGTACCATAAACAAGTGCATCCAACCATGTACCAAGTATGTACCAATCATCTATCAACTACTCATCAACCATGACTCATCAATATGTACCAATATCATCAACTATACACCTCATGTATGTGTCAACTCATCAACTACTTGTCTTAACCATGTACTCAACATGTACCTCAACCAAAACACCTCATCAATTTCATCATCCAAATTCGATTTGTAGCTCTGTAATAGACCTGGTGTATATGATCACATTCCTACAAACCTTCCTTAACTTTAACAACAATAGACTAGCATTTTCATCAAACTTTTCTTTAGTTTCACATGCCTAGTTTTGGATTAGTCAACAACCCTAACTTGAAGTAATCATAACTTTGTACATGTAATGTATAAAGATATGAAACTAATACATAATGTTCTTCAGT
The DNA here is from genome assembly GCA_009831015.1 of Picea engelmannii. Lineage (NCBI taxonomy): Eukaryota > Viridiplantae > Streptophyta > Pinopsida > Pinales > Pinaceae > Picea > Picea engelmannii. Next base: position 326,664 of record ML778414.1, read on the forward strand.
GTTTTTTATGCAATTCCTCCAATTTTCACTACTTGGAACCTCTCATAAAAGGAGTTATAGCAAAAATGGCATACCTTGATGAATTATGGCTTATTCTAGAGAGCGACCTTGTAGAGCGTGCCCTGCACGGAATATTTGTTGAAATGATCTAAAACTGTTACACAGCATACTAAAAACTATACCCTAACCAACACATTTGGTCTCACTAAATTTTGATCTGTTATGAATAAGTTATGACATTTTTACCAGAAACACTTGTTTTTGACTAGTTTCAGGACTAGCCACAAACCCTATTTTCCACGTAGTGTAACTCCCAAAATACAACGACCCACAAGCTGAATTTTTTACCATAGATACATGGATATGTTTTCTCAATGGAATAGAAATTTTGTGGTTTTAATAATTATAGAAAAAAAATTATAGCTAAAATGGTGAGATGACCTGTAAATAACATACCTTAGAAAGCACCATCAAAAGAATTTATCCTTCCTTGCATTTCGGCCTTCTTTTATTCACCTTCCCTTAGAATTTCAGCTTAGATATCCTTGGTTACCTCGGACACATATAGATATTCAATATTCTCAAGTGTGATTAAAATGAAATAGCCTTGCCTCTTATTTATACTCTCCAAGTAGCTTCCTTAAAAACATCTTCTAGGTCGCTTAGCCCCACTTTCCTTATTTAAGGGTTAACCCACTTCTAATTTATCCATTAAATTTATTATTGAAATATTTTATTTTTTATTCACTTTGAATTAGAATACACTCATTACTTCACTTTATTATTTACCTTTTAAAATCTCTTAAACCACTTTGACTACTTTGACCTTTTGGTGCTTCTAGATGACATATGAGGGTCCTCCAACTTCGTAAGGCCATAACTCTCAAATCGTGAGGAGTTATGTGATGTTCCACATACCACCAGAAATGGAATGACATATAATATCCATATAGAATAGTATTATCTGAAAATATATCATAACTCATACCATTATCCATCAAACAAACTTGGGTCCATTACCCAAACCTGGGGTCTCCAACTTCTCATGGCCATAACTCTCTAACCGTGAGGAGTTATGTGAT
>ML778414.1:332513-373737 GCA_009831015.1 Picea engelmannii
GAGAAAACCACAGAATGTTTTTTCTTATATGTCTTGAAGAATTACATTCATTGGAAGCACCAACTTCCTTTTTTTTCTAGCTGCAACTGGAAGGAGGCTCCAACCCCCTAGTTTCTCAAGCTACAACCTGAGGGAAGCTCCAAATCCCCAATTCTCTGGATACAACCAAAAGGAGGCTACAAGCCCCTATGTTCTCTGGCTACAACCGGAAGGTGGCTACAACCACCTATCCTTTCCCCATCCTTCCACCCTGAAGTAGAAGTAAAATGATGGAACCATTGTCACACTATCACTGTGATATATACCATTGTAAACCTGTACCAATAAATCCGAACCATGCATCAACCTGTAATCAACCTGTACAATAAACAAGTGCATCAACCATGCACCAACCTATACCAAACAAACTGTAATCAACATGTACCATAAAAAAGTGCATCCAACCATGTACCAATCATGTGTCAACTACTCATCAACTATGACTCATCAATATGTACCAACATCATCAACTATACACATCATGTATGTGTCAACTACTCATCAACTACTTGTCTTAACCATGTACTCAACATGTACCTCAACCAAAATCCCTCATCAATTTCATCATCCAAATATGATTTGTAGCTTTGTAATAGACCTGGTGTATATGATCACATTCCTGCAAACCTTCCTTAACTTTAACAACAATAGACTAGCATTTTCATCAAACTTTTCTTTAGTCTCACATGCCTAGTTTTGGATTAGTCAACAACCCTAACTTGAAGTAATCATAACTTTGTACATGTAATGTATAAATATATAAAATTGATACACAATGTTCTTTAGTGTGTTTTATGCAATTCCTCCAAGTGTCACTACTTGGAACCTCTCATAAAAGGAGTTATAGAAAAAATGGCATACCTTGTTGAATTATGTCTTATTCTAGAGAGAAACCTTGTAGAGTGTGCCCCGCATGGAATGTTTGTTGAAATGATCTGAAACAGTTACAAAGAATACTATAGACTGTGCCCTAACCAACACATTTTTTCTCACTTAATTTTGATCTGTTATGAATAATTTATGACGTTTTTACCCGAAAGACATGTTTTTGACTAGTTTCAGGACTAGCCACAAACCCTATTTTCCACGGACTGTAACTCCGTAAATACAACGACCCACAAGCTGAATTTTTTACCACATATACTTGGATAGGTTTTCTCAATTTCATAGAAATTTCATGGTCTGAATCATTATAGAAAAAAATTTATAGTGAAAATGGTGAGATGACATGTAAATAACATACCTTAGAAAGCACCATCAAAAGAATTTATCCTTCCTTGCATTTCGGCCTTCTTTTCTTCACCTTCCCTCAGAATTTTGGCTTAGATATCCTTGGTTACCTCAAAAAAATATAGATATTCAATATTCTCAAGTGTGATTAAAATGTGATAGCCTTGCCTCTTATTTATACTCTCCAAGTAGCTTCCTTAAAAACATCTTCTAGGTCACTTGGCCCCACTTTCCTTATTTTAGGGTTAACCCACTTCTAATTTATCCATTAAATTTATTATTGAAATATTTTATTTTTTATTCACTTTGAATTAGAATACACTCATTGCTTCACTTTATTATTTACCTTTTAAAATCTCTTAAACCACTTTGACTACTTTGACCTTTTGGGGCTTCTAGATGACATCTGAGGGTCCTCCAACTTCGTAAGGCCATAACTCTCAAACCATGAAGAGTTATGTGACGTTACACATATCAACAGAAATGGAATGACATGTACTATCCATATAGAATAGTATTATTTGAAAATATATCATAACTCATACCGTTATCCATCAAACAAACTTGGGTCTATTACCCAAACCTAGGATCTCCAACTTCTCATGGCCATAACTCTCTAACCGTGAGGCGTTATGTGGTGTTCCACATACCATCGGAAATGGCATGACAAGCACTATCCATATAGGATAGTTTCCCTGACAAATTCATTGTCCTTCATCTCATTATTCCACAATTAAGCATGGGTTCTCTTACTTCGAAAAGCGTCTTCCTATTAGGGCTTTCACCATAAGGGGACCACTTTGGAGTTCATCCATATTTACTTATTATCAACCATGAAAAAACAATAATGAGTCATATTTCCATCAAAAAATCTTGGGTCCATTACCCAAACCTTTGTGCTACGGGGATTTTTTCAAGGGTTGACATCAATGACAACCAACCTTAATCAACAACGGTGAATTTATCTACTTCTCCCATTGAATTTCCTTTCACCACTTCAATACACCTTCGCCTATAGAGAATACTTTATAGGGATTTTGATTTTTTGGGGACCAACCTTGAGCGAATGCGTCAGTTTAAAATATGATAAAAGAGCTATAGTTATCAGGATTAACCCATACATACTTTCTTTCAGTTAAAATCAAAGGAACATAAAGATTTTCGCCTAATCACGTTTTGAAGATATGTTTTTAAGTTTCCAGAGTCAAGGCGAATTTCTTCCTTTATATGAAGACTAAGGGAAGGTAGCGAAAATCAAAAGTGAATAATAGCTCAGGAGTAGGTGAAATAACCAAATCGAGGACTCATAGGGCCTGATGCAAAAAATCCCAATCCCATGCAAGCTTGTGTATTGATTCTCAAACTTCCTTCCAAGCCTTTTTATTTTTAATTTATTTTTAATTGATTTTTAATTTTAGAATCAGAGAATGTTCCAGAGTTTATCAGTATGACACTCTAAGCTGTAATTTGTTACTCCTTTGATATTTTATCAGGTCACAACATTATCACGAGTGGAACCTCCTTTACGTTTGGAAATATTTCCTTCAAATTTTAGTTGAACTAACATGGTAGGAGCTCATACCTAAAATTGCCTTTTTAATTCTCAGCAAGGCAAATTATTATTTTATCACAGGTTTCTTAGAAAATCGTAGGTCAAATCTACGTTCCACTTTATCTATTCAACAAGATATATTCTGCAAGAGGATAAAATACATGGTGTTAGAAAATCTCGGAGAATAGAGATGACATAAGTTTTTATTTTTATTTTTTTTATTTTAGTGATATCAAGCAATCATAAATTTATTGAAAATATTTACAACCAACTATCAAATGACTCAAGTTAGATTCAATATGTATTACAACCGGTTGAGAGGGTTTTACTTCGGTTGGAATATTGTGGTAAAGTTTATTGAATCTTTGGGTAAACCCTAGGACTGATTAGGAAGTTTTCTTTCTTAAGGCTCTGAACTCGGTTAGGTAATATAAATGATCTTTCTTCTCACCCCACTACCTTAGGAAGGAATTTTCTAGTTCATCGTATGATCTTACAGAGACTACTAGGACTCCTCTGAACCGGTTTCTTACCTGCCCCTCGAAAGTTTGTACTAACAGTCTTGAGTACATGTCCTCATGCTCAATGCCAATGATATCAACAAACTGATCAAAAAAGGCTATATGTTTTGTTGTTGTTAGATCTCCTTACCCCATGAATTTGGGGAGGTTCTTCAAGTAATTTTCGGGTAAGTCGTGAAAGACTGCGGGAAAGACTAAGGGGGCGTACCTAGAGGAAAATTTGGCGAATATCTTAGGGGATGGAGCTTGTCCACCACCTCCTCCTCCGGCACCACTAGCACCTCCTGCACTGGCCATTGAAAACTTAGGAGATGGACTTTGGGGACTAAAAAGTAGATTTTCAAAAACTTCGAAAGACAGAACCACTGACCTTTCGACTACTTCGGGAAAAAGATCATGAGGAAATGGAATATCTAGGTGAGGAGGAAAGGGAAAACTTGAGTCGGGTTCCTCAGGTTTACCGGATGTAAAAATAGGAGTTGTGATAGGGGATGAATCTGTATATATATAGTGTTCTTCATAATTTCGGGAAATAGAAACCTTTGCTTCGGGATAGGAAAGAATTGGTAGAGTGTTGATGACAGTGGGGTCTAGAATGGATTCTTCTTCCTCACTGGTAAAAGTATCTGTCAGTTCAATTTCACACTTTATTTTGGCAATAATTACCTCTAGAGTTTTGAGTTTCACTTCAGGTTTACTTGTTTAGGCTTCTGCAGAATGCACTTGTTTAGAAATTTCTTTCAGAGTTCGTTCTTCAATGGGAATTTTAACATTAACTTGTGAAGCTATAGGTTGATAAACCTTACCTGTCGATGCAGAAGTTTGTCTAAGGTATCCCTTGGGTTTCAACAATTTTTTGGGATCTGGCACTGGTGTAGTTTTCTTTTCGTCTCGATTTTTCCCGGTATTCTTCCGACCTAATTCTAGTTTTGTCTACGGTGGAGTCACCAGGTGAAAAATAAAGTAGCCTTACTCAGGTATTCAATCTTTATTCACCATCAAAGATAAAAAAATTCCTTGTCGTTCTCCCAGAGAAAATGATTTTTCTTTTCGTCCCCGACAATAGTGCCAAAAAGTTGTTGTTTCTGAGACTAATCTTAAGGCTCAAAGAGTAATGTCAGGCATCATGAGTGTTTAAAGAGAATTTTTTAAAAGAGTGCTTTTCCTACCTTTAGTTTTTTATGAGATATAATATTTAAATGAAATTGATAATAGGATAGTACAAAGGTTGTATTTCATTATCTGAGTCACAATTATAATATCAAATGGTGTAGAAAAGAGTTACCGAACTGTTAAACAAAGCCAGGATTCAATTGCAGAAGAATCTCACCTTGTTTGCAGTGGAAGAAAAGTAGAGAACGCACCCTTGAACAGGATATAAAATGCAGTAATTCACACAAATAGCAGGTCTTGTGTTAATTACAGTAAACACTGAGGAAAAAAAATTTACCGAATGAATCGTTGGTATAATATGATTACAGTAGTTGTATTATTAAATTGCAATCAATCACTCTTCAAGGAATTACATAAATAAATTTGAAGGAATGGAAACACAGAGGAAACACATAACTCAAATTGGACGAAAATTAGAATCTTTCTCTGCACTTGTATTAATACTCAAAAAGAGAGTTTCTCTATTATATTCGGTAAGAAGCAGCCTTGAATAGATCTTAAATCTATGTATTTATACAAAATCTGTCACAACTGAAAAATTGGTGGACTTCTTACAATTTTTAACTAAAATAGCATACATCTAAATAAAACAACATTGTGTGAATCTTGATGATTTTTGTTGGCATTCTTTTATGTCTCTTCATCTATTGGCAAAAGAGTTCCTTTTCCTTAGGCCTTCGGGTTGGGTACACATGTCATTAAGGCCACCTTCATCATTCATCATATTGTCTTGGTCGTTTAATTTCATTGCCATCAATCCCTCCAAATATGTTCAGCAGGGTAATGACTCACAGTTGAGGTCATCGAGAGAGGATAATCGGACGAAATAGCATAGCATTGGCTCATCAAGGAATAAATAATGGTCATAGGGAAAAATAATCATGTATGTAAAGAATGATGATGGGACAATTGTATGATGATGTAGTGGGGATAAGTGGAGGTTAGAATGCGGGTGGACAAAATAAGTGACTATTGGGAGGTGAAAGGTAGAGAGAGCGGAAGGAAAGGACACTGTGTATATTTTCTTATTTTCTCCCAGTTGTGCTTGCTTTTCCATGCTCAATACATTGGGTGCATCTATCTAACAATTCCACCACGAACCTTGAGGGCTCAATCTTTTCATTTACCTCGAAAACATAAAATTTCCTTTGTATTTGAGGTAGCTTTTCTTGGATCTTGTTCACCTCTTGAACTGTGACCTGAAACTGTGAACTCGGATTAACTAGCAATTTGTTGATCATAAGAAGAATGATCTGGCTCATTTCTTGAATGGATTCCAGAGTTTCTTCTTTTCTCTTTATGGCATTATGCTAGTTCATTTCTATATCAATCTGCCCCAGGGCTTCTGAGACATTACTCCCATCTAAATCAATCAACTTTTTGTTTAAGGATGACAAATCTTCTAGACAAGATTATTTCACCTCTCTGGAAAATATTTTTCTCTCTTCCATATTTTTTTCCCAGAGCTTTAGGGCCATCTCACCTCTTGATTGTTTAGAATAAGAGAGATGAGGAAAATCAGGGACACTATTTTTCTGCATCAATATAAGGACTTCTTGAAATTTATACCAGGTTGAGCGGGCCTCTTTTTCTTTAACATAGATGTCCTTTAGAGAAAGGTATATTGCCTGATAGCACTTTTGGATGGCATCCACCTTTAGATAAAGTTCTTGTTGGGCTGATTTTGGCTTCCCGTTGATCTCCAACGCTTGAGTTTGGAAGGTCGATAGGTCTATCGAGGTACCTTATATTAGATTCAATATGGATTGTAGATGTCCTATCAATTCATCACGCTGAGTCCATCAATTTGAGATGAACCAATTTGACATCATCCAAAGCCACAACCTCAACTTTAGAGTGGCCAAAATCCAATAATGTAAACATGTCAATTTGGATGGGGAAAGTAGGCCATACCTTTTTCTACACTGCTTTCAGCTCTTTGTTGATACCTCCCACCATTGTCTCATATGCCACTTCTATACACACCAACCTGTCGAGAAAAATTTGTGGAAGAGCGTGAGGAGGAACCGAGCAACCAAAAACCCTAATATAGGATAAATTCTCCTCAATGAACCAATCTACGATCTTACCTAGGTTTCCCATAATCCTCTCTGAAATCCAAGGAGGTCGGTGACCATAAATGGTTGTGTGAATAGGTACTACAACATTGTGGCAGATTTCATAGAAGAAATCATTAGCATTCTCTTCCCATAACTTGGAGTGATAAAAATGAATGGGTTCTGAACTGGCCGGAGTCCAAATCCAATTCATCAATGGGAAAGGGGTCATAAAGCATATGGCATCCATAACATAGGCAGACATGTAAAAGGGGGTATGTTTCCCTTTTGATTTTGTTGTTTTATAATCATCAATTCCTTTGGCCAAATTATCCGACAGCATTTTGGCCTAGTTGAAGGTATAACCCTCAGCTACCTCGTTCATGACGGATACCCATTCCACCGAGAAATGCGTAGGGATATTATTCCCAAATAGAAGACAGAGCGTCAAGGCTATATATAGCACATGAGCATTTAAAGACATTGTGGCATACATACCATGAGCGTCGGTTCTAAAAAAATTCGAATGTCCCCACTAGGACCTGATTATATTGTGACCGCTCCTAGCGTATTGGATGCATTCCTTTTGCTCGAACTCTAGAATGAATGCGTCATTGTAGGTATTGTTGATACTGAGAGGTGGTTGAATGCGGCATTGTAAGAATTGTATATATTTCTCAAACTTTCTGAAGCCTGAAATTGCGAAGTAATTAATTATCTTATAATTGATCTTAAGTCTTAATTAATTGTGCTTAATTTTAAGTCTTTCGGAAGTTCAAAATTCGGGGTTTTTTAATATAATACAGGGAAAACATCCCGAAATCTGAAATGTGAATTCATTAATTGCCTCTTAATCACGATTAACTTGGTTGTTTAATTTAACTCTTTGACTTTTTTTTGAAATGTTTGATACTTCGATGATTCTTGTATTCCTTCTTTGTTAAATTCCCAAAGGGTCGTTTCCCATAGTGAAGTGGCATAGATGATGTCATTATGGATGATGTGTCAGGAAAATAGAGGTGCCACGTGTTATTTGGAAACGTGTGAATCCTTTAGTGGAAATATCATAAACGGGTGCCACGTGTCAAATCAGGAAAGATTTGAAAAGTACATGTGTCTTACGACTTGCGTTTTTAAATTGTTTAGGAACATCTATGAGTGGATGCCTTTGAGTTTCAGAGTTTCAGAGTTTTTATCGTTTCAACTTGTTCAAACATCCGAAGCATGAAGCTCCAAAATGACCATTAGAGATTTATTTCTTTAAAACTCGTGCAGCTCCAAAACTCCGAAGGTTATTAGGATCATTCGATCAAAAAGGAAAAACTCATCAATGGCAGATATTGCCCGAGCCTTATTATTAACTAATCAGACATGAATTTGATCTAAAATTTAAAAGGCCATTTTTCAAGTTTCTACTTTCTTGGGTAAAATTTTATTTTTATGAGGCGAAAATATAAAGCTCAAAAGTTCAGAATTGTGTGTGTTCCAACATAGGCTCCATCTGGGGATCACGTCTACCTGTGAGACGCGGAAGAACAGTAGACCAAGTGGCCTTTATTGGGAAAATGGACTCATTATTTCATTTCTAGAAAACACCTTTAGGAGTTAATCATACACAGAATAAACAAACTTCAACCGAACCTCATAAAACCTTCAAAACACACTTAATGATTAATCTCAAGTTAGGCTATTTAAAATTTCCCTTTCGTAAAACTGAATTTGGATTTGTTCAAGATAATAAAAATATATTTAACTGAAATATCATACTTTGACTGACTTCGTTTGAATCAAGGTTAAGTATATGTAAAATTCATTTAGGGAACCCGTAGTTGGTTCAGGATGTAAATATCACCGGAAAGAGAATTAGATGACAGAGTATGTTATGTGTATATGTATGACAGCCATACAGATATCATAGATATTGCTTCACTTCAGCTAGCATGTTCAGTACCCCGGTGAAGTTATCTACTTCTCCCATTGAATTTTCTTTCACCACTTCAATTAGCATTTTTGCATTTTGCTGAGATGAGGGCAATCATTTAGATAAATTTCCTTTCATCATCTATTTTGGAAAAGATGGGGGAAATCAAATTATGAATTTCCTTTCACCATCTATCTTATATTTTAATATTTTGAAGTGGGGGAAATCAATCTGTATGTATCATACAAGGGATGATATCTGCTTAAAATTTAAAAATAAGGCATGCCAACCAATCTTTAAGTATACTCTGAAACTAATTTTCTCCCAATCTTCAATACACCTTCACCTATCGGGAATAATTTATAGGGATTTTGATTTTTTGGGGATCAACCTTGAGTGAATGTGTCAGTTTAAAATCTAATAGAAGAGCTAAAGTTATCAGGATTAGCCCATACATACTTTCTTTCAATTAAAATCAAAGGAATATAAATATTTTCGCCTAATCTCGTTTTGAAGATATGTTTTTAAGTTTTCAGAGTCAAGGAAAATTTCTTCCTTTCTATGAAGACTAAGGGAAGGTAGCGAAAATCAGAAGTGAATAATAGCACGGGAATAGCTGAAATAACCAAATTGAGGACTCAGAGGGCCTGATGAAAAAATCCCAATCCCACGCAAGTTTGTGTATTGATTCTCAAACTTCCTTCCAAGATTTTTTATTTTTATTTTATTTTTAATTTTAGAATTAGAGAAGGTTCCAAAGTTTATCAATATGACACTCTAAGCTGTAATTTGATACTCCTCTGATTTTTTATCAGGTGACAACATTATCGTGAGTGGAACCTCCTTTACATTTGGAAAGATTTCCTTAAAATTTTAGTTGAACTAGCAGGGTAGGAGCTCATACCTCAAATTCCCTTTTTAATTCTCACCAAGGAAAATTATTATTTTATCACCTTTTTCTTAGAAAACCGTAGGCCGAATCTTCGTTCTTCTTTATCTATTCAACAAGATATATTATGCAAGAGGATAAAATGCATAGAGATGACAGAAGTTTTTATTTTTTTATTTTTTATTTTAGTGATATCAAGCAATCATAAATTTATTGAAAATATTTACAACCAACTATCAAATGACTCAAGTTATTTACAAAAGGGAAAAAATTTGAAAACTAGAATAGTTAATATCAATCCAATCTGATATATACAATGAATGCTTGAAATATGACTACTGCATAAAATGTTTCAAGTAACGCTCATTGATAGGAGCGTCAAGAATTTCTCCCTCGAGGTTTTTTAGCAAGAAGGAATTTTTTCCCTCAGCAGCTGCAATTTTGAATGGCTCGAACCAGAGATGATCAAACTTGCCATGTTTTCATGCATCTTCCTTTCTGGCATCCCATCTTAAAACTAAATTGCCAAGAAGAAATTCCATGTCCTTAGATTTTTTATTGAAAAGGGCCTTCATATTATCTTGGTACTTTTGAAGTTTGTCATCTACTTCCATTCTATTTTGCTGAACTTCGATTATTTGATTTATCCTTCTCGTAACGTTGTTTGGATCTTCATTTGCATCCTCCGAGAGCTTCATTACAGGGAGATCTAGGTTGATAGGAAAGATAATTCCAGTGCCATAAAACAATTGAAAAGGGGACATGCCTATATATTTTTTGGTGTCGATTTGGTTTACCCATAAGGCATATTTTAAATGGATGTTTCAGGATTTTTTATTTTCTGTCAGGACCTTTTTTATTATAGTCATCAGAATTTTGTTAGAGGATTCTGCCATCCCATTTACCTGAGGATAATATGTTGTAGAATGTCCTAAAATGATATTGTACTTCTGGCATAAATTGATCATCGTCATAGACTTAAAAACCTGAGCATTATCCATAACTATTTTTCGAGGACAACCAAATCTCAATAGGATGTTTTCTTCCAAAAATTTTATTACTACCGAATCCGTAGCATTCTGAGTTGGAATGGCTTCAACCCATTTTGTAAAGTAATTGATAGCAGTGAGAATCCATCGGTGTTGAGCGCTTGATTGCGTATGGATTTCTCTGATGAATTCTAGTCCCCATTGTTGGAAAGGAGCTTCATCTTTCACTAGGATTAATGGTAAGGCAGGGAGTTTTTGCTTACCAACGAACAATTGACACGAATTACAATCTCTGACCCTTACATTCACATCGGTAAATAGCTTCGGCCAATAATATCCCTCCCTTAAAATCTTGTAGGTTGTTTCTCTCAAGGCATGATACCCTTCGCATACTCCATGAAATTCATCAATGACATATTATGTTTCAAATTCCGTCAGGCAACATAACAAGAAACCCAACGAGTCTTTCCAGTATAGCTTGCCATCAATAATACAATATTTAATTGCATGCAGATTCAAAGTCCTTGTCTTAGAAGTAGTCATGTCATTTGGGCATGGAAGGGTAAGGAGGTATGTGACAATATCTCGGTACCAGGTAGAGGAAGAAAAATTATCTTCAATCTGAACCATAGGTGTCTGATCGTCAATTTCTTCTATATCTAGGAGAGAAACGTGTGATTTGAGGTTATTTATTCTGAACACTCTGAAATTTGATTCAACCTATAGTTTCTCCAGGCCTTGACCTTTGACTAGCTTGGTTGGTTTTACTTCTAGAACAAACTCTTGGATTTTAGCTATCCATCTACCTCTTCTTCCATCATTGTCTGGCTGAAGTAAGATGTCTTTAATAGCATTCATTGGCACATACGTGATTATTTTGGAATGCAATACATATGTTCTGAAAGACTTGAGAGCCTTCACCATTGCATAAGCTTGTTTCTCAAGTATATCATATCTTAATTCTTCATCCCTAAGGCTTTTATTGAAGAATGTGATCGGTTGTTCATATATGTCTTCGTTCTTTTGTAGGAGTATTGCCGCAACAGTATGTTTAGAGGCGAAAGAGAAGATTAAGAACTCCTTTGTATAGTCTGGACTTACTAGTACTGGCGCTTCCCCTATAGTTTTTTTCACACTCTCGAAAGACGCTATGGATTCCGCAGTCCATTACACTTCGTTGTCATTTTTCAACATATATGTAATCATTTTGATAATTTCAGCAAAGTTAGGAATAAATCTTCTCAAAAAATTTATCTTACCTAAAAAAGATTGAATTTATTTTCTATTTATAGGGATATTTATCATATCAATAGCCTCAAATCGTTTAGGATCAACCTTGATTCCTTCTTTCGACACGATATGGCCTAAGAGCTTACCTTCTTTCATAGCAAAATGTAATTTTTTAGGGTTAAGAGACAAACCAAATTTTCTGCATTTTTTGAAAGTTTGTTTGAGATGTATCAAATGTTTTGCATCGGAATTGGAAAACATTGTCAGATCATCTAGATAACTAATGACGAATTTGTCTCTTTCACCGACAAACGTGACATCCATCGCTCTCTGGAAAGTTACCCCTGCGTTCATTAGGCCAAAAGGCATTTTATCATACATAAAGGTTCCCCATGTTGTTGTAAATGCGGTCTTTTCTCTGTCATCTTCATGAACAATGATCTAATTGTATCCTAAAAAACCATCAATCATCGACATTATGTTAACCCCTACTACTTTCTCTAGCACATGGTACACATTTGGAAGAGGATAGTTATCTTTAAGAGATGATCGATTTAAGTTCCTAAAATCAACGCATAGTCTTATTTCGTCGTTCTTTTTTCGGACAGGGACCAAATTTTCTACCCATTCAGAGTATCTAAGGGGTACGATGATTTTTTAATCTAAAAGTTTCTTAACTTCCCTTTCTATCACTGGTAGGAGGATTGGGTTGATGTGTCTAAGATTCTTCCCAAAAGGTTTAATATCGGATTTTAAAGGAATCTTGTGTTCAATAATAGAGGTATCGTAAGTTCTTAGATCATCATAAGACCATGCAAAAACATCTTTGTATTGTCTAACTAACTCGGCGTATTTATTTTTTATTTGGGTCGGAAGGTATTTTGATATTTTGAACATTTTGGGATCCTCCTTAGTCCCCACATTATAGCCTTCAAATTCTTCAAGTTGAGGTCGCAAGGTAGATTTTAAAGGTATGTCATCATGGTCGAACAATATTTCTAAAGGGATCAGGCCTCGGGGAATTTGGTTGTTTTTAAGCAAGAGCATATGACGATTTTCAATTTTGTCTTGGAAGATCTTTGGATCCTCTCCTTCCTGCATAATCCAAGTAGGATCATTCTAATTTTCCTGATCAATTGAGTCTCAGAAAATTCATCAATCATTTTCAGGAACTATTTTATTTGTTCGTCATCTTCAAACACCTTCCAGTGTTGAATGTTGTTAGGGATCGAAGGTCTATGTCTCGTCTTGATTTGATATTTAGTTTCAGAAAGGTAGGCGGTATAAAGGTCGCAACAGCCTTGGCTAAAGAATTGTCTTGATGATTTTGCGTTCTGGGTATAGAGTGAATATTAAAGGATGAGAAGAAATTCTCAATAAGATCCGAGGCACAATTTCGGTATGATCTCAACCTCGGATTCTTAGCTTGATATTGTTGCTTTACCTATTTTACAATAAGCTCTACATCACCATAAACTATCAGATGTTCAATTTTTAACTTTCTAGTAGCTTCTAATCCTAAGACCGAAGCTTCAAATTCACAGACGTTATTTGTATAATCAACTTCCCACTGCAATCTATAGGAGAAAGGAATAGCATACTCGTCACCTGGTGCCAAAAATAGAACTCTAGCTCCTGCCCCTTCGCAAGATGAAGCGCCATTGAAGAACATTTTCCACATCCCTTCTCTAATATTTACATATTTCTTTGGGATTTATGTTTTTTTTACTTTTATCATCTATACATTCTTTGAAATCATCATCTAAAAATAATATACAATTTCCCAAGTCATGGTCAGCAATATAGACTGGGTACTTATTGGGGTTTTTTGGGTCACTTACAGTGTACACCAGTCTGGTTTCTCTGTATAGTCGAGTGAATTGTCCACCAAAAATTGGGATGGTAGCATAAGTCATATCCAGTTGAACCGATCCTCCTAGCTTGGCGCCCTAGGATCTGGATAGAATCATTTCGTACTTGGAAGGTACATCAACAACAACCACATCCATAAGGATACTTTTCACAGGAATCTAAGCCATATTTACAACTAGATCTTTAATCATGCCCAGACACTTAACCTTTCTTGAATCAATTGAGTACAAATCTTGATAAGGTATGGTAATTTCAAGGCCTAGTTTTTCCATGATAATATTAGGCATTAAATTATGTGAAGCACCTAAATCTAACATACAATTATGAAGCAAGTGATCATGCACAGTCAATGTAATATAGAAAGGAGAAACAGAATCCTTATTGTTCTCAATGTGTGGTCTGAACTTGATCGTAGGTCTATCATCCTGCAAATTAATAACGTCAGCTTGAAATTCAGCCTCAAAAAAAAATATTTCTTTGCAATTTGTTTTCTATAGATCGGGTTCCTTGCAAGTTCAACCAGCAACACTGGAATTTTGATCTTGTTTAGTTCATTTTCTATATTGAAACTCGTGATTGGTTTTTCAATTTCTCTGAACTGGACTTCGGCTTCTGTATTATCAGGTTTTTTAGTTTGCGATGTTTTCGGCTTGGCCTGCTTTATTCGGACAGCTTGTGTCCCACTTGTCGATTTGGTAACTGCTGCCTCACTTTCTTTATTTTGTGATTAAAAAAAAATTGGTGGGACAGTGGTGGAACTTTTTTCTCTTTCCCTTAAATCATATTTATGTTGGAGTTCAACCATTATTGAGTCGGCGAGACCTTGATACGTAGAGTCCCCTAGATTGTTGATGTTTCCATCGTTATTAAATAGGGATTCCAGGTCTAAATATTTCTCATAATCTTGTTGGGTTAAGTGTGGTTCAATATCATCATCGCTAAGGTTGTTTAAATCTTCCTCTAACTCCTCATAATCTTGCAAATCATTTCCCTGCATGAAGTTCTATGTTTTAAACGTGACTTGAATTTTTTTATCCTCATTTTTTATTTGTTTTTGATGTATCTGAGGATTAGGGTTTCTTCTGAAATGATTCATAGCATATTGATCGGGTTTTGCTTGATCTAATTCCATCCTAGAAATTTTGTTTGATAAATCTTTAATAATTTTAGCCATTTTGTCCATTTTTTCTTCTCCATATCTCCTAGATCCGGAGGGCCCTGCCTGTTCCTTAAAATGTCTGGGTTCTCTTGTTCCCATCTCGAGCTTGGTTTTCAACTTTCCATATGCCATCATATTTGATTCAATTTCTATAGTGTCGTCTTGCATTCCCTCCAAAGTGAGGGATCTTCTTTCTCTCAGAAGCAAAGCGAAGTCAGAATCAAAAGCCCCAGCGAAAGTGACCTTTGCAGTCGATTGAGAGGGTTTTACTTCGGCTGGAATATTGTGGTAAAGTTTATTGAATCTTTGGGTAAACCCTAGGACTGATTCAGAAGTTTTCTTTCTTAAGGCTCCAAACTTGGTTAGGTAATATAAATGATATTTATTCTCACCCCACTGCCTTAGGAAGGCATTTTCTAGTTCATCGTATGATCGTACAGAGACTACTGGGACTCCTCTGAACCAATTTCTTACCGGCCCCTCGAAAGTTTGTACTAATAATATTGAGTACATGTCCTCATGCTCAATGCCAAGGATATCAGAAAACTCATCAAAAAAGGCTATATGTTTTGTTATTGTTAGATCTCCTTACCCCATGAATTTGGGGAGGTTCTTCATGTAATTTTTGGGTAAGTCGTGCAAGACTGCAAGAAAGACTAAGGAGGTGTACCTAGCATAAAATTTGGAGAATATCCTAGGGGGTGGAGCTTTTCCACTACCTCCTCCTCCAGCACCACCAGCACCTCCTGCACTGGCCATTGAAAACCTAGGAGATGGACTTCGAGGACTAAAAAGGATATTTTCAAAAACTTCAAAAGATCGAACCACTGAACTTTTGACTACTTCAAGAAAAATATCATGAGGAGATGGAAGATCTAGGTGAGGAGGAAAGGGAAAAATTGAGTCAGGTTCCTCAGGTTTACCGGATGTAAAAATAGGAGTTACGATAGGGGATGAATCTGTATATATATATTGTTCTTCAGGATTTCGGGAGACAGAAACCTTTACTTTGGGATAGGAAATAATTGGTAGCATGTTGATGATAGTGGGGTCTGGATTGGATTATTTTTCCTCACCGGTAAAAGTGTCTTTCAGTTCAATTTCACACTTTATTTTGGGAATAATTACCTCTAGAGTTTTGAGTTTCACTTCAGGTTTACCTGTTGAGGCTTCTGCAGAATGCACTTGTTTAGAAATTCCTTTAAGAGTTCGTTCTTCAATGGGAATTTTAACATTAACTTGTGCAGCTCTAGGTTAATAAACCTTACCTGTCGATGCAGAAGTTTGTCTAAGGTATCCCTTGGGTTTCAACAATTTTTTGGGATCTGGCACTGGTGTAGTTTGATTTTCGTCTGGATTTTTCCCGGTATTCTTTCGACCGAATTCTAGTTTTGTCTACAGTGGAGTCGCTAGGTGAAAAATAAAGTAGCCTTACTCACGTATTCAATCTTTGTTCACCATCAAAGATCAAAATTTTCCTTGTCGTTCTCCTAGAGAAAATGATTTTGTTTCTTCGTCCCTGACAACAGCGCCAAAAAGATGTTGTTCCTGAGACTAATCTTAAGGCTCAAAGAGTAATGTCAGGTATCAGGAGTGTTTAAAGAGAATTTTTTAAAAGAGTGTTTTTCCTACCTTTAGTTTTTTATGAGAAATAATCTTTAAATGAAATTAATAATAGGACAATATAGAGGTTGTATTTCGTTATCTCAGTCGCAATTATAATATCAAATGGTGTAGAAAAGAGTTACAGAACTGTTAAACAAATTTAGGCTTCAATTGCAAAAGAGTCTCACCTTGTTTGCAGTGGAAGAAAAGTACAGAACGCACCCTTGAACATGATATAAAATGCAGTAATTCACACAGATAGCAGGTCTTGTGTTACTTACAATAAACACAGAGGAAAAATTGTTTACCGAATGAATTGTTGGTATAATATGATCACAGTAGTTGTATTACTAAATTGCAACCAATCACTCTTCAAGGAATTACATAAAGAAATTCGAAGAAATGGAAACACAGAGGAAACACGTAACTCAAATTGAACGAAAATTAGAATCTTTGTCTACACTTGTATTAATACTCAAAAAGAGAGTTTCTCTATTACCTCCGGCAAGAAGTAGCCTTGAATAGATCTTAAATCTATGTATTTATACAAAATCCGTCACAACTGAAAAAGTGTTGGACTTCTTACAGTTTTTAACTAAAATAGAATACATCTGAATAAAACAACATTGTGTGAATCTTGATGAGTTTCGTTGGCATTCTCCCCTGTCTCTTTGTTTGTTGGTAGAAGTGCTCATTTTCCTTAGGGGTTCGGGCTGGGTACACATGTCACTAAGGCCACCTTAATCATTCAGCATATTGTCTTGGTTGTTTAATTTTGTTGCCATCTGTCCTTCTATATATGTTCAGTAGGGTAATGAATCATAGTTGAGATCATGGGGAGAGGATAATTGGACGAAATAGCATAGCATTGGCTCATCAGGGAATGGATAACGAGCACAAGAGAAAATAATTATGTATGGAAAGAATGACGATGGGACAATTATATGATGATGTAGTGGGGATAAGTGGAGGTTAGAATGCAGGTGGACGAAATAAGTGACTGTTGGGAGGTGAAAGGTAGAGAGAGCGGAAGGAAAGGACACTATGTACATTTTCTTATTTTCTCCCAGTTGTGCTTGCTTTTCCATGCTCAATACATTGGGTGCATATATCTAACAATGCCACCATGAACCTTGAGGGCTCAATCTTTTCATTTACCTTGAAAACATAAAATTTCTTTTGTATTTGAGGCAGCTTTTCTTGGATCATGTTCACCTCTTGAACTGTGACTTGGAACTGTGAACTCAGATTAACTAGCCATTTGTTGATCTTAAGAAGATTGATCTACCTCATTTCTTGAATGTCTTCTAGAGTTTCTTCTCTGCTCTTTCTTGCATTTTGTTGGTTCATTTCTATATAAATATGCCCCATGGTTTCTGACATATTACTCCCATCTAAATCAATCAGCTTTTTTTTTAAGGATGATAAAGCTTCTAGACAAGATTCTTTCACCTCTCTAGCAAATCTTTGCTCTCTTATAGATTTGTTTCCCAGAGCTTTAGAGCCATCTCACCTCTTGATTGTTCAGAATAAGAGAGATGAGGAAAATCAGGGACATTGTTTTTCTACATCAATATAAGGACTTCTTGAAATTTAGACCGGGTTGAGCAGGCCTCTTTTTCTTTGACATAGATGTCCTTTAGAGAAAGGTATATTGACTAATATCACTTTTGGATGGCATCCACCTTCAAATAAAATTCTTTCTGGGCATCTTCCAGCTTCTCGTTGATCTCCAATGCTTGAGTTTGGAAGGCCGAGAGGTCTATCGAGATACCTTCTGTTAGATTCAATCTAGCTTGCAGTTGTCCTATAAATTCATCATGCTGAGTGAAAACACCTCGGTTGGTTTGTGAACTTTGATGGAGCTCCTTCAGGTTGACCCGAAGCTGTTGAATTTGCTGTCGATCATTAGCTCTGATCTGCTCGAAGTCCTAACTCATCTTGTTTCTGATAGTCTGCTCAGCAGTATATATATGATTTTGTAAGTGCTATACCAATAGGCACTTATGTCGTAGTTGTTCAGAAAAATTATCCACAGACCATTGATTGGCAATGGCAAAAGAACCTAACCAACCTGCAACTTCCTTTGCAAATTTTGGGTCATCTCAATCATTCCCGTCATACACCATCCACTGCCTTTTAATTATCACTCCATCTTTCTGGTGTGATTCCCTTTACATGATGGCTTTATGTTTCTTACTAAAAAAGAAATCCGAAGGAGGAAACTCTTCAGGCATGATGGGTCTAAGGTCACCTACAAAAATGATTTCGAAATTAGGATTTCCGAAGCTGGTTTGTAGTGGGGTCAACGATGTAATGGGAGTAGCAATCTCTGTGAATTGTTTTTGCTATGTTGTATTGGAGGGGCTAGCAGGAGTATCTGGTGTCGAACGAAGCACATCTTGTCCCTACTTTAGATAAGATTCGAGTTGAGCTAGTGCCTGGGGGGTTAGCTGGCCTAACAATGATGTTCTTAATTCCTGTGTTAACACCCTTGAGCCCTTTGGGGTTCCCTCAACCCTTTGTTTATCAGAGTGACTTGATTCAGTATTTGTAGGCATAGCCTCCTTTGAGGGGGGTGTGCCTATCGATTCTCCTTGTAGTATTTTTGGCAGACTATTTTGCTTGTGTTTCTGAAAGCTGAAGAAACCATCTTGTTGATCCGGGGGCAGAGTTTGGAATCTGCCTTGAAATTCCTCATAAGATTTTGCCCCTCTGAATATTTCGTCATACAGGGAATTCTCATGCATGTACCACCTCATGTTAAATTGAGCCATATGATTTTCCACTATTTTATGTGGATCGTGTTTCTTGAACTCGATGTCAACCAATTTGAAATCATCCAGAGCCATGACCTCAACTTAAAGTGGCCAAAATCCAATAATGTAAACATGTCAATTTGGATGGGGAAAGTAGGCCATACCTTTTTGTGCATTACTTTCAGTTGCTTGATGATACCTCCCACCACTGTCTGATATGCCACTTCTCTGCACACCAACCTATCGGGAAAAATTTGTGGAAGAGCGTGAGGAGGAACTGAGCAACCAAAAATCCTGATATAGGAGAAATTATCCTCAATGAACCAATCTACGATATTGCCTAGGTTTCCCATAATCCTCTCAGAAATTCGAGGAGGCGGGTGACCATAAATGGTTTTGTGAACAGGTACTATGACATTGTGGCATATTTTATAGAATAAATCCTTAGCATTCTCTTCCCATGACTTGGAGTGATAAAACTGAATGGCTTCTGAACTGGCCGGATTCCAACTCCAATTCATCAATGGGAAAGGGATCATAAAGCATATGGCATCCATAACATAGGCATATATGTAAAAGGGGTTCAGTTTCCCTTTTGATTTCGTTGTTTTATAATCAGCAATTCCTTTGGCCAAATTATCCAACGGCATTTCAACCCAGTTGAAGGTATAACCATCGACTACCTCGTTCATGATGGATACCCATTCCACCAAGAAATGCATAGAGCTCTTCTTCCCGAATAAACAACAAAGCATCATGGCTACATACACCATATGAACATATACAGATGTTGTGGCATACATACCATGAGCGTCGGTTCTAAATTTCTCTGGATGTCCCCACCATGACCTGATTATATCGTGACCGCTCCTAGTGTATTGGACGCATTCCTTTTGATCGAACTCTAGAATGAATGTGGAATTGTAGGTATAGTTAGGATTAGGAGAGATTTTATACATCACTTGCAGATGTTTTGGCTGGAAAGAGCCAATGGCAACTTGCTGATGGTTGATGATGCTCCTGCTCTGGACATCGACATGTTCCAAGGCCCAGCTTATCATATCATTGTAAGGCATGATTCTCGGCCGAGTAGCTATCTTGTGCAGCTCCAACTGTGTTATGTGTCTAAGATTAGTTGTATAAGAGTCATCTTCTTCTTTAGCGGAGTCTTTTGGACAGTCGATGATCTCTCGATCTAGGATATCAAAAACCTGTGTCCAAGTTTTAACAGCGTTCATAGCTCGCGGGTAGTGTCCAACAATTTCTGCATCCAGGTTGAATATTTGCCTGTTGCATCAGGATTTTTCACCATTTTACGTGGTGCCATAATCTCTAAGGAAACAAAGCGAGGTTACCTGTCACAGAGGAAGTATGTGAGTTCTTCACTAAATAAAACTATTAGCTGCGAATAGTCAAAATGATTTCGAAATTGAAGTGCTTTTATTCCAACAAACTTTATTGATCTTCGTATAACCTCACTAACAAAAAATTATTAACGTTAATGGAGATATCTACATGTCGATCTGCAATCCTCATTTGAATCATTATCCTTAATTAGTCATGAATGCCATCAATATTTCGATGGTTCGCGTTCGAGATTTTTAGATGTGACACAATGGGAATCTCTCGAATCTAGAATCCGCAAAAAGGTTAGTCTCTAGATAATCACTTTTAAAACCATAATTAATCATGTTTAAAACTTTGTGTTAACTTCAATTATTTTGGGAGCTCAGACTTTAGGGTTTTTAAACATATCATCAAAGAAACTTTCTGAAGCCTGAAACTGTGAAGTAATTAATTATCTTGTAATTGATCTTAAGTCTTAATTAATTGTGCCTAATTTTAAGTCTTTCGGAAGTTCGGACTTTGGGGGTTTTTAATATAATACAGGGAAAGCATCCCAAAATCTGAAATGCAGAGTCATTAATTTCCTCTTGAACATGATTAACTTAGTTGTTTAATTTAACTCTTTGACTTTTTTTTTTTGAAATGTTCGATACTTCGAAATTTTGACACTTCGGTGATTCTTGTATTCATTCTTTGTTAAATTCCTGAAGCGTCGTCTCCCGCAGTGACGTGGTGTAGATGATGTCATTATAGATGATGTGTCAGGAAAAGAGAGGTGCCACCTATTATTTGGAAACGTGTGAATCCTCTAGTGGAAATGTCGAAAATTGGTGCCATGTGTCAAATCAGGAAAGATTCGAAAAGTACATGTCTCTTACGACTTGCATTTTTAAATGGTTTAGGAACAGCTGCGAGAAGATGCCTTCGGGTTTCAGAGTTTCATAGTTTTTATCGTTTCAACTTGTTAAAACATCCGAAGCACAGAGCTCCAAAATGACCGTTAGAGATTTATTTCTTTAAAACTCGAGAAGCTCCAAAACTCTGGAGGTTATTAGTATCGTTCGATCAAAAATGGAAAACTCGTCAATGGTGGATATTTCATATGACTTATTATTAACTAATTAGTCATGAATTTTATTTGAAATTTAAAAGGCCATTTTTCAAGTTTTTGCTTTCTTGGGTAAAATTTTATTTTTATGAGGCAAAAATATAAAGCTCCAAAGTTCTGAATTGTGTGTGTTCCAACACCTTAAACCACACAATGGATAACATCTCGCCCATCCTCCATGTAACACGTTGAAAAGTGGGGTCTACAACCAATTTATGGATGTGTTCTATTAGCTTCCATACCCTCAAACCAACAATCCATATCCACTTGGGACTTCCACCATTGGAATATATCCACTCCCCACCATCATGAGACTCCTCGATCGCACGTTCCAAATGAGAACTCTCTGATGGATCCAACGGTTCTTGTGTGCCCACTTCCGATGATCAAAGATCACTTGGATCTCACAATTGACTGGTGATTAATTGATATCATTCTTCCACTAAGTTCCTTACTCGGGATGGATCGTTCCAGATCTAAGGGCTCAGAACCCATCATCATCCACACCGATAGATCAATGATTCTTGTTTCTCTCGTACTTTTGGAATAATACATTTCCCATAAGAAAATTCTCTTATGCCTATTTCTAGACCTTCCTGATCTCCATTCTCCCAATAGAATTTTTAGTGAAGCGTCGAGGGAATATATGACCTATCTTCTCTCGAAATCCTCCCATTAGGGATTCATCAAGACTTGTCACTTTGGGTTTTTCCAAGGTTTCCACCTTCCGATAGAATTTCTCCCGAAGCCCGGATCTCTAATGAATGGTCAAGATCTGCTCCTTCCTCCAAATCAATGGCTATTGTTCCTCTAGTTTCAAATAATGGCTTTCAATGGGGTTAAATTCTTATTGTATGAATTACCATTCTCATAGTCTTTCTAGACTTATTTTTCTAAGGTTCAACCTGACTCCTTTGGGATCATAAACCTCTTTCTAGTAAGAAATAAATACTCTGCCCCAAACACCCAAATGAAGAATTCATATCCTGTAAACTTTCCATTTCAAAAGCAGGGAAAATATAGAGTTATCATCATATGCCACCCTTCCTCATACAATCATCACAATTACTTCATTTAATGAATAAAGGAGGTTATATTAATCCATTTAAATTGGGAATTCAACATTCATTCATATAATTTAACCAATCATAATGAACACAATACTATCTTTCACCATTTGTTAAATATTCAAGAAAACATTACAGGTACAAACATTGATCTATTTAGTAATGGTTCCAACCAGCCAACTGATTGAGGGGAAATGATTTTCCACCCAAATGTAGGCTATGTTGTGTTGTGTCTTTCTACAGGATGTCACCCCTATGTTAGGTAACGATACCACTAGGGGTTATCTCAGTTGACTACCAAGTCAAGAAATGGTTCATGAAGGTTTCTCTCCTTCACTCCACTGGCAACAACAGAATTTTTGCCTCTTCCAATTGAGCTTAGGACTACCACAAGTTTATCAACAAGGTTATGAGCTTGGTTGGATGTGCCCCTTCTCGAGCAACTCTTAGATATGGCGCTTTATTTCCTCATTTTATGACAAAGAGTGGTAATAGACTAGCACATTGGATAACAATGCGTCGGGGGTCATATAGATTGAGTGCTTGACCTGGTAGTGCAGAGGTACCCCAATGGGTGAGGAGAAGGTGTCTTTGTATTCTTCCACGACCTTATCCACTTTCTTTTGTTGTGTGGAGATACCTATCGTGGGGTTTTGGGTATGTGTTATATTCTTTGCATGGCTAAAAAAAAAATTGGTGGTTTTTTGCATCCATTTTTAGGTGGTTTTCGGCATATGGTTTTCGCTGATGATTTTCTATTTCCAGTTAAGGAATTAGGGTTGTTGACTAATTCAGGTTATTGGATTAGGGTTTTGGATGCTACGGGATCATATATGTATATTGTATTGTAAACAATGTATGATGTGAATGAATATAGAATATGTTGGCTTTCCTGGGTTGGGTTTCCAGGGGAAAAATCTCTGTGTAATGTGTGTATTTTTCATTGTATATTTTTTGTTCTTTTATTGAAAATATGTTTGCAGTAAATAATTGTACAAGGTTAAAATATACACGGAGTCCATGGATGTGGTTGCAACCTTCCACTCACTTTGAGCATGAATCATGAACAAGAAAATCTTATCGGTCTGAGAGATGATATTCTTGCATTGCTTAGCAGAGATCAAGGAAATGGTAGGAGGTGGTACTACCTCAGGTATCTTGTACAATTTCCTATCCAAAGTAATAATAACACTACGAGGCCTAGACTCATATACAGCATGATGTTTCCATAAACAAGGTTGTCCCAAAATAACATCACAAACTTCAAGGGGGGTGACATCACACAATACCTCATCTTTGAAGGGCTTCATGTCATAGGGCAGGTGACATTGTTGGCTAGTGTGGATATTGCTCCCTTAGCAGAGCCATCCGATGATCTATGTTTGTGGGTGTGGTGTTATCAGCAGAACCAACTACTTGATGACCTCTTCTAAGATGAGGTTCTTCTCGCTACCTCTATCAATGATGAAGTGCAGCGGAGTACCCTTCACCCACATATGTGAATGAAGGAGGCGCTCACCTTCCTCTAGTTCACCAGGTTCACTAGGATGGACCTTGGTGGTAGAAACGGTGGCACTGGGTTCTGCGTCAATGATCTACCTCCCTTTTCTTGGCTCTGACTCAGAGTCACAGCCCACATCTGATTCAGAGGCTTTCACCTCGGCCACCAATTAATTCTTTGAGCAAAATTCAACGGTGTTATGCTAGGGGATCTTATGGAACTCAAACCACTTTCTAGTATCTTTCATTGTCTTCCAATTGTCCTTTGTTTGCAGTTTAGACTGGTTGTCCTGAGGTTGTCCATCCTTTCTCTACCCTTTTTTTTTCATGTTGGGGCCGCCTTTTCCCTACCTATACTGTGAGGGGTTCACAGACCCAAAATGTCGCATCTTTTGTTTAATCTTATGCTCTATTTTAACAGCATATCGATAGGTTGCACCCAAGGATGAGATGTACAAAAACTTCCCTTTTGTCTGGATGTATCTATGTAGACCATCATCGTACTTGATCACTAGATGTCACTCAGAGTATTTGATACCTAGCTTGGTGTGCAAGGTATGGAAGACAATGGTGAACTCTGGCATTGTTTGGTCCCTTTCTATTCGTAGTGTGGTCCATCTTGTATATAAGTCGTCACAACTTCCAATAGGGTAGTATTGTTACTTAATATCATCCCTGAAAGAATCCCAAGTGGTCGTGACTACAAATAATGTAGATCCCTCTACTTCCTTTTTCTCAAATAAAGTCTCCCACCAATATTTAACATGGGGGGTGACACCTCTACTCAAGGAAGATGTGTCGCATGTTGGTAGTCGTCGAAGTATTTGCACAAAATTATCCATCATCTTGTTCCTATGTCATGCAAGGGCTTCCTCAAGAAATAGTTCAAAGGGATCTCCTGCCCCATCATCTCTCTTTTATTCCCCCATGGGCAGTTGTCGGGTTCGGTGAGGCCGATCTTGCAAAGGCTTAAGTGGTTCGAGTCTCGACTGCTTATACCCTAACCTCGTTGGGGACATGCATAGAGAAACAAATGAAGAGCAGATCACTTTGATACCATTGATCTGGATTTATGAGCAGAATGAAATGAAACATAGATCTATAACATTAACACAGATATACAGAGAACAATAATAGAGATACAATGAAACTCAACTTCTATTCAATAAAGAAATCTGTTTAAACTGTAAAATGCATAATGAAACAATCTTGCTCAAATGGTAGTATATAATCTATGAGTAGAGATGTGGAGGCTACGCACATTCGCCTTAGCACATTGCAATGAGGCCTCCAGGCCTTTTTAGCATCAAGAAGTAATCAAAAAAACCTAGACATCTAAAAACCTAACCCTAGAATATGAAGCGCCAAAAGTCATGTGGGCCCAATGGGGTAAGTTGGTACATCAAATTCCCGGGGTTGTAACTTTTGCATACGATCTTCATTTTAGACGCAAGATAGCCCGTTGGAAAGGTCTATCTAAGGAATACACATTTTTCCATCACACTTTGACTTCATCTATAGTGTGACTATGGCGAGCCCAAAAAATGTTTTTTGGGGCCTAACCCTATGAGATGAAGCATCAAAAATCATGTGGGCCCCAATGGTGTAAGTTGGTACATTAACTTCCCGGGGTTGTAACTTTTGCATACGATCTTTGTTTTAGGATCATGATATCCCATTGGAAAGGTATATTCGAGGATTACACAGTTTGTTTTCACACTTTGACTTTGTCTATAGTGTGACTATGGAGAGCCCAAAAAATGTTGTTTAGGGCCTCCAAACAGCCCCAGAAGTTTAGGATCCGAAAAGATAGAAACAAACTGCCCAAATGAAAACTATATGTGAGCCAGTTGGAAGAGGTGGGTGGCCACTGATATTTGTTGATGATTAAAGTTGCATGAGACATCCTTCAGGACACAAACTGAGTGAGTCGGACTGATAGAAATCCCATGAGTTGGGTGTGCCCATTGTTGTTTATTACAGTTGCATGAGACATCCTCCAAGACACGAAATAAGTGAGTCAGCCTGAGAGAGAGCCCATGAGTTGGGTGTGCCCATGAGATGGGTGTTTTTTTCCTCTCTGAGATGGAGAAGGAATGTTGTGTGCCCATGTGTGGGGTGAGGAAGCCCATGAGTTAGGTGTACCCATGAGATGGGTGTGTAGTTCCTGATGCAGGACCATCGCCAGTAGTAAGCGAGCGTGGGATAAACACCATTTCATTTTTGGCACATGTTGAAAATATTTGAATTGTTTTGAAAGTTTGGAGGCACAGACATTAATGTAATAGTTAAGAGAGTGTGTACTTCCATATTGTAAATATATCTTGAGCGATCCACTCTCATCTGTAGTAGGTGAAGGAATTTATGCATAGTTAATATAAGTATGTAGGTTTAAATGCAGATTAGACAGTTTAGAGCGTAGGAGGGAAAACCGACTATAGACACCCTCATCTTGTATCATTTGTAAAATTAACATTATTAGCAGCATTATCAATTGAGCAGAGAGCATAGAGGAGAGGAAGCAGAGGACTGTGTAGAAGAACCCATGTACAGACTTTCTGAGATCAATATATGAAGCTTGATTCAGACTCATGGTGTTTTAATGCTTTATGTGTATACATGTTGAATATTATGCTCATGGTCATTTTACTCTTTATGATGTACATTTGTTTTTATGTTATGTATGTATGATTTCATGTTAAGTATTTGAAGTCTAAGAGAGTTAGGAAATGAGTTTCAATTGTTTCTCTTCTTGAGTCAAAGTTCCTGCAGGGAGTGCAGTGGAACGTCCGCAAGGAGTGCGTTGACGGGTTCAGAGTTCATCTCTGAAAAGATC
Organism: Picea engelmannii; assembly: GCA_009831015.1. Taxonomy (NCBI): domain Eukaryota; kingdom Viridiplantae; phylum Streptophyta; class Pinopsida; order Pinales; family Pinaceae; genus Picea; species Picea engelmannii. Next base: position 359,368 of record ML778414.1, read on the forward strand.
AGGAGGGATACCTTTGTTCTCATCTTTTGTAGAAGTACAAGTCAGGCACAGGAGCCGTGCAAGAGGTCTGTAGGCTGGTTGAAAGATCAAAACCTATCAACCCAGGAGAAGGTTGAAGACTGTTGTCGCAGGGAGCGCACAAAGTCGAAGAATTCGAATACTTGAAAGTGTTTGAAGGATTGCCGTAAGGAGTGAGTGCAGGAGTCTTTTGAAGACTCGAGTTTGTGAAGAAAACTCAGGAGGATTAGTGCCTTGAAGTGTTCAAAAGGGGGTGCAGAAAAGTTTCTTTGCAGGTGGTCAAGTTCCGCGAAGAAATACCTTGTTCATTTCGTAGAAGTTGTCAGGGAAGAAAAGAACGGTCGAAAATCTCTGTGGAGAATTTGCGAAGTTTCGAGAGCCGTGAGATTTTGCAGAGGAGCAAGGGGAGTTACGGTGATTATTTTCTGAAGTATAAGCTCAGGAAAGGTAGGACCATAGATACAGGCCAATGAGGGTCATTGGATTACTCATGAACTTTCATTTCGAAGTTCGGAGATTTGAGGGGCGGAAGAATTTGCGTCCAAAGGTAGAGGACAGCAGAGTGGACAGGTGGCGTTTTTGTCAATAAGCGGAAGTCAAATTCGTTGACCATTTCGGGAGTTCATGGGTTGGAGAGCCGAAAGCTTAGCATCAGGATTTGCAAAACTACGAAGTCCGAAATCCCAAAAAGGAGGAAAGTTTCGTTGTGGGGCCAGTACTAGGAAACGTGTCGGAATTTGGCATTTCGGGAAATAGGAAGTCATGATATTTGTTCTGGGATTCCCGAAATCGCAAAACGGGATATAAGAGTGGAGGATAATAAGGCCTACATTTCGGCAAATCGTCCATTCGGGTTTCGGAAGTCGAAGAGTTGAGACATTCGATAACAGGAGTCGTGAAGTCATGATATCCGAAGTTCTAAAATAGTGAAGGACGTGATCACATAGTAGAGGGAAGAATTTGAATTGGTGCTTAGCATTTGTGTATGCAACTCAATTCATAAGGACCTATGGTGACACCATCGTAGGTGTGCTTGATTTCCCAAGAAGGAATCAAAGAGTCAGTTAGACTCGAAGGGCAGAAGAAGAGCGATCCTGAGTGGACCTCAACCCGAGGGTTTGGGGGTCTGCGTCATTTCTGGTATCAGAGCCTAGGAAAATTTTCTTTGCTTTCCGTAGCAGAGAAAAGAAATATTTTCAGCCATGCCACCGAGGAGAAGAGACAGGCAAACACCCGATTCACCAAAGGAAAGGGAAATGCCAAGAAGAAGGGGCAGGCAATTACCTGAGCCACCAGGGGCAAGAGAGATGCGTGAAATGTGTGTTAGGTTGGATGCCATGGAATTAGCACAGAGGCGCACAGTCAGTGTTGGAGATCTCAGTGATTCCGAAAGTGAAAATGAAGCTGGACATGGAGAAGAACAAGTTGCAGCAAATGAACGCCTACTCAGGGCTGTTGCAAGGATGGGTGCCAGGGAAAAAATGGACATTCCAGTATATGAAGGAAACCTGGATGTTGAAGAGCTTCTAGACTGGATTAGAGCTCTGGACACGTATTTTGACTATGAAGATGTCGAGGAAGACAAGAAGGTCAAACACGTTGTCACAATACTTAAAGGACATGCAGCATTGTGGTGGGATGAACTACAAGCTGACAGACGCTGCAAAGGTAAGCAGAATTAAGAGTTGGGATAGAATGATCATGAAGATGAAGGCAAAATTCATACCCAAGGATTACCAAATCACTCTGTTTCGAAGGATGCATAATTTGAGACAGAAGTTGATGTCAGTAAAAGAGTATACTGAAGAGTTCTACAAGCTGAACATCAGGGCAGGTCATCGCGAAAGTGATGATGAAAAGGTTGCCAGATATATGAATGGTCTGAGATATGACATTCAGAATGAGATGAGCATGATAACCATACGAACAGTGGAAGATGCTTATCAGATGGCTCTAAAGGCTGAAGAGAATCTGAGCCGAAAGCAGGGTCAAAGAGGCTGAGGCAAAAGTCAGCCCAGAAGCAAAACAGTGGTCCAGGATAGGAATCAGAAGCCTAAGGAAGAGTGGAAGAAACCTCAACCTCAAACTGAGAGAGGTGGAAGCTCACAAAGAGGGCAGTATGTCGAACAGAAAGGACGGTATGCTGATAACAACACTTTTCTTCGTGCTAGAGGAAGAGGAAGAGGCAGAGGTGGAGTAATAAAATGCTTCACATGCAGAAAGAATGGACACAAATCCTATGAATGTCCAGACAAGAAGAAAGAAGGTGGTGAAACTCACATTTCCGAAGCACAAAGACAGAATGTTGAGGCAGAGGATTCTGAAGGCGGAAGATCACTGGTGATGAGGAAAGTTCCCATAATGCCAGAAAAGGAGGCGGAGAATCCAGTGCAAAGGAATAGTCTTTTTCGGACTACTTGCAAGACCAAAGACAGGGTATGCAAGGTCATCGTGGACAGTGGTAGCATAGACAATCTCGTTTCTACAGAGATGGTAGAAAAACTCAAGCTGGAGACTATTGAACATCCAAGCCCATAAAGAGTTTCATGGCTACAAAAAGGGCATCAGGTAAATGTCACTAAACAATGTTTAGTTGAATTTAAAATAGAAGTATATAACGATAAGATATTGTGTGATGTCATTCCCATGGATGTTTGTCATCTATTGTTGGGTAGACCGTGGCAATATGACAGGAATGTGGTTCATGATGGGAGAAAGAACACATACCCCCTAGAGAAGAATGGGAGAACTCACATGTTGTTGTCGATTAAGGACAAAGAGGTAAAACCTGAGGTAAGCAACACTGTACTTCTCATGAGTGGGAAGGAACTTCTTAAGGAGGTTAAGAAGAAGGAAGATCCACAATTCATTGTGGTTAGGAAACCTAGAATTGTTTTGACCAGCACAAGAGTGGATTATTTACCAGAGGAAATCCAGAAGCTACTGGAGGAGTTTGTTGATATAGTCATGGACGAACTACCTCATTCATTGTCACCTATCAAGAGTATAAGTCATCACATTGATCTTATACCTGGAGCTAGTTTACCAAACAAAGCAGCGTACAGATTGACGCTGCGGGAGAATGAAGAGGTTAAAAGACAAGTCCAGGATTTAATGGACAAAGGGTTGGTTAGAGAAAGCTTGAGTCCATGTCCTATTCCGACAGTTCTCAGTCCAAAGAAAGATGGAGGCTGGAGGATGTGTACAGACTCAAGGGAAATTAACAAGATTACCATCAGGTATAGATTTCCATTTCCAAGGATGGATGATTTGATGGATTGTTTGAGTGGGGCAAAAAAAAAATCGAAGATTGATTTGAAAAGTGGTTATCATCAAATTCGTATGAGAGAAGGTGATGAATGGAAGACATCGTTCAAGACTAACAAAGGGTTGTATGAATGGCTTGTTATTCCATTTGGATTAACAAATGCTCCTAGTACTTTCATGAGATTGATGAATGAAGTCCTGAAGGATTTCATCGGAAAATTTGTCATTGTGTATCTTGATGACATACTGATTTTCAATAAAACAGAGGCAGAGCATCTGAAACATTTGGCTACAGTGATGCAGAGGCTACAGCAAGAGAAGTTGTTGATAAATATGAAGAAATCCTCATTCATGAAGACAGAGCTCATTTATTTGGGTTTTGTTGTTTCTGCAGATAAGTTGAAGATGGATCCAGATAAAGTGGAGGTGATTAAGAATTGGCCATCACCAAAGAGCATCTTTGAAGTTCGAAGTTTTCATGGATTGGCTACTTTCTACAGAAAATTCATCAGGAATTTCAGTGGAATTAGTGCACCAATGATGGACACAGTGAAGAAAAGACATAAATCTTTTCACTGGATAGAAGAAGCAGAGAAAAGCTTCAATTTGTTGAAGAGGAAGATTACTGAACAGCCAATTTTGGTGTTGCCAGATTTCAGTAAGACGTTTCAGGTCCGGTGTGACGCTAGTGGATTTGCAATTGGAGCGGTTTTGAGTCAAGATGACAGGCCAGTCACATACTTCAGTGAGAAACTGAATGAGGCGAAGGTTAAGTATTCCACGTATGACAAAGAATTTTATGAAGTCATACAGGCACTGAAAAAGTGGAGACACTATTTGGTCCCTAAAGATTTTGTTTTGTATAGTGATAATCATGCCTTACAATTTGTAACTCAACAAGACAAATTGAATCAGAAGCATGCAAAATGGGTTGAATACATGCAGAATTTTACTTTTGTAATTAAACATATTTCAGGAACTGCTAACAAAGTTGTTGATGATTTGAGTAGGAAATGTTTACTGGTGCACGAATTTAGAGTCAAAACATTGGGTTTTGATAATCTCAAGGACATGTATAGAGATGATCCAGATTTCAAAGAGGCGTATGAAGCATCTGAGAACCCAGTTCTCAAGGATAGAAGTCAATGGACTGAATACATGATCTAGGATGGATTATTATTCAGAGGAAATCAACTTTGTATTCCAAAATGCTCCATGAGGGAGAATCTGTTGAAGGAGAAACACAGTGGAGGATTGGCCGGACATTTCGGTCATGATAAGACATTCTTGAAGTTCAATGGCTCATATTTTTGGCCAGGAATGAGAGCATATGTCAAAAGGTTTGTGGACAGATGCAGAATTTATCAGCACACAAAAGGAAGGAAACAGAATACAAGGTTATATCAATCGTTACCCATACCAGAGAGGTCGTCGGATGCCATAAGCATGGATTTTGTGTTGGGATTGCCAAGAATGCAGAGAGGGTTTGATTCAATATTTGTGGTAGTGGACATATTTTTGAAAATGGCACACTTTATACCATGTCAGAAAACCAGCGACGCAACTCACATTGCGAACCTGTTTTTCAAAGAAGTTGTTAGACTTCACGGCTTACCCAGGAGTGTAGTTTTAGATCGAGACACCAAGTTCGTGGGACATTTCTGGAGGACCTTATGGAAGAAGTTGGGGACGAGTTTGTCCTTTAGCTCTGCTTATCATCCTCAAACAGATGGGCAGACAGAAGCTGTGAATAGAAGCTTGGGAGATTTACTAAGGAGCCTAGTGACTGAACATCACAGTCAGTGGGATTACATTCTACCATAGGTGGAATTTGCTTATAATGATTCAATCAATAGAAGCACAGGGCAGATTCCATTTCAAATTGTTTATGGAATGCATCCAAGGGGAGTTTCTGAATTGAAAGATTCAGCACAAAATGAAACTAGAAGTGCTAGTGCAGGATATTTTGCAGAGGCAATGAAAGAACTTCATAGCCAAGTGAAGGAGCGATTGCAGAATTCAAGCCAAGAGTATAAGCGTAGAGAATATCAACACAGGTGACAAATTCAGTTCGAAGTTGGTGATTTGATTCTTGCACACTTGAGAAAGGAAAGGTTCCCAAGGGGAACGTATAACAAACTGAAGATGAAGAAGATTGGACCATGTAAGATCATAGGGAAATTTGGGGCAAATGCATATGAAATTGAATTACCCGATGGGATCGGAATTTCACTGATATTCAACATCTCAGATTTGTACCCTTACAAAGCCGGAGAAGCAGGAGAAGACAGTGAATAGACAGAGGTTCAATGGGATAAACAAATGTCTGTAGTTGAAAATCCACCGATGGAGAGGATACTTGACAAGAGAGTCAGCAAGAAGACCAGAAGGAAAGAGTACTTTGAATACTTGGTCAAATGGAAGGGACATCCAGTTGAAGATGCCAGCTGGGAGAATGAAGCAGACATTCAAAAGCACAGGTAGACAGTGCAAGAGCTCGTGAACAGGATTTCATGAAAATTTTCAAGCGAGGGAGTATGATGTAGGAGCATCGCCATCAGCAAGCGAGCGTGGGATAAACGCCATTTCTTTTTTGGCACATGTTGAAAATATTTGAATTGTTTTGAAAGTTTGGATTTGCAGACATTAATGTAATAGTTAAGAGAGTGTGTATTTCCATATTATAAATAGATCTTGAGTGATCTGTTCTCATCTGTAGTAGGTGAAGGCATTTATGCATAGTTAATATAAGTAGGTAGGTTTAAATGAAGATTAGACGGTTTAGAGCGTAGGAGGGAAAACCGACTATAGACACCTTCATCTTGTATCATTTGTAACATTAACATTATTAGCAGCATTATCAATTGAGCAGAGAGCATAGAGGAGAGGAAGCAGAGAGCTATGTAGAAGAACCCATGTACAGACGTTCTAAGATCAATATATGAAGCTTGATGCAGACTCATGGTGTTCTAATGCTTTCTGTGTATACATGTTGAATGTTATGCTCATGGTCGTTTTACTCTTTATGTTGTACATTTGCTTTTATGTTGTGTATGTATGATTTAATGTTAAGTATTTGAAGTCTGAGAGAGTTAGGAAATGAATTTCAATTGTTTCTCTTCTTGAGTCAAAGTTCCTGCAAGGAGTGCAGTGGAACGTCTGCAAGGAGTGTGTTGATGGGTTCAGAGTTCATCTCTGAAAAGCTCAGGAGGGATACCTTTGTTCTCATCTTTCATAGAAGTTAAAGTCAGGCACAGGAGCCATGCAAGAGGTGCGCAGGCTGGTTGAAATCTCAAAACTTATCAACCTAGGAGAAGGTTGAAGATTGTTGTCGCAGGGAGCGCACAGAGTCGAAGAATTCAAATACTTGAAAGTGTTTGAAGGATCGTCGCAAGGAGTGCGTGCAGGAGTCTTTTGAAGACTCGAGTTTGTGAAGAAAACTCAGGAGGGTTAGTGCCTTGAAGTGTTCAAAAGGGGGTGCAGCAAAGTTTCTTTGCAGGTGTTCAAGTTCCGTGAAGGAATACCTTGTTCATTTCATAGAAGTTGTCAGGGAAGAAACGGACAGTCGAAAATCTCTATGGAGAATTTGTGAAGTTCTAAGAGCCGTGAGATCTTGCAAAGGAGCAAGGGGAGTTACAGCTATTCTTTTTTGAAGTATAAGCTCAGGAGAGATAGGACCATAGATCTAGGCCAACGAGGGTCATTGGATTACTCATGAACTTTCATTTCGGAGTTCGGAGATTTGAGGGGCGGAAGAATTTGTGTCCAAAGGTAGAGGACAGCAGAGTGAATAGGTGGCATACTTGTCAACAAGCGGAAGTCAAATTTGGTGACCATTTCGGGAGTTCGTGGGTTGGAGAACCGAAAGATTAGCATCAGGATTCGTGAAATTGCGAAGTCCGAAATCCTGAAAAGGCGAAAAGTTCTGTTGCGGGGACAGTACTGGGAAACATGTCGGAATTCAACATTTCGACATTTCAGGAAATAGGAAGTCAGGATATTTGTTCCAGGATTCCCAAAATCATGAAACGCGATATAAGAGTGGAGGATAATAAGGCCAACATTTCGGCGAATCAGCCATTCAGGTTTCGTAAGTCGAAGAGTCGAGCCATTCGGTAATAGGAGTTGCGAAGTCACGATATCCGAAGTTCTGAAATAGTGAAGGACATGATCACATAGTGGAGGGAAGAATTTGAATTGGTGCTTAGCGTTTGTGTACACGACTCAATTCATAAGGACCTGTGGTGACACCATCGTAGGTGTGATTGATTTCCCGTGAAGGAATCAAACAGTTAGTTAGACTCGAAGGGCAGAAGAAGAGCAATCCTGAGTGGACCCTAACCTGAGGGTTTGGGGGTCTTCGTCAGTTCCTCTCTGAGACAGAGATGGAACGTTATTTTCCCCTATGTGGGGTGAGGAATACCATGAGTTGGGTGTGCCCATGAGATGGGTGTGTGGTTCCTCTCTAAGATGGATATGGAAATTTGTGTGCCCTATGTGGGGTGAGGATACCCATGAGTTGGGTGTGTCGTTCTCTCTGAGATGGAGATGAAACGATGTGTACCCATGTGACGGATTAAGGAGCCCATGTGATGGGTTTATTGTTCTCCTCTGTGCAGAGAGTTGAGATGATGTGATACTCCAGATTATTCTCTTGTGAGACATAGTGAGATAAAGATATGTTGAGTAGGATTTTCATGTGGTTGAGCATAGATGGACGTGATCCTAGTAGTTGAGCACTAGTGAGTGTGTATTCTAATGATTCTCTTGTGAGACACAGTCAGATAGAGACTTGGACGTATTTGTGGCTGAGCACAAATGGACGTGCCCCTAGTGGCTGAGAACTAATGGGTGTATGAGGGCCCTTTCTATATTTTCCAAGATTCAGACTTACCTGTAACCCTATTTGTGATGTAAAGGGTACAGGTCAGCCCCACCATAAAGTGAAAGATAATTAGTGTAAAATATAATTAATATGATAACTATTAATTATATTTTGATTTATTTAGGTCGGTTGTGTTGTTCCAATAGAAACTACTTTTGATATGTCTAGTCTAATATAAATAAAGGTCATTTCCCCATTGAGTAAATACAATACAAGTGTGAGTTTGGAAATTTCAGCAAGTACTTATTCTTGAGCTGAAGTGCGCACCTCTCTTGGGCGCTAGTCTTCTAGGTTTTGTGAGCACCCTTGTGTGTGCTAGATTTATGGTGTGAGAGGTCTTTCTCTTGAAGAACATTCAAAAGTATTGGTTGGGTTTTATTCCCTTGTTGAGAAGGGTTTCCCAGGATACTTCTTGTGTACTTGTGCATGGTATTTCTTCTTGTGATCTTGGTTGCTGCAACAAATTGTTTATGGTGTAACTTCAATTGTATATGGTTTAAGTAAAATGCTAAAATCAGAATTAACTTCATGCATATCTTATTGAAAAATCAGCATGGTATCAGAGCATAGGTCTTGAAGAACCCATTGCACAAGCATCTACCAGGCATCCTCTCTCTTCTGCAAAATCGTACGACCCTCCTAGGGTTTCCACAAAATCCATACGGCCCTCCTTTTTTAGGTGTTCCAGCACTTAATACTTGGACGTTGGTGATTAAAAGTGCATAGGAGTGTACGACCTCCTTCAGCGCACCACCAGTAAGCTTCAAATTTCATTTCCATGCATTTTGATTTTTTTGGCCCTAGGGTTTCGCAATTTTCTACATAAATTTCAGAATTAGGGTTTTTGCAACTCATTGAAGGAGCTCTTCAGCTCACCAATGTTCTTCTATATTTCAAGGCTTATTTTTGGCAGTCATAAGCCCAACAAAACCTAAAGTTGTTATATTATCCTAGGCATTAGGTTTTCTAGCCCAATTGATAAGGGTTTGTGAAGAATCTAAAAGTATGATGAACAAAACCATGATGGAAGACAAGCTTGGTGGATCAAGCAAATTTAGTTCCTGGAAGCCAAGATTTCAAAGAGATGAAGACATCAAAATTTTAGCACTCTCATATATGGTCCCTACCAATGATAATACTTGGTTAATCGACAGTGGTGCCTCCATGCACATGACCGGTTTTAGAGATCACCCGACTAATTTTGTTGAGAAAGAGACAAATCTACGTGTTTTCCTTGGAGACGATGTCAGATATAATGTGAAAGGGGTTGGAACTTCTACCTTCCAACTAGATTATGATATGCAGCTTCAACTAAGTGAAGTATTATATGTACCTGGGATGAAGAGGAACCTTGTCTCCATTTATGCCTTAGAAGACAAAGGCTACAAGGTTACCTTTTCAGAAGGAATAGTTATTGCATGGCACAAAAGACTCACATATAAATTATGCCAAAGTAATTAGAGTTCGAGAAAGCAGCTTATACAAATTGACCATCAGACCAGTCCAGGCCCTGTTACATGCCACTATCATCTTAAGTGAGTTATGGAATAGGAGACTTGCTCACATTCATTATAGAGCTCTCCCAGCTCTAGGGAAAATGGTAGCAGGCCTTCAAGAGATACAAATTCAGCATAAAGGCGTTTGCAAAGGATGTGCGCTTGGAAAGAATGTTAAAGGGTCCTTCTTGAGCAGTGGCAATAGATCCAAGGAAATTTGGAATTGATACAATTAGATGTGTATGGGTAAATGATTGTTGCCTCTCTGAATGGATATTTGTATGATGTACTCTTCATAAATGATCACTCTCGAAAATCTTGGATTTACTTCCTGAAGAACAAGGATGGATTCCTTGCAAAATTTCAAGAATTCAAAGCTTAGGTTGAGAACCTGACCGGAGGAAAGACCAAGGTACTAAGATCAGATAATGGGGCAGAATACACCTCCAAGGATTTCATCAATTTTTGTATTGAAGCAAGGATCAAGAGGGAGTACACAGTTCCCTACAACCCTCAAAACAATGGGGTTGTAGAAAGGAAGAACATAACTATCATCAAGGCAACCAAAGCAATGATACATGATCAGAGTCTACCTATGACTCTATGGGCAGAAGCATGTATGACAGGAGTATATGTTCAAAATAGGAGTCCTCATCAGATCTTGAAGAACATATCTCTAGAAGAAGACTTCACCAGAGTGAATCCTGAGATTGGACACTTCAATATATATTTGGGTGCCCAGTATATTTTCATGTACCCATAGAGAAGAGATCCAAACTAGACCCTTCAGGGAGAAAGGGTACATTTGTGGGATACAGTGAATCTTTGAAGGCATATCGAATCTACATCCCTGGTCAGAGATAGATTGAGGAAAGTAGAGATGTTACCTTTGAAGAAGAGATAACCTTCCAAATATCTAGAGAATCTCAGAAGGAGATTAACAGTGAGACAGTACCTTCTCCCCCTTCAACAGTTCAGAGGGAGACAGACATTATTCCAGTTGATCCAGTTGTTCCAGCTGATCCAGTTATTTGACAACACAGTTATTCCAACAGAGGACGAACACCTTCAGTAACCACTGTTACACATAATTTTGGTCACTCTGGTGATGTTTCTACAAGTGATGTATTCAGGCTCCCACAAGGACTTTTTTCTTGAGAAAAGTGATTGCTATCTTCTTCCAAAAACACATTTTTAAGATGAGTTCGCAGGCTGCATGTATTACAGAGTGCGAAAATCCCCCATTCTCACAGGAAACCAACACTTGGGGTGTGAACTGTTAGCAGTATGCTCTATAGATAGGGTGTGAACCTGTTCTTTGGCTTGGAAAGGAGAAGAGGTCACGAAGGTTCTAGAAGGGGATCTTCTAGAAAATTAGTTGGAATTCACATGGTTGGCATCCTACTGACTTCTCAGATTTAGTGGGATCATCCTCATCCATGTAACCATCTCTCCTTCTCCTATATATTGAAAGGATTCTCATGGAAAAGGTTAAGCAAGATTGAATGGAGAATTGGTCAAAGGATTGTGTGAAGAACCCTGCTTGGATGGAAGCTTGGAGACTCTTTTTGGTCTATCAAGTTGCATCAGACCTTCTTCATGTAAAGATAGAGCAAGTGTGTGTGTTGGAACCAAGGGTCACTGAAAGGAAGCTTGCGACATCAAGGTGATCTGGTTGTATCTTCTAATTTCAATTAATATAATACAGCGGCATGTCCCTTTCCCATAAAATTACTCTTATTTTATTGCATAACTCCTTGATCATATGCATAGTTTGACATTGAATATACTTTGTTATCTTCACTTTGGTTGGTTTGTGTTGTCTTGGACTTGATTTCACAAGAGCACCGGAGCGAAGCGGAAACAACAGAGACCTAAGAAAGAAATATAAAGGTATGTCACTTATTCCTTCTTATTAGTAGATTCAATTACTACAACTTAGGGAAAGAGTCACGTCCTACCCTGTTTTGTTCTAGATCCAAGTGGATCTAGGGAGATCTCTTAGTGTCCGCACCTACCGATTTATCCGATAACAAAATTGGCGACTCCACTGGGGATACAACCTATTTTAGTGGTTTTTTCTTTGCCATTTTCTCTTAACCTACCATTTTTCATTCCCAATCAATCTTTGAGTCTTAAGGAAACCCTTACAAACTCCCTGGATCCAGAAGTTCTCTCAGAAGTTTTGTCTTTTTTCCAAAATTTGCTTGATTACAAACCTTCTCGCACTGCACCCTTCTGTAGTCTACAAGAATCACTAAGGTTTGCACCACGGTGTTCAGTTCATTGAAAACTTCTCGCAGTCTGCTTGTGTCTAGCCTGTGACAATCCTTGATTCTCACACTATGCCCCACTCCTAGCCTGCAAACTCACTTGTGAAAATTTTGGAATAAGTCTTTTGTGTCCTCATATGCCCAGATTTGTTTGTGTGTCTAGGAAGAACTTCTCTAGCCAGTGATTGAATGTTTCTTGACTTCAAATCTCGTGAATGATTAGTTTTCGAAAATCAAAAGCTCTTCTTGATCATTTTGCTCAATTTTTACCTCTTGACCTTTTCTTAACAAGGGTATAATCTCTGATTTTGAAATCCGAGTGCTTGTTTGGTCGAGAGACTTTGATTGTTTTAAAAGTTGAGATCAATTTTCATTTTCAATTGCTTATTACTAGGAAAAGTGTTACCCATGTGCATTTGAAAAGACTAGTCTTGTCAGTTTGTAATTTTTATCTTCATTGAAAGATTGGTTTTGGTGTTTGTTGTGTATTTTTTTTTCGTTGGTTACTTGTTTTTTCTTAGTTCCATCCCTCTTGTTTGGTTTCTAATGAAAAATTAAAGACATTTTCTTTTTTAAAGCACCCTTGTATTCGGAAAATATTGGCATTCAAGTATTGAAAGACAACGAATAGAGAATTTGCATTGTTCACGATTGTTTGATATTGAATTTCAGAGAAGATCATACATCGTAGTTCGCATTGTTCCAGAAAACTCCTCTTTCCCTCCTGTAAATAGAATTCATCGAACAAAAAATTTGTATCATTCATCCTTATCTATGCATTGTTGGGTCAGAGTCTCACACAACATCGGTTTCATTTCCGTCTCCTTTTCAGTAACAACATCTTTTAATAATATTGCACAATTTTAAAATTCAACTAGTAACTTTTTCTAGGGCTCTTTTACACCAACACTAGCTAGGCTAGAACTTTGGAATAGGCAGTGAGGCACACTCTCCAAAGCACAAAACACACAATAGCATCTTGTGATAAGGAGTGTCAAATTCCATTTGCAGCACTTTGTCCTGGGAAGCCCTTCTCACATAAGGGTCAAACCTGAGGTCGCATCGTGATTGACAGAGTTACTCACCATGCTTTGTTGATATCGATGTAGAGATTACATGTATTATGAGGGTAACTTGAAGGTATACCCACAATGATGAGTGGAAGCCTCTCAAGATGATTTTGGTCTAGATACCCTGCCCTTGCGTGTGGATCGGACTGTCGACTGTTCCCCCATGCATCATTGTTAGTGGTGGTAACCTTAGTAGCCTATCTTCTTAGGGTCTTACACAAGGTGACTGTGAATGGGTAAGTCTTCACGGTACCTGGAATCGACATTGGCGAAACTCACTCGGGCTCCTTGGAGGCTATACCCACGATTATGTGTGGGAGCTTGCACCAGGGTGTAAGTCCGTTAAGCAGGTCGTCAACATAACTTTTCCACCCTAGCCCAGACCCTTCTTGTCTCGTCGTCGTGACGTTGGATTTCATCACCAACTAGTGTTAAGAACCTGAATAGATCTAAAAATATAATCACCACAAATACTGAATACACAATAGATCCAAAGATCAATATAGAAGAAACCACACTTTATTAGAAGAAAACCCTTGAGGTAGGGCAACGTCGTACAATGGATCCTATTATGGAAGGGATCCTCTCATGTTCACTTGCCTCTTCGAGGGGGCATCCTCCTATTGAGCTACCACTCCAAATACAATACTTCTCTTCATGTCTCATTACATTGTTTGAACCCTTTTACATTTATTATATCTAATTACCCATTTATTATATCTAACTACCATAGTGGTCCTTATTTAATAATATAGTGGACCTAGTCCACCTTACATTGAATGACCTCCACTATTATTACTATGGGCCCTCTGGGCCCCCCCACTACCTCTCTATCTACCTTACATTCCATCCCCCTTATGAAAGCGTTGTTCTCAACGCTTGATGTACAACCATATACCAGGGTCCCATGGATAATTGTGGACCATAATGTTGAAGAATACTGAAGAACCAAGCTCCCATGTAGAAAGAAAATCCACCATGCTGAAGTAGTCCAAACACCATTGTAAGCCCGGGTCGCATGTCCAAGTGTTCATGTGAACTCCCCGTGGAAGATTTTGGAACCCAATAACCAACTCCAAATGATGCTCCAAAGACTGACACCTATCATGTGTGTCCAAATAAGAAGATCCATCCACATAGTGGAAAAGGGTCATAGCAGAATCTGGAATGAATAATACCACTGTAGAATATGTAGACTGAACATTGGTAACTAGCTCTTGATGTGGGACATTGATGTTCTCTACAGAAGGTGGAGTAGAGTCATCAAATAAAATATGAAAGTGGTTGTCATCCCAGAAATGACAACTATCCATATATCAATCATCACAATCTGCCTCAAAATCATACCAAGCATATATTTC
>ML778414.1:373787-395899 GCA_009831015.1 Picea engelmannii
CTATCATTGAGGTCGTCTGTGAGGCTGTCTGTGAGGCCATGTACAAATGCATCCAATTTGTCATCCAATGTGTGAAACAATTGGGCTTTGAATGATTCAAGAATTTCTTTCAGGTTTTGAGAAGAAATAGCCATCTGAGCATCATATGAACTCACCTAATAAGTTACGGCAGAAAATCGCGGTTTTTTCTGAAAAAACCCTAAAAAATTGTTGAAGTTAAAATGCTCATAACTTCACTTCCCGGACTCCATTTTGGCTGATTTTGTTTTTTGAAATTGGGTGAAATTGTGAGAGGAACTCAGATCTGTAATTTATTTGGGCAAATTCGGCCTCTAGATGCTACACAAATAAAAAAAGTTATCGCCGCCATCCGCGGAAAAAATCCTGAAAACTTGCACATTTTAAAACTTCAATATCTTGACTTTCTGGATTCCGTTTCGGACGATTTTTTTTTTCAACTTGGGTGTTTTTCTAAGAGGAACTCAAATCTACAACCCTTTTCTGCAAATTTTACACAAAAATGTACCAAAAACTTCGAGAATGTTGCGGCCCTCTTTTTTCTTCTCCGAAAAAAATCTGCAAAAATAAAAAATATTTGCCCACAATGTCTGCCCAAGGAAAGTGCTCTGATACCACTTGTTAAGAACCTGAATAGATCTAAAAATATAATCACCAGAAATACTGAATACACAATAGATCCAAAGAGCAATATAGAAAAAACCACACTTTATTAGAAGAAAACCCTTGAGGTAGGGCAACACCGTACAATGGATCCTATTATGGAAGGGATCCTCTCCTATTCACTTGCCTCTTCGAGGAGGCATCCTCCTATTGAGATACCGCTCCAAATACAATACTTCTCTTCATGTCTCATTACATTGCTTGAACCCTTTTACATTTATTATATCTAATTACCCATTTATTATATCTAACTACCATAGTGGGCCTTATTTAATAATATAGTGGACCTAGTCCACCTTACATTGAATGACCTCCACTATTATTACTATGGGCCCTCTGGGCTCCCCCACTACCTCTCTAGCTACCTTACAACTAGTGACTTCAGAATTGGAAGGTCTTGTTTGCTTGGTTTTTCTTCCTAGATTTGACTAGTGCATGTTGTTTGTTTACCCAAGTTGGCCATAGAATTTCTTTCGTAAGATTCTAACTCGATCACAATTGACCCTCCACGTTGTTCATGTAGAATGCAAGGCTTACCCCCAGAAGATCTGGAAGGTTCTCAACCCTTGCCTACCAACTCACTGGAGGGCTCTCCTCAATAGAGTGAAGTCCAAGACGTTGCCGCTCCACAAGTGGAAAGAACTAACTCTCTAGAACGGTTCTGAATTACCAATTCTCGAGAGGACTTTCGACTTCCTCCCGACTCTGAGAGACATATTGTGCGAGTGAATTCTTCCGAAGATTTAGTTGTTCAGTCTTCTGGATCACCAACTGGACCTTTCATAGGACCTGAGGGTCAAGATCCTTTTTGGACTACTGGCATTTTTAGTTAGTCCTTGAAATAAATAAGAAAAAGCAATAAAGAAAAGAAAGAATAAAGGCAATAAAGGGCTTGGAAAGAATTGCATCCATGACAGGTACAGCTCGCCTTCTACAAAGGCACCCACAGGTAATATCGTATACCCCTGTCTTTCACTCTACCCATATGTTTGGACATCCCTTGACCACATCACCTCATGTTACATGGCTTGGATGATATCCTCTGGAAACTTTCCTTCTCTTATGGATGCTGGCCCAATAGGGCATTTTTTGTTTTTCTTTAGCTTTGTATAGTAGGTCATTGTAATATCTTTGAGCTATTGGATGATATATCAGGGGTTTTATGCATGTATTTCATAAAATTAATGATGAAATGTGATTGACATTGCTATGATCCATGTGACTAATGATCCCATGGAGGGTGAATTTTTTGATGTGCAGGACCATACCCGATGGACAGGTACCAATTGGACCAGTACACATGGGGAGATGATTAGTTCGGACCTCCATGGGGATGAAGAGCCCATCAGATGGTTGTTGGGACCCCATCAGGGGCAGAGACAGGACAGTGATTGGATGAGCCTTTTCACATGAGAAGAAGAAGGATGTTCCACCTAGGACACTTTAGCTGAGCCCAGCCCAGGGGGGTTGACCCACTTCAGATGGAACGTTTTACTTTTGATGGCCAGGACGTCACCCGGAAGGCTTGGACGTCATCTTGAGCATGTGGCAGTTTGATAAGATAGTTGACATGTGTGGCAGCTTGGAGGAGCCCAAAAAGGGCTAACATCTGACTTCTGGATGCTGGACTAGCCCCAAAAAGGCCCAACGTCTCCCTCAGAGGGGCTTGAGGTCTCACTTTTTGCTCATTTATGTCATTTACTTAGTAGTTAATGTAAAAACAATATGATTTTGGTTTGTAGCATTGTCGACTATTTTTAATGATTTAATTTTAATTAAAAGGTCATGATACACTATATATTGAGGATGTTTTTCCCTCATTTGAAAATAACACAACAACTCACACTTGTGAGGCCTGATTTTTGCACCCTAGTTTGTGTATTTGGTCTTTTAAAGGAGACGCACTTGTTGATGGAAGGCTTTTCTTGGCATATTTTGGAATTTCTCTTGAGGAAGGTTTACAGCTAGGGTTTGCACATGTTTTTCTTCATGATATGTAAGTGTTTTTCCTGCAAAACTTCTTGATTGAATGGTTGTAGGTTAGCATTCTTGCATTTACTTATAAATTTTGTGATTTTAAAACCCTGGGTGACAAGAACACAAGTAGGTCCTTGTTTCATGTCCCCTTAGAGAGAAATTTTCAGCCATTGAAGAAGGAAGAAAGAGCCTATCCTTTGCTAAACTCTTCTCACTTCTTCCCTTAAGCTAGCTTTGATTTTAAAGGTTAAAAGGAGGGTGACGTCCTAGGGCTAGGTTATCTACACCTAGGGTCGTCCATCTTCTAGGGTTTTAGTGATAGAGCCTTGTCATTGCAACACTCTCCCTCATTAAATCCTCTTGTTTTAAATATTTTCCTTTGCTAGCCATTTTGCCAAGTTTGACCTAAAGGAGGAAAGAGCATGAGGCCTTGCTTAAGCAACACCAGAGTGAGCCTCTTTCCCCTGGGGTTTTGATTCTAGGGCCCTGCCATTGCAGCACTCTAGAACCCTTCCCTCTTGTCTTTAGCCTATTACTCCTTCAACCTTGCGTCCTCTCCTTGAATGACTCCATATGCCCTTAGGCACTGATCTTAGACACACAACATTGAAGTCCTCGTGTCCAAAACAACTCTCAAAAATCTTCATTTTGGAACTCTAACTAACTAAGCTAACCTTAACTAGGCTGACGTCATAGTTGGTTATTCCATCTTGACACAGTAAACATTGATAATAAGCAATTAGATGATGGTTAAAGGCATTTATTGAGTGAATGATTGATTGGATATATTGTTTTCTACATCATCTCAATAGTTATTGATGAATTGATACTTCTACATTGCTATATTGACAAAACATTGATCTCATTAATATCTGTTGTTTCATTGCTTATATATAATTGTCGGATAGTCGCATGAAGTACTAACCCATTGAGTTATAGCCTGTATATATATATATATTGTATTGTTGTTGTCTTGCTCCGGGCAGGTGTTTTCATTTGGGCATACACTTCATTTATTGGTTGATTAGCCGGACTTTCTGACCTTGGTGGTAACCTGTGAGGAGGAACTTTTCCTTTGACTTTTATACTTTAACCTCTTCAAAACCCCAGGTTACTGGGGACGTCTCCCCTGGGTTAACCTCCCTAAATAGAAAGAACCTTCCCATTGAGGTGACATTGGGTGGGGAAGGTTCTTGTTACGCTAGTTTGGCCTCAATCCTTTAGCCTCTAGACCTATCTACAAACTGTGCGATAACAGTACCCACATGTGAATAGACAGTTACCCTTCTTAGCCACCCTGGACCTCCCGGATATGTCGAGAATTTTAAATGATCTGATCCGTCACTCCCCTCAATGGCCCGCTATACCGGCCAAACTACCATCCAACATTCCTAAATTCGATGGTAAATCGGGGAAGGACCCGAACATTAATGTAAAGACTTTTCACCTTTGGTGCTCATCCAACTCCTCGATGGATGACTCTATTCGTTTACGCCTTTTTCAGCAAACCCTCACAGGTTCCACCGTGAAGTGGTATATTACCATGAGGCTTCTTCACCGACTTCAACACCCTTGCTATGGCTTTCCTCACCCACTACCAATTACCGATCTGCTACAAAATGGGAACCGAGATTTTGAGTTCTTCAAACAAACCAAAGCCACTCATATCTTTGATCGCATTCATGAGTGGTGACGGAGATGACGTCTCATCAAACTTGAACTTCTCGATTAGTTGCTGGCAGA
This sequence comes from Picea engelmannii, assembly GCA_009831015.1. Classification (NCBI taxonomy): domain Eukaryota; kingdom Viridiplantae; phylum Streptophyta; class Pinopsida; order Pinales; family Pinaceae; genus Picea; species Picea engelmannii. Next base: position 378,189 of record ML778414.1, read on the forward strand.
GTGGTTCACGAAATCGTTCATGAACGACATCGCTCGTGACATCGCCATGGATGGAGTTGTCATAGAAGAATAGGCAGTCAGTCATGCCCAATACCTAGACCTCGTTTACTCACAAACAGGTACTCTTTACGACTTACTCCCTGACACACCTTGTCCTTCTGTTTATGCTACTTCAACCACTCCTACTGCTTCTCATGAAGCTAACGATGTGATTGGCACTTTTCATGCCCAACCTCATTCCTTCCAAACCTCTAGCAACAAACCCCAAATCCATTTCTTCTAATGTTCAAAATGCTCTGTCTCCTACCCCTCCCATCAGCAAGACTTGTGAGGTAAACTCTGTTCAATCTACCCCCACCGGCAAAAATAAATCCAAAAAAGGAAAAGGTAAGAACAATGAGGATAAAAATAATTCACAAACTGAGAAAACCAAAACACCACCTGTTGACGATAAGGATAAGTGCAAACCCCAATACCCTTGTCTTATCTATGGTGATGATCACTACACTAAGGATTGTCCAAGACGAGCCGAGGTTACTAAGTTCCTTCAAGGGACCCCGAAACCACACACTCCGACCGTATTGTCACAACCCTTCCCTTCTCAACAACAGGCCCAATTGGTCATTCATGACCAACCTTCCCCCTCCAATACATCCTATGTCTTAATGTGTACAGGTGATTCAAAGAAGAATGACATCACACTTACCACTCGAGCCAAAGATTATCCTTCCTCCAAAAAGAAGGTTGATGCAATACCTCCTTCGTTGGTCCAACCATCTCCCATGACTCCACCTACCAATGGTCCTCTTCATCTCGAACGACCAAGCCTAGATACAGTTCTTCACCCTCCTCCAAAGGGTGTTGTTCGAAAATCGACTTTCAATCCCCATGCACGTGTTTCCCAGAACTATAGTATTGTCAAATATCTGGCCCAAGCATCGTCCGCAATGTCAGCCCTCGAAGTCCTTTAGAGTGGTCATATACAACAGAAGGCATTGTTGAAAGCTATTGGTGGAATCGACCCCACGGATACGAATTTAATATTTTTTTACTTGGAAGATCACATTCCAAGGTTGCCCCCTCAACTCGCATTCCAAAAACAAGTTATTGTCTCCGAAAAAAACCTTTGTAGAACGGTTAATAATGAGGGTGTCTCGACTTGTGTCATGTATATTACCTATTGGAAAGCCATCGGCTCTCCTTCTTTGATTGAATCCCACAACATGCTCAAAGCCTTCAATGGCTCTGGTTTTAAGCCTTACGGTGTCCTCCCTTTGTTGCCTATTATGTTAGAAGGAAAAACGGTCCAAGTTGAAGTGGAGGTCTTTAACGCTCCTCTCAATTACAACCTATCTACTTGGTTGTAGCTGGATCGATTCCATGTAGGTTGTTGTGTCGACTCTTTTCTGTGTCATGTGTTTCCCACATCAAGGAAAAGTAGTTATCGTCAACCAATTGGCCTTCTTTCACTCCGATGTATGTACCGGCAACGTACCATTCATTGCAAACCCCCCCCCCCAGATACAAGAATGTCGGTGTGGGTCTTCTTAAAGATTCCTCGTTGATGGGTATTTTCCCCATCCCACCACCTGATGTTCCACATTCACTTGTCGCCTTGATCAACATGATCTCCACCTTTGTTCATGAAACCCCTACGTCTTACGACCCATGGATGGTACCCAACCCCGATGATCATCTTCGTTATGGCGACGAAATGTCTTTGAGTCCAGTCGAATCCACTTATCAAGCCATTCAATCAGCAACCCCTTCTACCACCTCTCTTGGTGATTTATCTCCAGATCTATTCCGCATCATTTTTCCCACATACGAGATGATTATTTCTGTTATGTCCATGGAAGACACCCCTTGGGACGATGGACATCATCGTTCCATCCTCTTCCTGGAACAACACACCATCGAGGGTTACCAACGGATCTCGACCCCGTCGACCGTTGTCATCATTTCTATCGTTCCCGAGTCTACACATGATCTGTTCTACGAAGGGAACTTAAGTAATATCTCACCCACCATCCCCCTCAACATATCCATAAAACCTGGAATTATCGAAAATGCGCATATCGGAGCTTCGTGTTCCCATGACGAAGTTGTCGCCTACAAGTCTCTTTTTCAAGAATATTGTGACGTCTTCGCCTGGAGCTATGAAGAAATGTCAGGTATTGACCGCATCATTGTGATACATGAGATTAAGACATACCCAGATGCTAAACTCGTCCGACAACGACTTTGTCCGATCCACCCACGTAAAGTAGCCGCTATCAAGATTGAAGTTGAGAAACTTCTTACGACTCTCTTCATTTACCCTAACTGGGCTTCCAATCTTGTTCTGATCGACAATAAACAAGGCACAATTCGCGTGTGCGTTGATTATAGGGACATTAACAAAGCTTGTCCTAAAGACAACTTTCCTACCCCCTTCGTTGACCAGATCGTCAACGATTGTGCCGGAAGTGAAATCTTCTCTCTGATGGATGGTTTCTTCGGATATAATCAAATCAATATCGTACTAGTGGACCAACACAAGACCGCTTTTATTTGTCCTTGGGGCACTTTCGCCTATCAAAAACTCCCATTCGGTTTAAAGAATGTCGGTGCAACTTTTCAATGTGCTATGTCTTACGCCTTTCATGACATAAAGCACATTGTGCATCCATATCTTGATGACTTACCCACACATTCCATGTGTCGTGTAGATCATCCAATACACCTCCATGCCATTTTCCTTCGATGTCGATTTTACCATATACGCTTGAATCCCCACAAATGTGTTTTCTGCATAGAATCTGGCCGACTTATGGGCTTTATTGTTTCACGTCAAGGGATCAGGGTAGATCCATTGAAGGTCAAGTCGATTCTCAATCTCCCTCCTTCTTCCTCACTTCGCCAGTTACAAATTTTGCAAGGGAAGGCAAACTTTCTTCGTCGTTTCATCCCGAACTATGCTGAGCTAACTCTTGAATTTACGCGACTGCTCAAGAAAGGTTCTGAGTTTGTATGGGATACCACCGCCAAAAAATCTTTTGAAGCTTTGAAACTGTCTTTGACACATACCCCCCTACTCTTCCAACCTAATTACAGTCAGGATTATTTCCTTTACCTCGCAACCTCGGACTATACCATCGCTATGGTTCTCATCCAGGAGGATAATTCTCATGATGAACATGTCATCTATTACTTGATTCGGAGTCTCACGACTACCGAAACCAAGTATTTACATGTTGAAAAACTGGCCTTGGCCGCCGTCCAAGATATTCAACATTTCCAACATTATATCATTTTACGCAAAACTACGGTGATTTCTAACTACAACCCTATGCAGCACATTCTTACACGTCAATTGCTAGGGGGAAAATACTCCAAATGGATTGTAATACTCCAGGAGTTTGACTTAGAATTTGAACACGCTAAGTCCAAGAAATCCTTGGTGTTTGTCGAATTGATATGCAACCTTCCCTGCTCTGAGACAAAAAATGTAGCAGAAGATTCATTACCCGATGAATCCCTTTTCTTCATCAGTTCCGATGACCTTTGGTACGAAGATATCATCATATATCTCCAGACCCAGACTTTTCGGCCCAATTTGTCTAGCACTAACCGTCATCGAATACGCAACCAAGCCCGTCAGTATATTATCCTCGGTGATACTCTTTATCGTCGTGGGATTGACTCTGTTTTTTTACGCTGCCTCACATTTGACGAAGCTGAGAAAGCCCTAAATGACTGCCATTCTGGAGCTTGTGGTGGTCACATGTCTAGGTATGCTACTGCCCAGAAGATCTTATGAGAAGGGTATTTTTGGCCTTCTTTATTCAACGATTGTATAATTTTCGTCCAAAAATGCCACGCTTGCCAAACTTACAACAATAAAATACGATCACACCCCACTCCTCTACACCCCATGGTCTCCATTGGTCCTTTTGCAAAATGGGGTATCGATTTCATGACATGTCACCCTCACTCGGTCAGGGGGCATGGATACATTATTGTAGCCGTAGATTATTTTGCGAAATGGGCCGAGGTGATGCCAACATTCGACAATACCGGAAAGACTGCAGCATTATTCATATTCAATCACATCATTGCTCGTTTTAGTGTTCCTCGGGCTGTTGTTACTGATCACGGTAGCCACTTTAGAAACTTCATGATGTCTGAACTCACTGAAAAGTTGGGTCTTCGCCATAAAAACTCAACACCCTATTACCCACAAGCCAACGGCCAAGTTGAAGGAATAAACAAGGTCCTCATTACCATGCTTTGACGAATGATAGGGATTCACAAAACAAGTTGGCACACAATGTTGTTTTCAGCATTGTGGGCTTACCGGACATCTGTTAAGTTTGCTACCGGGTTTACACCATTCCAATTAGTTTATGGTCTAGAAGCCATCTTGTCGATTGAATGTGAGATACCCTCCCTAAAACTAGTCGTCAAACTTCTCCCAAACACTTCTACTGAAGAAGAACGTCTGTTGTATCTCATGCAATTAGATGAAACCCGTTGCGATGCCACCCTAGTTATAGAATCCCAGAAGAAACGCATCAAAGCCCAATACAAAAAACATGTCAGGCCACGTGTTTTATCCGAGAGTGATCTGGTTCTCCTTTACGAACAAGATCGAGATATGCTAGGAGCTGGAAAATTTGAAGCTATGTGGCAAGGCCCTTATATCGTCAAACAAGTTTTGGAAAAAGGAGCTTACGAGTTGGTGGACTACGATGATATCTCTTTGAGTGAACCCAGAAATGGGTTGTACTTAAAAATGTACTATGCCTAAGATCACCTATGCATGAGTGCTTGTATTTTATTGTATCATACTTTTTGTGTGTTACTGTAGTATGTTTTTTCGTTATTTGGTCTTTTCCCTTGACCGCTTATGTTACATTGTGCTTGGTTTCTAGATGTCAGATTCTTCGCTACCCCACATTGGCTTTGTCGATGGTGCTAGCCATACTACTCAGAACCTTGCTTCTGCTGCATGGGCAATTTACGCACCTACAAACGAACTTATCAGTCTGCGAGGTGTGTGCCTTGGTCGTGCGACCAATAATATTGCAGAATATAGCACCGTCATCGAATTGTTGATTGATGTAATTTCACTTGGTATCCGCCACCTGGTTATACGACTCGATTCGTAACTAGTAGTACTACAGCTAAGTAATGTCTATGTTATTTGAAGTCCTACTTTATTATGGGTATATTTACGAATTCGCCTCTTGGAACGTTATTTTGATTATATTGAGTATCAGCACATTCCTAGATGTCTAAATACATTGACTGATGCATTAGCTAACTATGTGTTAGACAGACATTTGGACCATTTATAAACCAATCACACATCACATGTATCACACAACACAAAATAAGCCAGTAGAAGCCGTATATATGTATATAACAATCAAAAGTTTTTACAAAAGTTTATGTCCAAGGACCAAAATCTCAAAAATACGAAGCCCATAGCTTCTACAAAATAGCGTTATAGATGACGCTCACGATAACACACAACTACGTGGGCTACCCTATGAAGCAGTCGACTGATAGACTCAGACACACCCACAGTATGGCGATGGTAACGTCTAAGGATCTCCCCAATAGAAATATCCAAGATGTCCATGGTCAACCCCTCCAAGTTCTACTCCACTTCCTCGTAGTCTTCGACATCCCATCTCGCCACTGGAGCCGTCTCTCCTCGCCGTTGAATAGGAGATGTTCCTGGAGGTCGATATGGCCCCACATCTGTGTCATCAAAATAAAAGATTTTTTGATTAGTTCTTGGACAAACATAAAAAACATTTCATATGATAAAACTTACAAAAACATTTAAAAAGAACAAAATGTGTATTCCTTACCTAAATCACCCCACTGAGCATCCTCAGGCAGGGCCAAATCTGGATCCCCTCGGAAATCCAAACCAGCGTATGCGTAGTCGTCAATCATCAACATCTAGGGCCTTAACTAGTTGAAAAATGAATCATTATACTTGATGATAGGCCCTACTATGTGTCGAGCCATGAGGCTGCACCACCTCAGCATGCTCGGACCCTGTGGGGCCGGTAAACCCCAATCAACCTGTAATCGCAACAGTGGGACCCTCTCAAGGAAGAATGACACCAAAAGTGATATGTACCCAAACTGCTTCAAGTCACCCTGTCTGCACTTCGTCAATTGTCTTTTCATACTGCGGAAAACTGTATCCGACCAGTTGAAGACCCGAGGCTCTGTACACTCTATGGCGTATTGGAAGTAGCTCTGGAGAGCCATGTGTGGAGTCGTTCTCCCAGCCATGCATGCAATAGTGAACAAGATGGTCTGTAGGGTCAAATCTTGGACCCCCCAAATAGCAACCTTACCCTTGCTTCTTTCTGCCTCGGGAACATAATATTGGTGACAATACTCACTCATAGGGAGTCCACCACCTCGACCAATGGTCAAAGTAGCATGGTATCCATGCCACGACAACCCTGTCAGAAAATAGATATCCTCGATATCTAGGGTCAGTGTATGGACTCCCACGTAAAATAATTGTTTGTCCACGTCCCACATATGGACCAGGTATTCCAACAATCTAAGTTGGGCTCTCATGCCCGGAATCCTAAAGAATTTCAAGAGCCCACAGTCTCAGAGGGCAATGACTGTACCTGGGTCATTCCAGGCAATGACATCATCTTCCTCATGTTCTCTTTCTCGCCACTCCAACATTGTGATGGTCAAACACCTGCGCAAGAGCCATGAGAGAAGAGTCAGCAACTTGTTTCAATCTTTTGCATAATTTTTATTGAGTAAAACTTAACTTAAAAATCCATGTTTCAGCCCTCGCAGGTGAGCCTTTGGCACAGTGCGAGATTCTCACAGATCCCGCAAGGCCCGCCTATGAGAATGCTCGAGCGCATGGTGTGACCCTAAAATGGATGTAAAACCCTAAAAATTTCCAATAAAAACTAAAAATAAACCATGGAAAGGTTGAAAGACCAAGAGCTTACCTCATTGACTGAAACGGTTCGCCGAATGATCACTTGTGCCTCGAGCAATCGAGCAAAGAAATTTGGGGGAAAATGAGGTATGTTGAACAAGTTTTTGGAAAAATCACAATGAAATAGTAAAAAGTCCCTTTTACCCATATTTATTCACTTTTTACTAATTTTTATATTATTTTTATTGCTTTGCTTATAAAACCTAATACCCTAATAGCCTTGTGAGTATGGTTTTTTGCAGATATAGCAACTTCGAAGTCTGAACGAGGGGGTACAGGTGTTTTTTCTTTTTGTCGCAAGTACAACTACTTTTTTAGGGTTTTTGTAGGCAAAACCTCGAGCTTAGTCTTCGTTCGTTCTCGTGCTCGAAAATACATGCGAACGTAACTGAGTATATTTTTTCTTGTCTTTTCATACTCGTCATGGTAACAAGAAAACGATGAACACACAGGAGTATCCTTTAAGCTCTTTTCACGCTCCGTAAAAACGAAAAGATTGTCGAGCGATCTTGTTCGCTTCACGCTCCTTAAAGTGATTGAAGAAAACGTTCGTCGGGCGATAGTTTATCACCTTTTCAGTCTCGTCAAACTTATTTACGAAAAAGGAACTGAGAGAGTTCTCTTTAAGTGCTTTTCAGACTCTCAAAACATGAAAAACCCCCGAGTTTTTTTTCTTTGGACTCATAAAACAAACATCGAAAGGCCCATATGGGACCGAGCCACTCCTTCCTAGGGTTCGTTAAATATACTCTGAGGGACTCATCCGAAGGATGAGCTTACATCAAAAAGCATATGTTATCCTCCTCAAGATTGCATAAAAATAAAGAGGTACTCGCCAGAAATGGTGGGGGAAATTTTGGGAAAGGGATGTGTTTTCGTATTCATATTAATGGCAGTAAGCGTTGCTCTTGAACATGACACCCCCTATTCATCATTTGAATCCGGGTTGGGAAATCTACTTGTCTCTCGTTCGACTTGCTACAAGGTCATATCTTGGGTCGTCTTTGAGTTAGTGTTTCCAAGTCCTTGATCGTGTCGTTCATATGTTCAAGAGAAGTTCAAACGAGCCCTCTATTGAGTCGGCCATCTGCAGTTGTCCATTCTTACTATGTAGGCCTTCCCTGTTTCCGTTTCGACCCGTATTCATACTTTGTCTCATCCTCAAAATCTGTTACTTATTTCGTGTCATTGATGGGGGATACATCAAGGCCCTCCTGTGACGAGTCTTGTCCCATTGAATCCAACTCATTCTTCGGAAATGAGACTTAGAAATCATTTAGTACGTTGGAACCTGCATGCCTTAATGGCAGGTCTCTTCGCTTTCAATAGGGGTTTCACATCATTGATCCCTGATCGAGAGATTCCGTCGAGTGCTTGACTTCAGCTCATTCATTTGCATTCATTGGGATTGTACTTCATTAACTTGGGAGTCATTGACATCAATGGTGATTTCCCTCGCACTTGTTAATGGTTTTCATCAATGACTGGTAATCAATTGGTTTCTACCATGTTCGACTTCGGCACATGTAATCGCATGGATAGATTCGTACTTTCAGGTGACAGGATTGAAGACCCTGGGTCTCATATTTTTTATCCAAGCTGCTATGGAGTATGTATGATTTGTGTCAGTGCATAGATCCACTTTGTATGTCACGTGGCTATGTCGTCTTAATTCAAGTGTTCTCACATAGATCCACAGTGTATTCTTGGTGGCTATGTAGCATTTTGACGGCATGGATCCACAGTGTATGATTGGTGGCCATGAATTACGTTTATGATTCCATTCATTTGTGATCTGAGCATGGGAATGCCTACCTCAGAACTGGTATTATATTCTACAGGTGCTTGGTTGTTTACAGGTTTCCGATTAGGTGCACTCCTGGCTTCTGACACACACACGCAGTTTACAAAGTATTTCGGCTGTCACAAGTTTTGGCCTCATACTTTGGGAGGCATTATGTTACACCTGATTTTGGTCACTCTAGTGATGTTTCTACAAGTGATGTATTCGGGCTCCCACAAGGACTTTTTTCCTGAGAAAAGTGACTGTTATCTTCTTCCATAAACACATTTTTAAGATGAGTTCGCAGGCTGCATGTATTATAGGGTGTGAAAATCCCCCATTCTCGCAGGCAACCCACACTTGGGGTGCAAACTGTTCGCAATCTTCTCTATAGATAGGGTGCGAACCTGTTCTTTGGCTTAGAAAGGAGAAGAGGTCACAAAGGTTCTAGAAGGGGATCTTCTAGAAAATGAGTTGGCATTCGCATGGTTGGCATCCTACTGACTTCTTAGACTTAATGGGATCATCCTCATCTATGTAACCATCTCTCCTTCTCCTATATATTGAAAGGATTCTCATGGAAAAGGTTAAGCAAGATTGAATGGAGAATTGGTGAAAGGATTGTGTGAAGAACCCTGCTTGGATGGAAGCTTGGAGACTCTTTTTGGTCTATCAAGTTGCATCAGACCTTCTTCATGCAAATATAGAGCAATTGTGTGTGTTGGAACCAAGGGTCACTGAAAGGAAGCTTGCAACATCAAGGAGATCTGGTTGTATCTTCTACTTTCAATTAATATAATACAGCGGCATGTCCCTTTCCCATAAAATTACTCTTATTTTATTGCATAACTCCTTGATCATATGCATAGGTTGACATTGAATATACTTTGCTATCTTCACTTTGGTTGGTTTGTGTTGTCTTGGACTTGATTTCACAAGAGCACCAGAGCAAAGCGGGAACAAAAGATACCTAAGGAAGCGATATAAAGGTATGTCACTTATTCCTTCTTATTAGTAGATTCAATCACTACAACTTAGGGAAAGAGTCGCGTCCTACCCTATTTTGTTCTATATCCAGGTGGATCTAAGGAGATCTGTTAGTGTCCACACTTACTGATTTATCCGATAACAACCACTCACATAATCAGATCAAATATCAACACACCGATATTTTCACGTGGTAAAACCCCTACTATGAAACATCCATGGCCCCAGCCAATGCAGCCACTTGGAGCAGTTTATTAATGCAAAAGAAAAAGATTACAAAGAGATTTTACAAGAGATTTTCTCACAATCGATCATCAGCAAATGACCCTCCATGCTCTTTAAATAGAGATCATGGACCAATCGTGTGTTAAGCCATGGATCAATGGTCGTTAAAATCGAGGAGAGTATGAACCGTTGGATCACTCTATGTCGGGAACATATCATGACCGTCGGATTTCCTAACTACAAATGCATACTAATGCATACTAAAGAAACACACTAAGAAACACACTTTTACCTAATGACACATTAGACCAAGTAGATCTTAACTAACTCCTAAGTGTCTAAATATCCTAATATCCCCCCTTAAGAAAAACTTAGGATAGGATTGAAGGATTTACAATGTTGACAGAACAGGAGAAGGAAGGAAGCATTAGAGCCTATCCCCCCTTAATGACAACTTCCTGAACTCCTAACATAGATCAAAGTTTGGAAAAATTTGCTTATGTAAGAGACTTTGTGAAAATGTTTGCAACTTGATCTTTTGTAGGGAAAAAGAGCACTTCAATAACTTGATCATGAATGAGCTTTTTGATGAAGTGCATGTGTAGCTTGATGTGCTTGTTGTGTTGATGTTGAACTGGGTCTTTGGAGAGATTGATGGCACTTTGATTGTCACACCAAAGGTTGGTCGGATGTTGTTTCTCGAATCCAAACTTTGAAAGGATATGTCGAAGCCACAAGGCTTCCTGAATTGCATTTACCGTTGCTCGATACTCTGCTTATGCTAAAGAAAGTGCAATAGCCTATTGTTTCTTATATGCCCAAGTGACAGGTCTTGAACCAAGGCTAAAAACAGAACCTGCAGTAGAATTTTGATCATCAGGTTCGTTGGTCCAATCTGAATCAGTGAAACCAACCAATAAAGGAGTCCCCCCTGAACTGTAATTTATCCCGAAATTAATTGTACCATGGACATAGCGAAGTATCCTTTTAGTTTCTTTCCAATGACTTTCATGGGGTGTTTTCATATACCGGGCAACAAGACCAACAACAAAGGAAAGATCGGGACAGGTATGAGTCAAGTATAAGAGGCTACCAACTAATTGACAGTACATGGTGGCATCAACTTCAGGAGAAGTATAGGTGGAAGTAAGCTTGACTCCAGACTAGAAGGGAGAAGGGGTTGGTTTACAATAATCCATGTCAAAGTGACGAAGAAGATCACAAGCATACTTAGACTGGGAAAGAAAAATTCCTTCATTGGTTTGAAAAACTTGGAGGCAAGAACAAGGCGGATGGAAATCATTTTGGCTACAGGGGAAAAGGTTTTATTATAGCCAATTCCTTCAACTTGGGAAAATCCTTTAGAAACTAACTAAGCCTTGTGTCTTTCAACACTTCCATCTAATGCATACTTATTTCTGTAGACCCATTTACATCTGACAAGTTTTCTTCCTTTTGGAAGAGGTACAAGATCCCAAGTATCATTTGTCATTAAAGAATGATAATATTCATTCACTATTGCATCCCAATATGGATAACATGAAGTTGTTGCCAATGTCTCTGGATCATAAGTCTCTGAAACTTGAGCCAAAAAGAGAAGAGGATTGTTGGAACTATGAACATGTTCAACGTTGATCTAAAGGATCTCTGATAAGACCACCAATCGCTTCTCGTGTTAAACGGACCCATCTGGGAAGCGGTGGAACTGGTGTTGGTTCAGGTTCAAAGGACTCGTCTAGAGAAAGGTGAGCAGGCAGAGGTGGATTTCCATCCTCACTATCATCATCTGAAGAAGAAACCAGAATAGGAACAGAAGAAGGCACAAACATCAAAGATGGCTCGCAAGCCGAAGAAGGCACCATCGTCGAATTAGGCTCGCAAGCCAAGAGATTTTCATCAAATTTAGCATCTCTTCTAATAATAATTTCATTACAATGTGGTTGAAGAAGTCTATAACCTTTGACATCTTCAGAATAACCAAAAAATATACACTTCTCACTTTTAGGCTATACTGCTTTCCTTTTCTCATCAGGAATGTGATCCCATGCTATACTGCCAAATACACGGAAGTGACTTACATCTAATTTAATTTTAGTCCAAGCTTCTTCCAATGTTATATTTTTAAGAACCTTTGTGGGAGTGCGATTGACTATGTAATTTTCACAGTTGATTGCTTCCGCCCAACACTTTAAACTTAATCCCTTAGATTGGATCATACAATTATCCATTTCTTTTAATGTGCGGTTCTTTCTCTCAACAACACCATTTTGTTGTGGTGTATATGGAATAGTGTGTTGCATTTGGATGCCCTGTGTAGTGCAGTAACTTGTAAAATTATTGGTCACATATTCGCCTCTATTATCTGTTCTTAAATTTTAAATTTGATGTCCAGATTGCTTTTATACAAGGGCCTTGTAGACCAAAAAAATGTCAAAAACTTCCCTCTTAAGTTTTAAGAAGTAAACTCAAGTACGTCTGGAAAAATCATCAATGAAAGTTAATAAATACTTGCACATAGAAAAAGAAGGAGAAGAAAGTGGACCACACAAATCACTATGAACAAGCTGCAAAGGGCCCGAGGTGTGCCAAGGGGCACGTTTGTAAAACCTGTCCTGATGATGTTTGTCAAGAACACAACCGGAAAAAACACCATCTCTGCATGACACAGGAGGAAGGCCAATGACCATCTGATGATTACATAGTTGTTGCAATGAGCGATAGTTTAGATGACCAAACCACTCATGCCAAAGTTTGCTCAAGTCATCACTATGAGCAACAAAAAGTGATGAAAAATATGATGACCCAAAGTTGTCAAACTTGTACAACCTGGTAATATCATCAACAATTTCAGTTGCAAGAACATGCTTAAGATCTTTTAGATCCTTGATTACAACTTGGTGAGGTGAAAACTCTACGGTTTTACCTTCACCTAAATGAGTGATTTGATATACTGATAGAAGGTTATAAGAAAGATTTGGAACACATAATCGATCATTGAAATGACCATTATCTACTTGAATTGTTCCAGATCCTACAACACTAAGAGATCTATCATCACCAACAAATATTTTCTTAGTGTGACATTCATTTATAGCAGAAAATATGTCTTTATCCTTAGCCATATGATAAGATGCTCCAGAATCAATAAGCCACTCATCAAAAGAAGAAGAAGTAGAAGTTGTATTGAAGGAGAAACCAGAAGCGGAAAGTTCATGTCCATGAGAATAAGAAGAAGAAGTAGAGTCGATATTGATGTTGTGCTTCTTCATCGTTGCTTCTAAAGCTGCCATCTTCTTGAAACATTTGGACTCATCATGACCATCTTTATCACAAAAGTTGCAATGTTTGTCAATCTTCTTAGTTTTATATTTTCCTCCTTTGCCACCATTAGGAGTTGAAGTTATCTGAGTGGGTTTGGGACCCTTAGGTTGTTTGTTGTTGTAGCGAGGATGTTGCTTCTTAGGATACTTAGGTTTATCTTTCTGTTGGGCAACTAAGGCTTTGTTGGAGGTACCTACAGTGTTGATCACTCCAAGTTGTATAAGTTTATATTCCTCTCTAATTAAAGCAACACAAAAGAACTTAAGAGTGGGTTTTTGATAATCTTTCCCTAGAGCCTCTCTCATGGCATAAAAGGTAGATACAAACACAGAATATGCACTACCTAGCTTGGAAAGAATAAGATAGATGTAACACTCTTCATCCATCTCTATCTCACATTCCTCGCATAAAATTCTGAGTGTTTTAAACTTAGATAGATAGTCTCTAAGGCAATAAAAATCACTTGGACTTAAGGTCAGTACTTGATTTTCTAACTGTTGTACTCGAATAATATTGACTTTACCAAACACAGATTCAATATTTTCCCAAGCTTCATTGGGGTCATCAATTTCTTTAAGGTGAAACCTTAAATCATGAGAGATGGACATTCTAATTAGTCCACATGCTTCGTCACTCCTATTAGCCCATTTGAATTTCTTATCATCATCAGTGGGTGTTTTTTCCTTTCCCAAGGTAATCTGGTACAAGCCTTTACTTCTTAATAAATCTTCCATATGAGATTTTGATTGGAAGTAGTTGTTGTTGGTAAGCAAGAGATTACTTGTAGAAACCATATTAAATATGTAGATAATATGGATTTAAAAACTAAAACCGATGCTCTGGATGGAAATATCTCGAAAATTTATGCGGTTTTAAAAAAAACGGCACTGAAAACGAACTTTGGATGTGAGAGTTATGCCATTTTTTAAAAAGGCATAAACGGTAACCAAGAGACCACGTGATAGTGTAAATTGTTTTATGAAGTGACCCACTTTTACAAAGAGAAGTGGGGATCACTTTTACAATGAAGTTACTTTATAAAAGAAAAGTTGCATGCAAAATAAATAACTCTAAAATAAAATATTAAAGCTACTTATAGTGATTCACTTCTATACTTGAAGTGAAATACACTTTACAATTTGAGCATGAACTTTTTCAAAAAAAGTAACAAAAGAGAGACTTGAATTCAAGACCTCCTACTTAATAAGACAACTTTTAACCAAATGGTCTAGTAAAACATATTGTATTTTATAGGAAGAGGATTGGGGTTGTTGTTGTTGAAGGCAGCCTTGGAGAGCGTGCTCAAAAAAAATCTTTTCACACAAGAAAAAAAATTCGTTTCTCGATGACAACAAGGGTTAGATCTCGGTCAGCTTACCCGAAAGATGCACATTTTCCTATATGTTTTTGATTTGTCGAGATCGCATAGGGCGTGGGGAAAAGAGCATACGCAGATCTAAAAGAGTAGCAACCCGGAAATAAATAATACAAAACTGAAATAAAACCACAATAATTCTCTGCAAAAAAAATTTAAAAATGTGTATGCAGGCTTTATATCTCCATGAGCCACATCATTGAATATGAGCCTTCTTTTCATGGAGAAGCTACAGGTGAACAAGTATGGCAAGATGCCATGACAGAAGAATATCAATCTATCTTGAAAAATGATGTATGGGATATTGTTTCGATACCAGAAGCGAAGTTTGTAGTAACTTCCAAGTGGATTTATAAAATCAAGCATGCAGCAGATGGAAGCATCGAGAAATACAAAGCGATATTTGTATCCAGGGGGTTCCCACAAGTAGAGGGAGTTGACTATGATGAGATATTTTCTCCAGTAGCCTGATATACTTCCATTTGATCTATCATTGCACTAGTTGCATCCATGGGTTGGAAACTACATCAGATGGATGTAAAGACAACCTTTCTCAATGGTGAAATTGAGGAAGAAGTTTATATCGAGCAAGCAGAAGGATTCGTGATACACAATGAAAAATCTCATGTGTGCAGGTTGAAGAAAGTCTTGTATGGACTAAAACAAGCACCTCATGCTTGGTACGAGAAAATGGATGCATTTTTGTTGATTTTGGGCTTCAGTAAGAGTGTTGTTGATCCAAACTTATATTATCACATTGTTGGCAATGAGTTCCTAATCTTGGTCTTATGTGTGGACGACCTATTCCTTACCAGTTTAGAGAGACTCATTGTTGAGTGCAAACAAGCATTGATTGCTAAATTTGAGATGAAGGGTCTAGGCATGATGCTCTGGTTAACACCAAACCTGATATATGTTATACAGTGAATGTGCTTACCCAGTTCATGATTCAACCGAGACAGACTCACTGGATAGCAGCAAAATACATATTGAGAAAATTACGAGGCACAGTTGGATATGACCTGAGATATGCCTCTAGTGTAGACTTGAGTTTGCAAGGATATGCTGATGCAGATTGGGCAAGGAGCGCAATCAACCGAAAGAGCACCTTCGGTTGTTGCTTTACCTAAGGATCTAACATGGTTTTTTGTTGTAGCGAGAAACAAAGCTTTGTAGCATTGAGTACCACAGAGGCAGAGTATATAGCATTGAGTGTGGCATTCTGTGAAGCAATGTGGCTTCGCAAACTTCTGACAGATTTATTTGATCATGAGATGGATCCTACCACTATACATTATGATAACCAGAGTTGTGTGAATCCCTCTGAGAACCTTGAGTTTCATGATAGATCGAAACACATTGAGATAAAACATCACTATATCAGAGACATGGTGTAGAGGAAAACAGTACATTCCATGATTTGGGTGTGCCCATTCTTGTTGATTACAGTTGTGTGAGACATCCTCCATGACACAGACTGAGTGAGTCATCCTAAGAGAGATCCCATGAGTTGTGTGTGCCCGTAAGATGGGTGTGTTGTTCCTCTCTAAGATGGAGAAGGAACATTGTGTTCCCTTGTGTGGGGTGAGGAATCCCATGAGTTGGGTGTGCCCATGAGATGGGTGTGTGGTTTCTCTCTGAGACGAAGATGTAACATTGTGTGCCCCTCTATGGAGTGAGAAATCCCATGAGTTGGGTGTGTCATTCTCTCTAAGACAGAAAAGAAACAATGTGTACCCATGTGAGGGGTGAAGGATCCCATGTGATGGGTTTATTATTCTCCTCTGTGTAGAGAGTTGAGATGATATGATACTCCAAATGATTCACCTGTGAGATGCAGTGAGATAGAGATCTTCTAAGTAGGACGTTCCTATGGTTGAGCATAGGTTGATGTGATCCTAGTGGTTGAGCACTAGTGAATGTGTATTGTTGGCACAGGGACAGACCCAGGGTTCAACACTACAAGAGCACACCAACAAAGCCCTGACTACCAGCCCTTTCAACAACACCTGCGAAGTAGATGAAGTCTCACCCGAGGTAGAGGTAGGGGTGGTTGCAGGACTCAAATGTTTGCAACCTTAGCTGGGACACAGATATGTGATAATATCACTTATAGATCACTTAGCATCGATTATCCATCAATATTTAGTCCTTCTTATACTTCGCAAATAGCACGGAGCATCACAGTAGTCACTTAGATCTAAGGTAACTTAGCACTTAGCAACAGTAAAAAGGTCAAACCCAGTAGTTCAACACTAAGTATCTTCATACGCATCAAATCTACTATGTATACCTATCTAATAAGCACAAAGCATAAATATATCAAAGCACTTAGCAAAAGCAGAGATAAGCACAACAAGTCGAGGCATAAAGCATAACACACAGATTTACGTGGTTCACCCCCACCCTAGGGCTACGTCCACCAACTCTTCTTCTATATTATTGTCGGCCAATCAGTTACAAGCACAAAGCCGTAGAAACCCTTACTTCGCACAGGATAGAAGATCTACATAGCCTGCTAGATCCTTCTTCCTTGCCTTTCAGCACAAAGCCTTATATATCTTCACTAAGGGACTTGCACTAAGCTCTGCAAGTCTATACAGAATGCACAAAGCTCACGATCACATAGATCCCTTCTTGGCACTTAGCCTATATCACATAGATACAATACAATCCCCCCCCTCCTCTCTACTAGATGCCTATATGTCTATTTATACATACAAAATGGGCCTAGGCATGGGTAAACCCACGGGCCGACATACCTTTCCCATACATATTCCCAAAACCCAAAAAGGGACCTGAAAGTGGGTCGAGATCCCTTGATCTCTGCTTCGTCTGGTGCTCCATCTTCGACAGGCTGTCAAAGTCCCAAAAACGGTCAAATCTGACCAAGTAACTTCAAAACTTAGTCAAGGGTCAACAAGCCCCCAACACTCACATGTGACTCGTTCAAGACACTTTGGTCTTAGCAATTCCGCCTCGAATGCCTCGAGCTTGGCTCGAGCTACTTCGACCTACTGCAATGCTACTGCTTC
>ML778414.1:402001-442456 GCA_009831015.1 Picea engelmannii
TTAATTTAGGTTTCTTTTTGTTTCACAGGTTTCTATTATCAAATATTTGATACGGATCTGATCATGGCTTGATTTTATTATCCAAATACGTTCAAGATGATTGATCCAAAAATAATATTGGATTTCTACAAATAATTTTATGAACAACAATAGATAAAATTTGGAAAGGCATCAAGATTGGACAGACGATTTTGCAGGAATGATTGTAGCCAAACCGTGAGAAATTTGAAGAAACAATTGAAAACCTGTTTCCCAAATGGACACGTTTACCTTCCACATAGAGATTTTACCAAAAAAATGCACGATTTGAGAGATATTTGTGTATCTTTACGAGGCAAATTATTAATGACGCCCAAACTGTTCACTCATTCTATAAATATATGAGAAAGTTCAGAGTCATTGGAGATCCAAGAATTGGAGAGGAGGATTTTTATCCTTTCTCTTTTGTATATTATTCATTTTGTAAACTTTTATTCTTTTCAAATGGAGTAACGGATGGCTAGAATCTTTGGGAGAATGGACGAGTATTTTCAAAGAAGAATATGGAATTCCAGGTTGCTTAATGGCTTTTGTCCTGTGGGTAAAATGGTTTTATTTTCATTATAATATATTCATATTCTTTTAATAATTGATTATGCATTGATTTAAATTAGCTTTAGTCTTTTTTATCAATACATAATTAATTGTTATTATTTATGTATTAATTAATTGTTTCCATCTTTAAGAGTCCATTATCCCAAAAAATTCTTCCAGGACTACAGTATGGGCATGTGATTTTAAGAAAGAATATGGGAAAGAAATTCATCTTTGGCTTTACACCTGTGTGATGCTTATTCCATTTCGTTCTTTCATTACTGTTGTATTATGAGAATGTTATTATGGTTGATTTTAGCTTTAGCTTGTCATCATATGGTGTTTTCATACTGCTAAATGTTATAAGTTTTCCATAATTTGTTATTCCATTCTGTATGTGTGATCAATTTGTCATTTGATTATTATTGAATTTATTCCTAATGTTAAATGATGGATAAAATCAATACTCGGAATTGAGTTTTCTCTCGTTCTTAGTTATTGGTTATCATAAGATCACATGATTTTTAATCAGTCATCATTCTGCTGCTATATTCTCACTCCAACACATCGAACACTTCTTTGAATTTATTCTGGAAGTACTAGTGTTGTTCTGTCACAGGTTTTCCTCACAAGTAGGACAAGAAGGAGCTGAGACAACACAGAAAGATAATACCAGTTTTGTTGATCAGCTACAGGTTAGTTTGTGTATTATTTAGTTAAATTAATTATTAATGAAATGATGATTGCATAAATTAGCTTCGACTGTTTATGTATCGTTGTTTCAATCGTATTCATTTAGTATTTATTCATTTAATATCTTTAAAAAAAAAAAAGTGTTGTTCATATTTGATTCAGAAACTTTATCAAACAATCATTTTCGCAAGATTTCATACAAACCTTGTAAACTATATATAAATTGTTCATAATCATTTGTATATTCACATTCTTAGATAAATATTTGTAATTATCGTGTCAATTGTTAGAATCTTTTCTTTAGTTAGTTTATTTCATTTTGTTATCTTTAGGACCCTAGTTGGCTAACGGAGCCATTAAACCCATCAAAATAGGTTACACCAAACGGCTTGGGTTATTTAGACAACCTCAGACCGGATCTATTCTTCTAGTTGATGGCAAGTCAAATTTGCCCGTCAACATGTCCATAGGAAAATCTATCCATAGGGGTACCACGGGCTGACGGTTTAGTTCCCACGGCCGGGCCTTCCATTTATGGAGTGAGACGAGGTTTCAACCACCAGCTCTTCTTTTATTAACTGCCTTTTCTTGGGATTGTGACGCGGCTTAATGCTCAAGGGGCGGCCACGTGCTGCTCTTGGATATGATGTTATATAAGCACGTGATTGCGGGGCCGCTCAAAGGTGATTTGGATTTAGACCACTTTTGGCCCGCAATCCATCTCCCTTCACCACGTATCACTTTTGACTTACCATGGTTTCAATTACGGAACCGCTCAAGAAAATGATCGCCTGAGCATGTTGTGTTCCCATGATGGACTGTGGTCGTCGATATCATGATCTTTGATGAGGCTTCACGATCAGTGGCTCAAATCTGCCCCCTCCAAATCAATGGATTAGATCTTCCCTTTTTGAATCAACGGCAGAGACCTGCTTCGTGATTCGGGATTCAGACTTTTCAAACCTCAAACCTCCTCTACCTTCTGCCGCTTTTACCCGGAGCTAAAGATATGACGATGCGTGGCCCCCTGAGATCAACGGCTTGAATCTCTTCGGGTCTACGGACTCCAGGAAAAACAAAACTCAAACTTCATTTTCCTCTTGGCAAATCCTCTTATGTGAGGGATCTGCCTCCACGTGTCCCCTTGGCTTGGATGGTTCGGATTTTATTTCAGGAATCAGGGCTTCGTCTCTTCAGGAACTTGGCAAATTTCCCGTTTTAAAACTCCCAAAGTAAAACCCCCGAAGTGACAGATCTGATGACGCATGGTAGTCTGGATTCGAATGGTCGAGATCTACTTCGGGACTTCTGCACTTTTTCTTTGGCGCTATACTTTGCACAACTTTGGACTTCTGGACGCCCATGGGCCACTGATCTGGACTGTTCTTGGAATCTCCGCGCTAAAAAATTAAAACTGCCAGCTGCTTTTCAGCCCGAAATGGGTTGTTTTGAATGTTTCCCTTTTTTTCCATAGTTGTGGCCTGCGTCAACAAGTATTTGGGCAACTGGCTGTGGGATGGGAAAATAGGGAGACCAATGACTGAAAAAGGAGACGAGTGTTCATCCTTTGAGAAAAACAGAGGGGCTTGGGGCCAAGATTCCACTCGAGTAAGATATTTAAGGAAAACCAAGGCGCACAAACGAACAAGGGAAAACATATAACGATTTACAAGCCGAAGGGGGGAAAACTTCAAGACCTGGCCTGCAAAAAGAAGAGAGACAGGGCAAGGAATTATAGACTCAAGCATTTTCGACACCCACCTACAACCCTTGACAACTTCATGTGATAACATTTGGCTCTACATGGGATGGCATGCTCCATGTGAGCTACCAAGAACATGTAGTTCCAGTGCCTTAACTATTGGGATATGGAGTCTAGCTCAAAACACCCTGTTCAGGAATACAGGCTGATAAGTAAAAATGGAAATAAACACACATCCTCCAAGGAGCTTATTTATGTATAGACCTAAACTAATTGATCGTTACACGGTGCTAGGTGAAAGCAAAATTCCACCATAGTAATTCAAGTAGTTTCCTAACTGGAAGACCATATATTATGTTGGTGATCAATAGAAGATAATGCAACCATGACAGTAGAACAGTTGCATCCTTCATCTTCTCTCCAAAGGATGAAGTTGAGATAAAGTTGGGCACCTCCAAGATATGAAGGAAATGCCACTCCAAGTATTTGCTGACAGGCTCATAGAATGAGTGGAAAACTCCAGAAAGTTTGCAACAAACAGCATGTTCTGCTCCATAGCTGCTCACATAGGGATGAATATCTTTGGTAAGCGCAGGTGGGTGAACATTCGATCCATGTTGATTGGCCATGGGCGATGGTTGCTCACTGATAAGCTCTGGACAGAAGATAAACTGCCCCTCTGTCTCTTCCTCTTCTTTGTGGCTGTCCCAAGGATCAAATCCATAATCATCATAAACATAGCCCATGGGAAAACTCTTTTCTTCAATCTACTGCTCAGTGAATTCTGCAAGCCAAGGACAGTTGATTTCCTCACAATATTTTTCTTTATTGAATAGAGGATAAGACTATGTTGTATGTTCTTGGAAATTCTACATATCCAACTCAGAATCTGATTCATAGATGTCATACACAGGTGGGCTGGTTCCAGGTGAGATCTGCTCGTTTACAGTCTCTGAATAGGAGATAAACTACGCATTTAGCTTCTTCCTTTCTCCTCCATGGCTCTCCCAAGGATCATATTCACAATCATAATAAACAGGAACCATGGGAGAGCAATACTCTTTGTCATCTTCGCCATCATATTCATTGCAAGTTGTTTGTTCTTGGTCGGTATCTGAAATCACTTCATCATAAGAAGGGTTACCAAGAACCTCTATTTAGAGGACCAGAATATCCTTTGCATCTCCATAAGAGAAGCAAGCATGATCTGCCTTCAATTCCTCTATTCTTGTAGAAAGTGATCGTATCAGCTCCTCCAGGGGATGTCCCTCATCCTCACAACTTTCATTTGAAACAGTCATATCTTGATCATTGTCCTCATAGTCCTCACAACAATTATGACAAATAAAATCAGAGGAATAGAAATTTCGACAATGTCTATTGAAAGCTGCATGAAATTCTCTCAGGGAGAAAATGCTAGTAGGAGGTAAGGAGTGATACCACTGACGAGCATCTCCTGCTAATGAGAACATGAACATCTTCATTAATACATCTTCATGATGTATCTCCCACTGATGCATGAGTTCATGAAACTCATGGAGGTGTTGAGCAGGGTTTTCCTCTTTACACTCTCTAAATATGGGCAAATAATCACTCCATTCATTTGGAGTAGGAACAATATTGGGAAAACTAGGAACAATTGAGAAATTAAAGGGAGCAAACCTTCGAGCCAAGATGTTTTCCATTTCGAACCAATGGAGTCACGAATCGATCCTTTAACCATGGAGTCACCAGGTGAATGATATGCAGAATGAGTGTGTCTGGTCTTTGTTCACCATTAAAGACCAGATCTGATTATTATGTTCTCCCAGGGGGCTTTAGTTGTAGGCAATCGCACTGCAATAGTGGATTCAAGACAGTGGAGTCACCATGTGCAAACACAATCTTCAAAGGTTCTGATGTCTGATGCACCTTCAGAATCAAAAGATCGTTGTCATTCTACCCAGGGAAAATATTCAATTCGTCCCTGGCAACGGTGCCATGAATGTTAGCACTAAGAGTCACCCTCTGAATGCAAGAGGATAAGCCCAGTACCCATCAAAATGTTTGTGGATTAAAAGGGTGTGAGCGGGTGAGTCGATGAGACTTTAAGGAAAGGAAAGACAACGGAGATCACTGCAGATCAGTGATGGGCCATTGGGCTATGGATTCATAAACAGTCTGCTCAATGAAGGCATTTAAGCTCCCTATCAGACAAAGGATTTAAGTGGTGGTGGGAAGGAGAAAGGTAGAAAGTGTCTGAATGATAAACCATATAAAATGGGCAAGATGACAGTAGATCCTCTACCACCTCAGGAATCCAGAAATCAGGGGGTTTACAATGATCCAGAAAAGAAGAAAAACATAGGACATATGTTGAACCATGAAAGATGGGCATGACGGCAACAGATCCTCCATCGCCTAAGGAATCCATAAATCAAAGAGATTACATTCAGACAGGAATGAGAAATAGAAACATCTATTGATCCATGAAAGATGGGCATGACGGCAACATATCCTCCATCACCTTGGGAATCCATAAATCAGAGAGATTACATTCAGACAGGAATGAGAAATAGAAATGTCTATTGAACCATGAAAGATGGGCATGATGGAAACAGATCCTCCATCGCCTCAGGAATCCATAAATTAGAGAGATTACATCCAGACAGGAACGAGAAATAGAAACGTTTGTTGAACCATGAAAGGTGGGCATGAGGGCAACAGATCCTCCATCACCTCAGGAATCCATAAATCAGAGAGATTACATCCGGACATGAACGAGAAACATAAATGTCTCTTGAACCATGAAAGATGGGCATGACGGCAATGAATCCTCCATCGCCTCATGAATCCATAAATCAAAGAGATTACATCCGAACAAGAAAGAGAAACAAAAAATGAAAACTAAGAAGACAGTCTGATATGACAACTTAAAGGAATCTTCATTAACATAACAATTTACAATCTAGGCCCTCAGGCTTACAAAAAAAATATAGTCATAACAGCTCTCAAATCTTCCCTCGATTTGGGCCAAAACTACCCCCCCTTTACAAAATTTAAATTGATCTCCTTTATACTCAGATTAGTGCCCGACTCTCCAGAGTGTGATCTTATCACCACATTCAAAGCTTTTCTTGGGGCAGTCTTTTGTCATACTATGCATGTATCCCTCTATCAGACGCAAGCTCATATCGACATGGATCTGTAGGAAAATCTATCCACAGGGGTACCATGGGCTGATGGTTCAGTCCCCACGGTCGGGCCTTCCATTTATGGAGTGAGCCGAGGTTTCAACCACTTGCTCTTCTTTTATTAACTGTCTTTTCTCGGGATTGCGACACAAATTAATGCTCAGGGGGCGGCCATGTGCTGCTCTTGGATAGGATGTTATATGAGCACGTGATTGTGGGTCTGCTCAAAGGTGGTTTGGATTTAGACCGCTTTTGGGCCCCCAATCCATCTCCCTTCACCACGTATCGCTTTTGACTTACCATGGTTTCAATTGCGGGACCACTCAAGAAAATTATTGTCGGAGCATGTTGTGTTCCCACAATGGACTATGGTCGTCGATATCATGATCTTGGATGAGGCTTCATGATCAGCGACTCAAATCTACCCCCTCCAAATCAATGGATCAGATCTTCCCTTTTCGAATCAACGACTGAAACCTACTTCGTGATTCAGACTTTAGACTTTTCAAACTTCAAACCTCCTCTGCCTTCTGCTACTTTTACCCAGAGCTAAAGATATGATGATGTGTGTCCCCCTAAGATTGATGGATAGAATCTCTTCAGGTCTTCGGACTCCGGGAAAAACAAAACTCAAACTTCATTTTCCTCCTGGCAAATCCTCCAAAGTGAGGGATCTGCCTCCACGTGTCCCCTTGGCTTGGATGGTTCAGATTTTATTTCAGGAACTTGGCATGTTTCTCGTTTCAAAACTCCCAAAGTAAAACTCTCAGAGTGACAGATCTAATGACACATGGCAGTCTAGATTCGGATGGCAGAGATCTACTTCAGGACTTCGACGCTTTTGCTTTGGCACTATACTTTACACAACTTTGGACTTTCGGACGCCCGTGGGCCACTGATCTGGACTGTTATTGGACTCTTCACTGCTAAAAAATCAAAACCGCCTACTGCTTTAAGTCTGAAATGGGTTGCTTTGAATGTTGCCCTTTATGTCCATGGTTGCAGCCTACGTGAACAAAGATTTGGGCGACTGGCTGTGGGATGGGAAAACAGGGAGACCAATGACTGAAAAAGGAGATGAGTGTTCATCCTTTGAGAAAAACAGAGGGGCTTGGGGCCAAGATTCCACTCGAGTAAGATATTTAAGGAAAACTAGGGTGCACAAACGAACAAGGGAAAACAGAAAACGATTTACAAGCTGAAGGGGGGAAAACTTCAAGACCTGGCCTGCGAAAAGGAGAGAGACAGGGCAAGGAATTATAGACTCAAGCATTTTTGACACCCACCTATAGCCCTTAACAACTTCATGTGATAACTCCTACATTCATAACTCACTGCAAGCTTATGTCCGAGCTGCTAGATTTTATATGTCAGAATAGTCACAATTCATTCAGTTTCTTGTTACTATCTACCTTAGATTTGTGACCACTTCTATGCTTGCCTTAAACCCAAAATTTCTTAAATGTGCACACAATGAAAATGTGGTGATAGGTCCTAGTAACACTGCACCTATTGCATTAGATTTCACATAAATAACTTACTCGGAATCATGGCATCAACAATGCCAAAATATTGCAACCGATATGCCTCCATTAATAACTCCTATGTGTTTGAGTCTAGAATCATCTTCCTCTGGTAATCAAGTCATTAAACTCAACATAGCATCTTCCTCCAGATTACCATCTGCACATACTCTTATAAACAAGACTTCTATTCGAGCTCAACCTCCACATAGTTCATCATGTGGTCAATCCAATCCAAATAGGGATCTTTGTTATTCAGACAACCATGTTGAATGTAAATATTATGATGAATTCAAAAAGAAAAATACATCTAGTGATGAATATTGGGTGCCTACCTACATCATAAAATCCATGCGGCTTCCCAAAGAAGGGTATACTTCTCCAAGTTTTATGGAAAGAAGAAAATTTCTCAACAACCCATTTAGACGAATTCTAGTTGATTGGCAACATATTATTGATTGTGAGCTTACAAGAACTAGAAAGTTGGACGAGTTTGTTTCCAATGAAGTCTGATTGTTGAATTATTCAAATCTCCAAGGTTGTTTGTTGTCTCAAAATCTAGATGATGATGCTCATGATATTTTGGAATTAAAAGAACAAAATAAAAACAGACATAAAGACATGAGTGAACTATCAAAAGAACAAAAAGAAATTATCTTATATAAAATAAAAGATTTCTAGCATTAAAGAAGTAATGCATATAATTTTGAAAGGAATTATCTTATATAAAATAAAAGATTTCTAGCATTAAAGAAGTAATGCATATAATTTTGAATGAAGTTTACAAAAACCTAGAAGACTTTCCTACTTTTATGTATAATCCAAAGCAACATGGCATCAATAAAGCTTGAATGGCTAAACCTAGTGGTATAAAGGGAAAAGAAAAATTATTAGAATACAAAGCTACTCTTATAGATAACTTAGAAAAAATTCCCTTTAGTAACCCTAAAGAACATAAGGTCGGATTTTTGCTCCAGGGGATTACACAAAAGCTCAAAGCCATTAAAAAAAAAAGATGATGTGGAAATGATAGAAAATAGTATAAGGAAAAGAAAAGAAATCCCAATCTCTAATAGATATAATGAAAAAGTCAAGGTTATTCCTCCTAAAATCTCAAGATATTGGGTAGCAAGTCATGATACACCTCTGCCAAATTACCCTAGGACACCTTTAGAAACTACAATGACCAGTTTGTCCAAAGCTTTCCCCATTACATATTTAGACTACAAGCATCTAAAAGAAATTTTAAAAACTATGCATGCATGAGAAGGTTGGGAAAAAATAAAAAGGGCCCTTTCTCGCGATAAGATGACTAAAAAAGAAATCACACTTAGGATAACATGGGGATTCATAGGAAATTTTGCTAAGTGGTGGTTCAAATTAAGAGAGGAAATAAGAAATTGTCTTTTAGGTGGTCCTACTTCTTTCCAAAATTTAATTGTTTCAATTTGTGAAGAATTTTATGGAGAAGAAACTCATGAGTCGCAACATTATGTTGATTTGTTTTTATCACAAAAAATTTACAATTTGGATTTATGGGAAGATTATAAATGTGTCATGGAGGAATTGGTCTATAAAGTAGAGAAGCCAAATAATCCAAATTACCTTCGATAATATTTGATATCATTCCCTTTCCCTATTCTAGATTTGGTATCTGTTAGATTTGAAAGTGAAGGGATTGACATTGAGAAACTATCCCTTGCAGGAATACAACTACAAATTGAAAAAATCTTGAAAGAAAATGCAAGGATAAATAGTTTCATAAGTTATTGAAAAAACTATAGATTTGGTTTACCCCTGCTCTCTAAAAATCCATGAGAAAAACTTTTAATTTTGGTTGTAATCCAAGTAAAACAATAAAAAAGATATGTAAATATAGGTGTGGATGAAAAAAAATCCGCATCCCACCCTATGTATAAAAAATTTCATCCCAAGAAAACCTTTTGTCAAAGGTCCAAACCTCACAAGATTAGTAGGTGTTTTCTCTGTAAAAAAATAGGGCATTGGGCTAACAAATGTCCTACTAGAGAAACCTCTGCAAAAGTCAAATCTATCATTGTCTATTTCAAAAGAATTATGCAACAAAATGATTGTGATGATCCCTCTTATTGGGACTTTGTATATACTTCTTCCTCTTATAAAAATTATGATTTTTCTTGTATTGATGAAGTTGCTAAAGATTTTGTTAATTTTAATATTTTTGTTATACAATCTTTCTCCTCTTTTGATGATGATGTTCCCCCTACAAAATATTTCTTAAAAATTTGCATGTTTCTCATGTACTCCTTTGGGAAAAAAAAAACCATCTTGAACATGAGTTTTCTTCCCTTCCAATTCATAAAATTTGTGCATGTCATATCCTCCTTGACCAGATTGCTACCCTCAAATCCATTGTCATTGTCTGCCATAGTAGCATGGTGATGATGTCTTGAGGCCATCAAGTTGCATACATGGAGTACCGAGAGGTAGATGAGGAATCAGAGCTCATTCACCCACCACACATCACCATTTTATCGATGGAAACACCACCCACCACACCAACTTGGCCCATAGAGGATAGCAAGTCTTGCTTCATGAAGTAACAAGTACGGTGTCATGGTAAGTGTCATTTTAATATTTGAAGCACATGAACATGTTGCAAGAGGTCCTTTCTTGATTTTGAAAATGTTTGCTTGGAAATTATGCATTTTGTCTCATTTCACCTTGGTGGTTGACATGTTGTCCTAGTAAGTGGGTCACCCTCAAGAAAAGTGTTGCTACTAGGGGGTCTCCTTGAAGGGTCATTGTACCATTCCCACGCATACTTCTTCCATTTTGTTTCCTCATATTTTTTGTTTTTGGGTTTATTGACCCAAGAAGGGATTGTACCTCATTTCATGGGAAGAAGGGGTTGAAGGCCTAGAGGCTTGTAGTTGGAGAAAGATAAAATCCAAATATTAATCCTCTAGATTCTCACCCTAATGGTACTGAGAGAAATGAAATGCTTCTCCATAAAAAATTCATGTGTCTATAAAATAAAAACACATGACTAAAAAATGTCTCGCTTGTTGAGGGAATCCATTATGGTGTCTTTTACTTTCCTTGCACGTGGCACTCGATATGTTCTAGCATCAAGTGGCATTATGGTACTCTTTACTTTCCCTTGAATATAGTACCCAATGTTTGGACCTTAATCAATTAATGACAAATAAAAGGGATTCGAAAAAGGTTGCATTGAAAATGAGGATGCAACACACTCTCTACAAAGGCACCCATAAATGAGACAATATGAGCCCTTGTATGTCAAGAAACCCCATGCCCAAAAGTCACACCCCCATCCACCTCATACTCTTTTACATGAATTAGAAAGGGTCTTCCTAGGAAACACTCCTTGACTTGGGGAATGATCTACCCAATAGGGCACCATGACAACCCTCCCACACTTAAATTTGGCAAGTTGTATAAGGTCTTTGAGCATTTGTTTATTTTGAAAAGGGGGGATTTGATGCACATTTTTGGGTGGTTCTTTTATTAAATATGGCTTACTTGTCATGATACTTGTGACTTGTGGACCCTTGGAGGGCGTACTTGTTTGTCTTTGCAGGGCCTTGCCACGTGAAAGCTTGTTTGTTGAGGAACGAGGTTGCTTGGACCTTCATAGGGGCATGAAGCCCACAGGTTGGATGATGCACCCCCTCTCATTGGATACTTGGGAGGATGAATGTTTCCTTTGGAGGCACTTGGACACCATGAGATGATCACATTGTGGCCCCTTGCACCTCAACGTTGGCCTTTGGAGGCCTAAAATGTCACTTATATGCCCTAGACGTCACATGAATCCTAGGGTATTTGATGGGGTTCTCATGCTTGATGGTGATGTGACATGGTTTGATGGAGATAGAGACACATGGCATGCACTAGAGCACTTGGTGGCAAGGTACATGGCCTTTGGACGCCCAACGATCTTCATCAAAGGGCTCAACATCTCTCTTGGAGGTCTAACATCACCCTTTATATATATATATATATATGGAAAGGTACATGGCCTTTGGACGCCCAACGATCTTCATCAAAGGGCTCAACGTCTCTCTTGGAGGTCTAACATCACCCTTTATATATATATATATATATATATATGGTCATAGATTTATTTCACCCATCTGAGGATGACTTGTCACCATACACTCTGTTGAGGAAAAGATATGAAATGATCTTACTCAAGCATTTTCAGATTCTACTTGGCTAAATCAAAATAGATGGGAATATCACCCTACATTTATAGCCAACAAAAATAACATCCTAACTCACAAGTATTAATTACTAGTGCTTAGGCTAGTCTTTTATAAGTAAAAAGCTTGCTGGAAATTCACTTTTTATATGATTTTCTGAACATAACAGTTGCTGAAATAAATGTAGAGATAGAAGTAAATACACCAAGACGATAATCAAGAAAGATGAGACATAAATCAATCCTTTATTTCATTCCAATTCACCAAAGAGTCACTCTCTTTACAAAATTTAATGCAGAAATTTAGGACCAAAGTCAAACTTATAGATCCCCGATGGAACATACAAAAGGACCTCTGACAGAAAATCAAAACTGAACTCTAAAATCTGGATCAGCTTGCCACAAATTGATGCCCACTTGACTCTACACAATAGCCTTTGTTAGTCATGAAAACTAATTCACAAACATACAAGTCTACACAAACTATCAAAGATAGATCAACACCTCTGAAAAACAAGTGTCTGAATGATGTAATTCAGCCCTGAATCTTGTTGTCTACAATAAGACCATGCTATCATAAAAAACAATTAGGCTTAGGATAAATTAAGGAATGAATGAAAATTGAAGTATCTCAACATAAACTCAAAGAGCAAACCTTAGTATGTTTTTCCTTCTATCCTCCCTTATTCCTCCCTTTCCTTTTGTCTTTAAACAAATTAGAGTTGGTTGAAGTAGTTGAACCACTTCATTAGTTAAGTTAATTAAAAGACTCAACCAAATTTTTAGTTAGGGGGAAAAGTCATAATCATAATAAGGGTTGTGAATAAATAATAACTAGTAGGTGGCACCCCTTGTGACTCCCTTTAGCTCTTAACAATCATAACATACTAGTTAATTAAGAAAAACACCCCTCCTTGTGACTCCCTTCATCATATTAACATTTGACAATTTATCTCAATAATATTTGCAATTATTTTCAAAATATATTACCAACATATTCAAAAGCATGCCATACGACACATTTAGGTCAACTGTCATAAACAATAAAAAAACTTAGAATCCATATTTCCCAGTTTGTGAGGAATATTTCCCTTGTTGATGCTATCATCTTTTAGTCCTTTTGAACCTATCTTAGGCTATGTGGAATCCTTAAGCCTCATCTTGTTGATCATATGAGAGCAACCGTCCTTCCAATGCATGTGGGAGAACATGGATTTATCAAAATTATCTGAAGATGCGAAAGGGGCAGTAGTGGCTTTCTCTCTGTCAGGGGCATAGTAGGCCTCGGTTTTCAGCCTCTTATTTGAATGACGCATTCCTGTAGGTACAATTGATTAGAAAATAGTTATTTTAACAACCATACATGACAACTCTTTTAAAAATATGAAATCGATTTTGGCTCAGCAACATATCAGACTCATGCAATCCAATCCATATAAATTGTTTCATTGTTGTCAATGAGCAGGGGGTGAACAAAGGTTCTGGGACATGTGAGGGGTTTGTATTGAGAGAAAACATGATATGATGAGGGGGAAAAGAACGTGGTTATTGCTCAAAGACAACAAACAATTAACTATAATACAAACCAAGAAACATCATTGTGATCCAACCAAGAACTGTAACTTTCAACTGCTTCAATATAGAATTCTTCTTGACTTTAATCAATTTTAGAACAGGGAGTGAAAAATGAATGTGGGAAGGCGATGGGGTTGTAATTAGAGAAAATCGAAATAATGGTGGGGAAAGAGAGCGGGTATTGTTCATAAAATTAATTAAGTAGTCCATAAAACCATTTTGTTAAAGGAAATACACCAACCAAATAACCATTGTGACCCAAAAAAAAAAACAATTGATGTGTATAAGTCAAACAACTCTGTGCATTAACTTGATCATTGTTCATAATCAAATATTTAACACAGTCATCAAATAAGGCAACATGCATTCCACAACAGTCTGTAGGGGAGCTCTGTTCCTCTCATTTATCCATTTAATATTTTAAAATGCTTCCTACATGAGTAAACAGTAAACCATTATGTTCAACATCAAAATCAACCACTGCCTATAATTTATTTCAATCATCAAATACAAACTCAAAGGTCATGCTCGATTATGTATTTTAATTCATTTAATAATTGAATTGCAATGAGGTTATACTATCACAGACCCTGTGTCTATTTCTTCTACGAAACATGATATTCACCAACGGACAACCACATACAACCATCGACATTTTAAATGCAAGATCTTGACTTGTCATTTAAACTCGCAGACAGTTATTACCATTCAACACATACTATGTTGTGGAATACACAGACATCCGACAAAATGCAAGAGTATTTCCATGACTCTACAGGTTGGATCACTCTGAATCTAAACATCCACAGTGTTGGGCTATCAATCTAATACAACGAGGCATCAACAACATGTCTGATATCATAACACAAGTCAATCAAATTGCAACAAATCCATCTTTAAGAACCTGTGACCTTCTCTAATGGCGCAATCAAATAATATTGATGACAAGTACAGTGGATAACCATGCCATAATTACCACGATGCAACATTTCCATTTGACAATTTCAAAACACACAGTCACAGTATCATTAACTCAACCTATCGTGTCGAGCTAGAAATCCAATACAAGGAGGCAACAACAGTATTGGTCAAATTCATCAAACTGCAACAAAACCATATAGTGCAAAAACTTGTGTCCATCCTTGACGACGCAATCAAATAATCGTAACATACATAGTAGATGGAAATTCCATAGTCATCCCGGTTGCAATAACCATTTGGCCATTAAAACACACAGTCACAATAATCATTGACTCATGGGGTAGGAACGCCACACATACCATTGCATCATGCGCGAAACATCATTAACCAATTGTAAACTAATGTTGAGTTAACATTCTGATAACTTCAATGCAAAGACAGTGACTTTGTGTCAACCCCATTCTTCAATCAACCAATCGCAATGCCGAGTTTATCAAAATTGCAGTGACTAAGTAAAACATTGCGAAGATAATCAACATGGACGAGTTAACAATAGAACATTATTGACGTTGTGTCACCAATTCATAACCATCGACCATGTATTCAGCAATGATATATATGTCACTTCTTCAATAAATGCTAAGAAAACGTGGCATTCAATGTAACAATCAACACTTTATTAAATTAATGCCTTTAACCCACCATTCAATTGCTTATAAGAGAAACATTAGCTGCACAAATGATACTTATAGCTAGGGATGACAACAGCAGTAGGTTAGTTTATTAGTTTCTGAGCTAGGGTTAGTAGTTAGGGTTTCATTCAAAGTTTTGAGAGTTGTTGTGATCAAGTTCACTCAAGACAAGAGGTCTTTAGATCAGTGCCTTAGGGTTAATGGAGTCAAAAGTAGAGGATGCAAGAGCTAAAGGATCAAAGATAGTGTGGCTAAGGACTAGAAGGTGAGGCTTTGAGGTGTTGCTAGGGCAAGGCCTCAAAGTCAAAACCCTAGGGGAGAGAGGCTCACCTTGGTGTAGGGGAACTAGGCCTCAGTGCTCTCTCCTCCTTAACTCAATGGAAATGACGACTAGCTAAGAAAATAGCATAAAACTAAGACAAGAGTGTTTGATAAGCAAGGTGTTGCTACAACAAGGCTTTACCAACAAACCCTAGAAAAATGGACCCATCAAAGTGTAGAAGAACTAGGCTCTGATACGTCTCCTTCTTCTTAGCTTGAAAATAGAAATGGCTAGAAAATGAAGGGAAAATAAGACTGTAGCTACGACTAGGCTCTTCCCTCTTCAAACAATGGCTGAAAAATCTCTTGATGGGGACATGAGACAAGGACCTACTCTGTGTGCTTGTCACCTAGGGTTTATTCAGAAAATTTATAACAACATATGCAAGAAATAACAATACAACCATTCAATCAAGAAGTTTTGTAGAAATTCACTTACATATCACCAAGAAAAGCATAGCAAACCCTAGTTATAACACCTTCCACCAAGAGAAATGACAAAATATGCCAAGAAATTCTTCCTTCAACAAGTGTGCCTCACAATTTCAGCCAAAGAACCCAAGTCTAGCACAAATTTCAGACCTCACTAATGAGTGAGTCAAAGATCATGAAAAAATGAAGGTGAAAATCCTTCATTTATATAGTACCATGACTTAATTTTACATTTTAGGTCATGAAAAAGGTCGACAAGGCCAAAATACTAAAATCATATTGTTTTACATTAAATGTTCAAAATTAAACCCTAATCAAGCTAAAGAGAGATGTCATGCCCCTTTTAGGGAGACTTTAGCCCCTTATAGGGCAAATGAAGCATCCTAGAGCAAAACGTTAGCCCTCCTTGGGATTCTCCAACCTGCCACACGTGCCAATACTACCAAATCTGCCTCCCAAGACGTCCATAAGGTTGGATGACGTCATGATTATCATGGGTGACATCCTAGGCCTTCCAAGGCCAACATTCCACTAAAAAAGGGCCAATCCCCCTAGGTTAAGCTCTGCCAAGGTGCCTCTGGTGGAACGTCCTCCTCTTCTCCGATGCAAATCCCCTGATCCATCTCTATCTTGTCTCGGCCGCCTAATGGGGTCTCAACATCCATCTAATGGGCTCTTTAGCCCCATGGAGGTCCGAACTGATCATCTCCATGTGTGTACCGGTCCAATATGGTACTTGTCCGTCGGGCATGATCCTGCACATCAACAGTTACGCCCTCCATGGGCTTATCAATCACAGGGATCATAGCAATGTCAATCACATCTCATCATCAATATTATTAAACACGTGCATAAAATCCCTAATACATCAGTTAAAAGCTCAAAGACATTACACAAGCATGCAATACAAGTTTGGAGAAAACGACAGGGCATCCTATTGGGCTAGTGTCCACTAGAAGAGGAAAGTTTCCGGAAGAGACCTCATCCAAGCCATGCAAGTGGGTGATGTAGTCAAGGGATGTCCAAGCAGGTGGGTGCAGTGAGGGAAGAGGATGCAAAGATTTACTTGTGGGTGTCTTTGTAGAAGGTGAGCTGCACCTATCCTGGATGCAAATTTTTACAAGCCCATTCATGCCTTTTATTCTTTATTGCTTATTTATTCAAGAGCTAATTAGGGGACACTGCCCTGGTGTGGTGACCAGTGGTGACAGTGTTACCCATAAGTACTTTCACAGAAAGGAGAAGGTTGGCTCGTGATGAGACCCCCTTTCCCTTGGCCATGCAACCAAGAGTCACTAGCCTGGCGTGGTAACCAACTAGTGGTAATGTCTTACTGTTAGGTACCATGGAACTACTAGGCTATCTCATGATGAGACCCCCTATCCTCTAGTTAGGTCTTGTTTTATTACTTTTTCGGGTCCCTCTTGTTTCTTGCTGAGAATCCTTTTATTGCTTTCTCGGGGATCCCTAAGCGAAGCATCTCGAGATTTTATTCTTAGGCTTTTATCTTTTACCAGCTTGCTTTTACCTTCTGGAACTTTAGCCCCTTCTTCCCATGAGATAAGGTGCAATCCTAAAAATAGGTCAACTCAATGCCCGGACAAGTGGAATGAGATAGGTGAGTGGGAAGCAAGATGAAAAAGTGGCATTGTGAAGGGAGCGGACGATGGCTTTTCAGAAATCCCCCCTAGTGGTAAACTAAAACCTAAGGACACAGGCTTATTAGGGCATCTTGTCAATCCCCCAGACATGGTCAAGTGGGAAAGTGTAAGATCCAAGCATTTGTTAGAAACAAAAGGAATCAAATGCACATATTCAAGGGTTTTGATGATCAAAGTGACACATATCATGATACCCAGACTAATTACCTCATGGAGAAAGAACCATCTCTGACACAAGACCAAGCCGTTGGTGATGGATGTTGTTGCTACTGACAAGATAAAGGTGTTGGAAGAAAGAAAAGGTGGGCCCTCCAGGGCCATGCTAAACTCAATCTTGCTCTCGGTACTCCATGTCTATGACCTATGGGCCTCGAGACATGATCTCCTAGTTATCCCTAAAAGTGGGGGATAACAGGACCAACACAGGGAGACATGGAGGCACCCCTAACATCACATGAGAACCTCTGAGACCAATGGTGCATGCACAGGCTATACCACAAATTTCTTCGCAAACAGGGTGACAATCTCGTGATAGAGGAGGTTATAAACAGAGGGGCGAGGCTCCATTTGACCTTGTAACAATACTTAGCACACGCAGGGTATGATCCTCATGGCTCTCCCAGTCAACCAACTAACAAAGATGAGGTGAGATGAAGTCGAGAAGAATCCATAAGACCCACTGCACGATCAATGGTAGCATTAAATACCCAATACCCAAGTGAGTAAAGCGCAGTGACACAGGGCGTTTTAAACCCATTAAACCCCATAAAAGTCAACATTGGGTATGGTGATAAAATGTGTGAAGGCATTCATCCATTCTAGACCAAATGAAACCCTCCACTAAACCGGAAAGGATGACAGAGAGCCTTTATGGCTGCTAACACTCAAAATGACCAAATACACTGTAACTTCAGACATTATCGCAGAGAAAGCCACCAATCGTTCATTCCAGAAAAATCCCAATTTTACACAGTTTCCATACTCAAGGAAAGCACAAACCCATACATCCAATCCAATATCTATTTCATAACCAGAGAAGACTCATGGATGGAAAAAAAAAATACATACATGTAATCAAAACACTTTAAAACGCGAGTTAGTCAAGCGGTTCCTCTCTGCTTGAAAGTCGGATCATAACCACAACAACACAGTTGAACAATAGCCCTACTAGGGTGGCGGCCAATGGAAGGAGTAAGGGTGACGTGGAGTAAATGCATGTCGCCTCCACCCTCAGTCAATTAATTCCTTAGTACATGCCAACCATTAGTCCATTAACCATTCATTTAAACCATGTATCGAAACCATCACCCACTAGTTTCCAATAGCGTGACCATATCACATTCCTAACTTATGCCATAACATAAATCAACCATGTTCCATATAACTCAAAAAATTGCATAACCATTAGCCCATTAGCTAGGATAACAACAATCCATTAAATTTTGATGCATATAGTGTAGTATAAATGCATAGTTAAATTCCTTTGCATTTTGTTGCATTGCTTTCATTTCTTTCCAATTGCTTGTATGTATTGTTGCTAACATGTTTATTGTGCAAGTCTCCTAGTAATAGATCCAATAACAGATAGCAGTGATAACAAAGGATAACATAGGCCATTGTAAGATAAAACCTTGAGCCTAGAGCAACAGAAAAAACACAGAACATGCCTTATCCATCACCAATAAACCAATATTTCATCACCATGTAAGCAGTGTCAAACAGTAGCACAACATCAAATAAGAACCAAACCTGATCTCCAATATACAAGGGGGTGCCACCTACTAGTATTATTTAGCTTTTATAATAATAGGATTTAGAAACACTTCGTGAGCAAAACTTCGTTGCGATTTTAATCGTCAACACACTCAAGATGATTTTCAACCATCTTGGCTACTTTTCCAATTGTCTTGTTTATACACGCAACCTCGTCGTCCCAATCCACCTTTTATACTTAGTTTATTTTCAAGTCTTATTCACAGCAGGTCCATGATAATTCTTTGGCTCTTCCATATACTATTGATCTCGATCTCGATCCCACTTCCCTGTCATGCTCTCACCTCGTTGTTCCGCCATCCCAATTTCCCACGCCCCACGGTAATCCATTTCTTGTCTTATGATGTTCCCCAATGTACATTTAATACACATCTCCCGTAAATGACTAAAATTGGTTAAGTGTTAAAATCCCTTATTAATGGAAATCTTCTTGAGATAATTCCTCATCAATTTTAATATGTTGCATTAAGGACCCTTGAGTCAACAGCCCAAGAGCATATTAAGTTAAATAGGTTTATTTTGATAATAACACTTTGAAAAGAACTATATATTAATATGTAAACTTGATTAAGTATGAAAACCTGGAGAAGGGAACGGTTCTATGGAGATACCATCAACCTACTTGGACGAGAAGACCAAAGATTTTAGTGGTTGAGGGCATACATTTATTACTTGTCATTACCACGTCCATAGAAGAATTCAAACTATATTTGGACATTGGGAATTGATCCAGTAGGTTGTGTTCTAGAGGTCTATGATTTTAAGGAGTTGATTTTGTGGTGCATTGATAAATTTGACAAGAATCGGAGAATTATTCAGTTGCAAGGTGAATCACCTATTACACACATCAATGAAATTGTAGTTCAATTTGATCGGTTCGATCTAAAACAAGCAAATGAAGTCGAGAGTTTTGACCCTAGTCAATTATTTATGAAACACATAACATCGGTAGGCTACAATGTATCATTTGCTAATACATTCATGTTTGTCAAAGAAGAGGGGGATAGTCAAAACCCCCAAATTTTGCCTGATGAGAAAAGGCAAGAGGATATCGAAATAGTTATCAGTACAACCGATCAACATAGATAGTAAGGAAGAGTCGTGAATGAGAGGAGTTCACGTTCTCCTAATATTTCTCAAAAAAATGGCCTACCCAAAGGGAAGACCGGAATCCAATTACAAACTAAAGGGAACATCAAGTTTACTTGTTGCCAATAGGAGTTATGTTGGAGGAAATATTCGAAAGATAATGTCCCTGATCCTCGAGACATGAGAATTAGCAATGAGTTTGATTTCCTTGCGTTCAAGGATGAAAAATTTTAGACAATACCTTCAGATTGATTTTGAAATTGATGAAGAATTTTACAAAGGAGCCATTTCTACCTTTGTTGCAAAAGTATCAAGTGTTAGTGAGTTATGGAGGAAAGAAGAGGATTTGTCTTCCACAATTTGTATAAAACAACTTAAATCTTGTTGGTTAAAGAGAATACAGAGTCTAAAAGACATGCTAACTAAGTGTCACACTATAAGTGTAAAAAGAGGAGAATTATATTTGAAATTAATTGAATTGGAATTAGTTGGATCAACTGAAGACATGGAGAACCCACATCTAATATTGAATTCCATGCTTATGTCAAAAGAACAATTCTACGTAAAGTTGGAATGATTAAAGACTGTATCAGCTAAGAAGTTCAATAACTTGACCGAGTATTCAAAAAAATAAGTTGGAAGTTGGTTGGTTAGTTATTCAAATAAAAATGAAGACATCGAGGACACCCTTTACCAACTTTAAATGGACTTCAAAGATCTGGAAAATTCGTTATTTTATATTAAAGTAAGGCAAGAAATAGCAGTGGTACCAATGAGAGAATACATCAAGAATTGGTTAAATAAAGCCTTAACTAAAATAATTGAATCAGATCAATAAGAAGCCATTGTAAACAGTCAAGTAGTTCCAACGAAGGAGAATATAAAAGACACACCAGCAAGCATATGACAAGAGAGAGACTCCATCACAGTAAGTAAAGTAGTCACTTTTCATAATTTCTTAGCCTTCACACTTCTTGTTCAGAAATCATCCAGTTGTATCTTTTTAGTTTTTGAGAACCCATAACCGATATATGATCATCTTCTTTTTCTTCTTCTAGGTCCAGTCCAGGTCCACGGGAGCCCCATCCCACTCCATTTGGACAAACACAATCTTTTAATTTTATTCTAAAATAGACTATTATTTTTTAACTCCCCAGAGAATTATTTTGGGGTGCAACTTTAATGACTCTTCAAACTTCAAATTTCTAAGATTGAGATTCTTAAAGTGTTCCTATCATATTCTCTTTCAGTTTAAATGACATACTCTTTTAAAATTCTTTACATCGTGGACTTATATATTTTTGTCTTTTGAATGTGACCAAATATCATATGTTTTGATGGATGTGAGGAATTTGTTATTCTCATATTATGGTTTCCCTATATTTTTATAATGTTTTGTAAATATTATATTTAAGTCTATAAAGATTCATGGTCCTTCTCTCAGGAACTTTTTCTTTGTGAACATACTCTTATGCTTTAAATTGTATTTTCGTAAATCATTTTCAAGTAATAAATATTTTGGGGTTTGTTGTTTAGCACTCTCCTATTTGATAGTATATCCCAAGATACAACAAACTATATCTTTCAAAAAAACAATAGAGGAGTACCACCTCTATAAAACCGCAGGGGGATTTTATCCTCATGAGGCTATTGTTGATATTAATACTAATCTGAACATAAACATAACTTCATGATTCTTCCTCATGCAAAAATTCCTGTCTTTTTGGTTGCTCTCTCTGTGAGTTTGTCTCCCACTGTAGAAATGTCTCTAGATGTTTCTTTGTCTTATTCTACCCTCCTCTATTGTTTGTGTTTTAGGTTTCCTCTCTCTCTCTCTCTCTCTCTCTCTCTCTCTCTCTCTCTCTCTCTCTCTCTCTCTCAGAAATCCTCTTTGTGCGCATTGCATGTTCATCTCCCGCCTCTCATGAAATCTTCATCTTCTCACTACTACTAGCTACAGCCTTGATTGGGTTTTGTGCCCAAGACCAGGGACATTATCATTTCTCACAAACTCTTTGAGGATTAGTTCTTGAACCCCTTCACCGCAAGCTGAGAAAACGGACTTTAGGGTTTATGGCTTTAATTTTTTTTCTCTTGGTCAATTCTCTGCGATTATTGATAGAAACATTCGAGAATTGACATAAACATTTGAGGATCGAGTTAAATTCACTAACGGTGATTGAGGAAAATTGGTTCATTACAATATATCATTTTTGGAAATAAAAATTTTGATAATACCTCAAAAATTCCACGATATCTAGAAGTTTGCGGTGTCCATAAGATCTGTTCATAATTTTACTGAACCTCAATGGCTTTCGCCACAAATTAAAAGTGACTATGGGTGCCAAAGTTTTGATGGTTGGTGTCAATGGTCAATAGTGTTGATTTGAAATCCCTAAGAATTTCCTTTCGACCATAACAAAAATGGGTCTGTGTCAATATCCTTATCAATTGATAAATATGGTATTTCTGCTCTAATATTTTGTTAAAGATTATCTAAACTTTGAGTATGATTATTTCCTTGTGTTGACCTTACGGTGCAACTCTTGGAAGAAGTTGTTTGTGATCCTCTTTTTAAGACAGAAAAGAGAGCTTCAAGAGCAATAGAATTCAATTTAATTCTATCATTTGGAAACCCGCCATTATGTGATCTATGTATACGAAATCCAACATAGGAATGGATGTAATATTTCTAGTTCCCTGCCATGATCATTAAATTTTTCTAATCAAACAAGACTTTCCTACTCGATGATGAAGATGATAGAGACCGACATAATCAAAACATCAATGGAACATTGAATCTTGAAGATCAATTCAACTCCAGAATCAAAAATAATTGTAACTTGCAAATACTCTTTTTGTAAGTTTACTTGTACTTTTTTTAAATTAAATTGAATTACATTGTAAATGGGTGCATTTTAGATAGAAGCCAACACCCTCCATTTGTTGAGTTTGAGTTGTTGAGTTTGATTGTTAAAGGGTGGAGTTGCAAGAAACCCTTTGAGGTCTAAGTTGGTATTTAAATGGATCAAATTGATGAATTATTAGAGTTATTGTATAATCTAATACTCTATATTGTCAACAATATGGTTACAATTCATAAAGCAACTCTCACTAATGTTCTAACATGTTTACAAGATTCACAGGACAAAAACGAATTTCTCTAGCTTGAATCACAACTCCAAAAACATGAAATAGAACAAAAGAATCAACATTCTAAATTAGTCCTTGTTTAGAACAATTATATTTTTGAATTTGAGAATGATTCTTATCAGTAACCAGCGCATGATCAAATCAATAATGCCACTTCAGAAGTAGATTCAAGTGAAGATGTGCAGATTTTAACCTTGTACAATATTTATTGCAAACAGATTTTCAGTAAAAGAACATAAAAGATACAATGGCAAATACAAACATTACACAGAGATTTTTCCCTTGGAAACTCAAATCGGGAAAACCAACATATTATATATTCATTCATGGTGATACATTGTCTACAATACAATATACATATAGGAGCCAATGGCATCCAAAACCTTAATCCAATGACCTGGATTAATCAACAACCCTAATTCCTTAACCAGAAATAGAAAACCATCGGCAAAAACCCTGTGCCGAAAAACCACTCAACAATCGACATGAAAATCGAGGCAACATGAAAAACGAGGCAAAATTGTGTCATGTTTCCCGAGGCAAAGAATATAACACATACCCAACATTCTCCCACTTGTTTTTTTCTTTGCACACATGGGGTTACAGGGTTACATAGTCAACAATCTAGGGCAGTAATGCCCATGGATCATCTACGCCAAGAGAACTTCTCAGTGCTCACATATTTTGTTAATGGATCTGCAACGTTCTTCAAAGTGTCCACCTTCATCAACAACACTTTCTTTTCTTCAACCATGTCTCTCACAAAGTGATATTGAATATCAATATGCTTTGTCTTTGAATGATAAGTCGGGTTCTTTTCTAGAAAAATTACACTTCGACTGTCACAAACTATCCTTACAGCTTGTTGTACCAACCCAATACCTAAACACAATATTTGTAACCATATTGCTTACTTACTTGCATGAGGTGGCTGCCATGTATTCAACTTCTATAGTTGAAAGTGACACTATAGCCTGTCTTTTGCTCATCTAACTTATTTCTCCTCCAAAC
The DNA here is from genome assembly GCA_009831015.1 of Picea engelmannii. Classification (NCBI taxonomy): domain Eukaryota; kingdom Viridiplantae; phylum Streptophyta; class Pinopsida; order Pinales; family Pinaceae; genus Picea; species Picea engelmannii. The sequence continues at coordinate 426,501 of ML778414.1, forward strand.
AGGTTAAACACATGCCCACTTGTAGATCTCCTACGATCCAGATCTCCAACCAAGTCTGCATTCACAAAGCCATGTATATCCAACACTTTGTCCAATCTCGGTCTTCCTTGGTAGCACAATCCATAGCTAGCAGTGCCACGCAAATACCTGAAAACCTTTTTTACTGATGTTCAATGCTCCTTCCCTGGTTTTGACATATACCTGCTCAAAACTCCCACTGCATGTGTAATGTTCGGTCTAGTATAGACCATTGCATACATCAAACTTCCAACTGCACTCGCATATGGAACACGAGACATGTCCTCCTCCTCCTCTTCATGTTTCTTGAGACATTGATCTGCAGTTAACATTACACCAACATGAATAAGAACCTTGATCGGTTTACATACCTGCATATTAAACCTCTGCAATATTGTCTCGACATATTTTCTCTTATTTAACCAAAGTTCCCTCTTTTTCCTATCTCTTTTAATTTCCATGCCCAAAATGAAATTTGAAGCACCGAGATCCTTCATGTCAAATTTAGAGGACAATTGAGTTTTCACATCTGGATAATTTCCTTGTTGTTTCCTATCAGCAACATGTCATCCATATACAAGACCAAATAAATCAAATGATCACCAATTAATTTAAAACACACACAATTATCCTCTTTGCTTCTTGTGAAACCAAGTCCCAACATATAAGTATCAAATTTTTGATACCACGTCCTTGGTGATTGTTTTAAACCATACAAGGACTTTTTCAGCTTGCATACCAGCTCCTTCTTTCCTTTCACATTAAATCCTTCTGGTTGCTTCATATAGATTTCTTATTCCAAATCCCCATGTTGGAATGTTGTCTTCACATCCATCTGTTCTATTTCAAAATCAAATGCAACAACAACAAATAATAGAAATCCTATAGAGGTTAACTTGGAAACATGAGAAAAAAACTCACCAAAATCAATTCCCTCAACCTGAGAAAAACCCTTTGCTACTAACCGAGCTTTGTATTTCTCTACTTTTCCTTCTATATTCAGCTTCTTTTTAAATACCCATTTGTTTCCAATGGGATTTCTTTCAGTTGGAAACTCCACTAGATCCCAAGCCTCATTCTTATCCAAGGCTGCCATTTCTTCGTCCGTGGCCTTTTTCCAGAGATTTCCATCCTCTCAATCCACTGCCTTCCTGACAGTTCTAAGATCATCATCAATAATAGACAAAGCAAAATTTGAACAGAAATCAGATGGAGTATACCTTTTTGGTAGCCTTCTTTCTCGAACTGATCTCCTCAATACCGAAGTATGAGGATCTTCTTCTTCTGATTCTTGTTCTTCTGTAGAGTCTCATTCATCATACTTTAAATCAAACTCTATTGTCTCTGGTTCTTCCTTACTTGGTAGGACTTCATGTTTAACAACATCCTTCATTTCTCTGAATACCACATCTCGGCTATACACTACCTTCTTGGTTTCTGGGTTCCAAAGCTTATCACCTTTGAGACTATCTTTATATCCAATAAAGATACACTTTTCAGCCTTCTTATCTAGCTTACTCTTATCTTCATTTGAAACATGAACATATGCATCACATCCAAATACCTTGAGATGTGTGAGAGAAGTTTTCTTACCAGTCCATACCTCTTGTGGAGTCTTGTCATCTAGCGCTGATGAGGGTGATCTGTTGACCAGGTAACATGCAATACCCACTGCCTCTGCCCATAATTCTTTCCCTGACCCGACACCACTGAGCATGCACCTTCCTTTTTTAATCAATGTCATGTTCATCCTTTCTACAGCTCCATTCTGGTGAGGTGTATATGGAGTAGTGTTATGCCTTTCTATACCGCACTTCTTATAGAATTCTTCAAATTCATTCCTGCATAACTCTCCACCATTATCTTTCCTCGGCACCTTAATTCTTTTCTCTATTTGATTCTCAACAAGAGCCTTAAACTCTTTAAACTTGTCAAAGACTTTATATTTCTTCCTGAGGAAATATATCCAATTATTCCTCGAGAAGTCAGCTATAAATGAGACATAGTACATAGATTTTCACAATGATGGGACCGACACAGGTCCAAAAAAATCACTATGAACTAGCTGTAAAATTCCTTATGCCCTTGTTGCACCAGAGGGGAATCTTACCCAATTTTGCTTCCCATATACACAATTTTCACAGAAATAAAAATCCAGAGAGCAGTTAGACATACCTTCTATTGTTCCTGAGCTTATACTTTAAGGCTTTAAAGTATACCGTCAAGGCATTCGAAAAGGTAGAGATAATTAAAGGGTAAAAAAGAGTACTAGTTTAATGGAGATCGAGATCACAGTTGGTTCCTTAACTGTCTCTGTCTAGCTTCCCATTGTTCTTGGATGCTAATATCCCTTTCAATTGCAGCCCATGAACGTTCAAGTTCTACCTGTGTATTTGTTGTTTGTAATATGGTATTGAATAGGTTTAATGCAATTCTCGTCTGATCTAATAGACCAGGTTCTATATTAGGATGTCTGGTAACTGGAATAGTCATGAAAGCTGAGGGTTTCTTTTTTGTAAATCAAAAATATTTTCAAGGGTCGCAAATTTCTGGTTCGAATTAATAAAAATAAAACTTCTGAATTATGAATCAATAGTATAACAGAAATAAAGGCCACTTCTGGTATCTGAGTCAATTTTAATGAATAAGATGAATGGAATGAAGAAAGAAAAGGAAATATATAGTCGTATGAAAAAAATGAGGCATCAATTAAAGAGGAATCTCATTTTAAGTTAATACAAGAAAGAGGGATGATAACTTTGCAGAAGCATACAATTTCAGACTCCTAAAACGTTCATAGGTCTTATATCCGTTGAAAGCTGATACAGAGGAAAAACTGCAAATGATTAGATAATTTGACTGTTCAATCACTATAATAGAAATTGCCACATGAAACACTTCAAACGAAAGTATGAAATAAAAATAGAATAACATAGAAACACATAACTCGGGCTTGACCAGATCTGGAATCTTCAATCTATATTGTATTAATTCAGGAAAAACGAAATTTTCTCTTTACAATCCATCCAAAAAAAAGCCTTTTCTTAGTCTTGAAAATTTTCATTTCTACAAAACCACAAATCTTAAGACGAATCATTGATTTCCTAATTCCTAGTGACTAACTATTTGTTAAAAAGTAGATCTGATACTGTTTGCATGATCTTCTCCATTTTTCCATTTTCTTGGAAGTAAATCTCTTCCAAATAATCCTTTTACTTTGTTGACGACTCTCCTTCTTTTGATTCAATACATTTAAAGCATCTCTCCAGGAACTGTGTAAAATTTCTGGGGGGTTTTGGAAGGTCTCTTGCCTCGAACAGATAAACCTTTCTCTGAATCTTGGAAAGACGGTCATCAACTCCTTTATCTGCAAACTTTATTGATTGCAGTTTTAAGTTAGGCTCAACTAACAACCTGTCTATTAGGGTGACATCCATTTTTCTTAGTTGTGAAATTTCTAGTTGGATTTCACTCAAATTTTTCCTAAAATTTAATTGATGTCTTACAATATTGATTTGTCCCAGAAGTCCTCTACAATTGCCTTTTCCAATGTTTAACGACCCTTTGTCTAAGAGATCAAAAACTTCTTCACAATCGTCTCTGATTTCTTTGACTATTGTTTTGATTTCAGTTATGTTGGTTTCCCATAGCTTGAGCATGATGTCACCTCTGATCTGCTCTATAGATGATACTTTTGTAGTTTTGGATACCTCTTCACCTGTCGAATATATAATTGCCTTTTGAAGAGTAATCCTCACTTCTTTGGCTTCTTTTTCCCTCAGGATAATATTATCAAAGGCATTATCTACTTCTTGAAAGTAATTATGAACAATCTCTATCTTAGAAATCAATTTATGTTGTTCAATTTCTATTTTTGAATGCACTTCCAGTGACTGGGCCTGGAAAGATTTTAGATCTATAATCTGATCTTCCATCAATATTAATCTAGCCTGCAACTGATCTGCATGCTCCTTTTGCTAAGTAATCTGTAGATGACTTGCTTGTATTTTTTGGCTCATTTCGTCCAAACTCGTTCTGAGTAATTGAACCTCTGACCTTTCGGCAGCCCTTGTCTGCTCTAATATTTTACTCATTTCTTCTCTAATGTTTTCCTCAACATTCTTTAACTGATCTTGTAATTGTGCTATGATTTTATCACCCTTCTTTATCCTTGTTCTCATTTTTCCCACGATAAAAAAGTTTGTTGTTTCCATGGCTCCCATGGAACCTGTTATCTCTGTAGCGAAATCTTCTTCCTCCAAATTATGTTCGTCTATCAAGACTTTATGTTTTTTCACCATATTCCCCTCCTTCTTATGCATCTCCAGTTTTAGGACGGCCTTCCTTTTTCTGCTAAAAAAATAATCAAAAGGAGGAATCTCATCTATGGGAATAGAGGTGAGGTCATCAATAAAAAGAGCTCATGTCTGTGGGAGTCCAAAAGTGGATTGTAAGGGGGTTAAGGAAACTATGGGACTCCCTAGCTCTGTAGATCCTTTCCCTCCTACTGCCTTAGGCATATTGACATCAACACCAGGTGATGAAGGGGCAGTAGGCTTACCGGACTTGGGAGATCTCCCTGACCTTTTCTCTGCAACGGTCTTTTTGCTTGGTGGAGGCCTTTCCGTATCCTGTAGGGCTTTTTTGGGATTTCCTTTCTTCTATGCTTCTTGCTCGAAACTTGGGGGAACACTTTCTTTCTCCTAGGGGAGAATGATTTCTTCTCCTTGAAGTACTTGGGGCAGACCACTCCATCTATGTTTCTGAAAGGTCTGAAAGCTGGCTTGCAAGTCGGATGACAGTGTTTGTACTCTTTCTAACACTTCTTTATAAGACTTGGTCCCTTTGAACATGTCGTCTCAAGGGGACTCCTCATGTTCATATGCTTTCATATTGCAGTGTATCAAGTGTTTGTTCACTAATTGATGAGGGTCATGCCTTTTGTACTCAATATTTAACAGTTTAACTTCTTCAAGTGCTTCTGCTTCCACCCTGGAATATCCCAAATTTTGTAATGAAAATATCGATGTGCACAGGGAAGATTGGCCAAGACTTCTTTTGAGTTGCCTTTAGCTCTATTCCTATACCTCCTTTTACTATTTGGTGTGCTACTTCCCTACACACCAGTCTATCCAGGAGGAATTTTGGAAGCGCGTGAGGGGGGATTGAGCACCCATAAACCCTAATGTAGGAGAAGCTTTATTTAATGAACCAGTCTGCTATTGGCTTGAGGTTATCTGAAACTTCTTCAGAAATGCGAGGAGGGTCACAGCCAAAAAAACATTTTATGCATTGGTATTACCACGAAATGACAAATTTCGTAAAACGAATTTTTCGCGTTCTCTTCCCACAGCTCAGAGTGATATTCGTGAATGGGTACAAGGCAGGTTATGTTCCAACTCCAATTCATCAGGGGAATGGAGTCATAAAACAAATTGCGTCCGTCATGTATGCTAACATGTAAAAGGACACTGGTTGACCTCGGGCTCTTGCAGCTCTGTAATCCGAAACCTCTTTGGCTATATTATCGAATAAGATCTTGTCCCAGTTGAAACTATATCCTTCTGATGCTTTTTCTAAAAAGGGAACCCATTCTATGGGGAAATGATAGGGATTCTTTTTGCTTAAGAGTCTGCACAGCATCATGGCTACATAAACCATGTACTCATTCAAAGAGGTTGTGGCATAAATTCTGTGAGTATCGGCCCTAAATTTTGATGGACATCTCCACCAGCCTTGATTAAATCAAGGTAAGTTTGGTCTACCTCAGTGCATTCCTTTCTCTGAAATTCAGCTATAAATTTGGCATTGTAAATGAATTTAGGATTGGGTGAGAGCTTGTACATAACCTGGATATGTTCAGGTCTGAATGAACCGATAATGGCCCCTTGATCATTTAAAATGCTTCTCGCTGGAATATCGACCTTGTCCAAAGCCCAGTTGATCATGTCGTTGTACGCCATGAGCCATGGGTGTGTTGCAATTTTGTGAAGTTCTGATTCTGCTATGTCCTAAAGGTGATTCTCGGAATTGTTAAGGGAATTTTGTATCTCGCAGTCCATATTTTCATAAATTTGTTTCCATGATTTAATCGAGTCGATAACATGTGGTGTGGTGTCGGATATGACATCTCCCTCCGGGCTAGAAATCTCAGTTGTATCTTCACTCTTCTTGGGTCCCTTCTTTGGTGCCATGACTTTTGTACTAGAACGAAAACCTGTCACAGAAGAGAGGTGTGAAAGCTCGGCTAGATGCGACTTACTTCTGATAGAAAAAGCGAGAATAAGTTTCAAAACACAGACCTCTAATTTTCTTTTAACTCATTTTATGGTGAAAGTACTGGCGCAACCGCCAAGAATTTAATACCTTTAATGCAGAGAATATTTCTGAGATACGCATTTGTGTCACAAAAATCACCATCTATCCGTTATTAATGTGGTCGTATTTCGGCAATTCTAAAATCAAAATTCAAAAGATCTCATTTGACAGAGCCGAAAAAGAAAGTACCTAAGAAGTTTAATTACCATTAAATGTATTTTTAAAATGAAGTTAGTTCTCTTTAAACATTGGCATTGAGTCGGGATTTCGCGTTTCAGGGTTTCGGGGATCGCAGTTACATGAGGTATGTCACCACTAAACCTCGAATCTCGAAATCACGATGGGATTAGTTTTGGGCCTTAACTTTGGTATTGAGTCGAGACTTCGCATTTCGGGGTTTTGGGGTTTCAGGATTACATGAGGTATGTCACCACTAAACCCCGAATCCCGAAATCGCGATGGGATTATTTTTTAATTAAGACTGACTTCCACTTCTTTTGGGAAATCGGGAATCGGGATTTCGCGATTCAAAATGTATCGAAAACGTATTGTTCTGAGTAAACCCTTAATCTCGAAAGGTTAAAAGATGGTTAATTAACTTCTTTAGGGTTTTAATTTATCGCAATTAAAAGTACTTTACAGAACGTGCGTCTAGACTTTAATAACACTTGAGCTTTCTGTCTTTTATTATAATGAAGAAATGAAATCATTTCGGGACTTCGGTACCAGTCTTTTGGGACTGATAGCGAGGATTATACCTTATGAAAAGTTGAAACCCATAAAGAAAAGTTTTAGAAAAAAAAAATCAAAACCTAGTTTCAAAACTTTCAACCATACCTTTACCGTGTAGTAGTCGAAGACCCTTCTCTCTGATATGCCCCAATCTTTGATGCCACAACGTAACCTTTTCTCCAAAGATTGTAGGAGTTCTTTCTTCTTCAACTCCAATATTAGGAACAATGGAACTATCACACCCATCACTAATAGTGATTCCTTTCAGCTTATATAGAGTTCCAAACCGAACTCCCTTCAACGACACCATTGCTCCTCCAACCATCCTACAGGTTTCCTTTTCAAATATTATTTTTCCCCTGCATCGTCCATTTTTATTACAGAAATCAAATTTATGGCCAATCCTGAGATGTGCAAAACACTAGGTAGTCTTCTAATCCTTCCATCTATGAGCCTCAACTTGAATTTTCCTCGACCTATGATTCTGGTTGTTGAGTCATCACCTAGGAAAACATTACCTCCATCATACCTTTCATATTCACAGAACATGTCTTGGATACAAAATGGAAGTGACCTATCACATTATAGATTATTTCAAATTAATCCAATTCCAAAGTGTTGGATTCCCTCAAGAAAATTCATCTTCACCTACTCTAGTTCAAGATCAGATTCCTAAATGCCAACATTTTCATCAATTTGGCCACATGGAGGATCAGTGTTTTGCTCTTTATCCTTGTGATCACTGTGGAAATCATAATCATCCTTTAGACAGATGTTCCAAATGTAAGAAACATGTAGGATTAAATAATCACTATAGGTGGATCACTTCTTAGCAATGGTCATCAACAACCAAGAAGATATGTCGGTCATACCAAACAATTCATTCTCAAGTATTGACTCATCTTGCAGTGGAAATATTTTCATCTTCTGACCTTGTACCTGAAAGGCAGGGGGGATAATATTAGTGATTGACAGTCAAGATTCGTGTTTCAAAGTCTTATCAATCAAGAAAGAACAATCGAGCAAGATTCAAAGCAATATTCCATCAGCATCATTTGGTTTGTGGTCTTCCTTAAACCACCATTTAGTAGAAGACTTATATCTTTTGATGGACAACAATTTGTGGTCATATTTAAACCACCATTTAAAAGCAATTCCAATTCACAAAAAACATCAACATCTAGCTAAATTGGGAAATGTTTCGAGAACCACTTAGCCTTAGAGCCAAGTTCTAGAGTTTGTGGTCTTCCTTAAACTACAATTTAGTAGAAGACATCAGATTTTCCTATCCATTTGGTTTGTGGTCATCCCAAAACCACTAGATTCAAAGAGCACATTCAGCCATTGGAAACTATCCACTTCCATATTTCAACTCTCTGCTTCGACTCACATACACCCTTTCAGATTAATGGGGGTAGTATTAGAAACCTAATCCATTAGGTTTATGATATTATTCACTTGAGAAGGAATACAAAAAGTCACAAGTGGATAGGAACTATCATTAGGAGTCCAAGAGACCTATTGGAAGATGAATCCAAAGGTCATAGATCATGCATTTATATGTGTACCGTATTAATAAAAGGCATATCACATTGATCTCCATTTTGGTGTGTTCTAACATATCCTTTAGGCACATTCCATAGAGAAGAGTTAAAATATTCCTCTAATCACAAATAATTTTTGGCAATAAAAGTGTCCAAATGAAGATTCAGATTGTTTCTAAAACCAATAAAACTCATTGTCAAAATAGATCTTAAGCATAGCCAATAATGCTTAAGCATTAGAAACATTTGGAATAGGGCAATGATAGAATTATGAGATGGAAGTTATGGCTTAATGGATTTGACTTTGAATTTCAGTATAAGCCAAGAACTCAAAATTGCCTTGTTGATTTATTGACTATAGAAGCTAGTCCTAGGAATGAGGCATTTATCAAGTCTACTCTACCAAGATGATTAGAAATGAAGACAGAGGTAAATAGGTAGCAGTGGAACCAGGAGAAGAAATAAATTATTGTGAATACTTTTTTATGGAAGAAATCAAGCACAATCCCGTGGAAGCATATATCCTTAAGTTATGGGTGAATTCTTATAAATTTGTAAATAATTATGGGTATATTAATTTGAGTCCTTGTATGAATTTCAGTGTCTTATATTTTGAGCCATATGTGGGTCAATGTGTATTAGAATTTTCCCATCCTATAATGTCATTTGTGGATTATTGTGCAGTATGTAATTTAATCAAATATAGGATATGTTTATGGATTGCCTTTGAATTTCATAGAAGGACAAGTCATAACAATTGATCACATTAGTTTGTTGTCTTTCTTGAAAGGTTTTGTCCCCACTTGAGTTAAGAAGACATTAGTCGGTACTATTTCATTTTGTGTTTTTCCATGGATGTTTCCATTACCAGTCAATATAACAAGTGGTTCAAATTTCAAATTGATTTTATGACTATAGAGCTTGAAGCTTTGCCACCATTTAAATATTATGACAATGCACCTCACTATACAATGATTTGAAATTTCATGAGCAATTCTCCAAAATCTATTGGATCACCCTATCATGAGAACTCTCCTTTCTGGCAAAAATATGTAATAAATTATCCTTTGGCTCATGTTCGACAACACAGGTATTCCAACAGAGGATGAACACCTTCAGTAACCACTCACACAACCAGATCAAAGATAAACACACCGATGTTTTGACGTGGTAAAATCCCTATGGGGAAACATCCACGGCCCCAGCCAACGCGACCACTTGGAGAAGTTTATTAACACAAAAGAAAAAGATTACAGAGAGATTTTACAAGATAGTTTCTCACAATCGATAATCGGCAAATGATCCTCCACGCTCTTTAAATAGAGATCATGGACCAATCAGGTGTTAATCCATGGATCAATGGTCATTAAGATTGAGGAGAATATGAACCGCCAGATCACTCTATATCGGGAACATATCATGACCGTCAGATTTCCTAACAACAAATGCATAACAATGCATACTAAAGAAACACACTTTTACCTAACGACACATTAGACCAAGTAGATCTTAACAAACTCCTAAGTGTCTAAACATCCTAACATCCCCCCTTAAGAACAACTTGGGATAGGATTGAAGGGTTTACAATAGAGACACAATAGGAGAAGGAAGGAGGGATTAGAGCCTATCCCCCTTAATGACAACTTCTTGAACTCCTAACATAGATCGAAATTTGGAAAACTTTGCTTCTATAAGAGACTTTGTGAAAATGTCTGCAACCTGATCTTTTGTAGGGAAAAAGAGCATTTCATTAACTTGGTCATAAATGAGCTTTCTGATGAAGTGCATGTGTAGCTCGATGTGCTTGTTGCATTGATGTTGAACTGGGTCTTTGGCGAGCTTGATGGCACTCTCATTGTCGTACCAAAGGCTAGTTGGATGCTACTGCTGGAATCCAAACTCTAAAAGGATATGTTGAAGCCACAAGGATTCCTGAATTGCATTTACCACTACTCAGTACTCTGCTTTTATTGAAGAAAGTGTAATAGTATGTTGTTTCTTACAGGCCCAAGTGATAGGTCCTAAACCAATGCTGAAAACATAACCTGCAGTAGACTTTCGATCATTAGGTTCGTCGGCCCAATTTGAATCAATGAAACCAACCAATAAAGGAGTCCCCCCTGAACTGTAATGTATCCCAAACTGAACTATACCATGGACATAGCGAAGTATCCTTTTAGTTGCTTTCCAATGGATTTCATGGGGTGTTTGCATATACTCGGAAACAAGACCAACAACAAAGGAAAGATCAGGATGGGTATGAGTCAAGTATAAGAGGCTACCAACTAACTGACGGTACAGGGTGGCATCAACTTCAGGAGAAGTACAGGTGGCAGTAAGATTAACTCCAGACTGGAAGGGAGAAGGGGCAGGTTTATAATCATCCATGTGAAAGTGACAAAGAAGGTCAAAAGCATACTTAGACTGGGAAAGAAAAATTCCTTCATTGGTTTGCAAAACTTGGAGGCCAAGGATATAGTGCAAAAAACCTAAGACTGTCATTTCAAATTTCTTCTTAAGGTTGGTTTTCACATGGTTTAAAAGTTTTGATTCATTACCAGTAAGGATAAGGTCATAAACATAAATGACAAGGATTATGAGACGGCTTCCTACTTTCTTGGTATATACATTAGGATCAAAATGGCATCTAGATAATCCAGTGTCAATAAGAAAGTTGTCATTTTTGGCATACCAAGCTCAGGGAGCTTGCTTAAGACCATAAAGAGATTTCTTAAGGTGACAAACAAGGCTAGAGTCATTCTGGACATAGCCAGGAGGTTGTTCCATGTAGATTTATTCTTGCAATTCTCCGTGCAAGAAGGCGGATTTAACATCCATTTGATGGACCTCCCATTTATGTGAGGCAACAAGGGCAAGAACAAGATAGATGGAATTCATTTTGGCTATAGGGGTAAAGGTTTCATTATAGTCAATTCCTTCAACTTAGGAAAATCCTTTGGCAACTAACTGATATTTGTGTCTTTCAACACTTCCATCTGATGGACCCATTTACATCTGACAAATTTTCTTCCTTTTGGAAGAGGTACAAGATCCCAAGTATCATTGGCCATTAAAGAATGATATTCTTCATTCATTGTTGTATCCCAATCTAGATGACCTCAAGCTTTTGCAAATGTATCTGGATCATGATTCTTTGAAACTTGAGCCAAAAGAGAAGAGGCTCGTTGGAACTGTGAATGTGTCTGACGCTGATTTGAAGGATCACCAACAAGATCACCAACTGTTTCTCATGTTGAACGAACCCATCTAGGAAGTGGTGGAGCTGGTGTTGGTTCGGGTTCAAAGGACTCATCTGGAGGAAGGTGAAATGGCAGAGGTGGATTTTCATCCTCATTGTCATCATCTGAAGAAGACACCAGAATAGGAATAGAAGAAGGCACAAACGTCGAAGATGCCTCGCAGGCTGAAGAAGGCACAATCACTGAATTAGGCTCGCATGCCAAGAGATTTTCGTCAAATTTAACATCTCTTCTAATAATAATTCCATTATAATGTGGTTGAAGAAGTCTATAACCTTTGACATCTTCAGAATAACCAACAAATATACACTTCTCACTTTTGGGCAGCAATGCTTTCCTTTTCTCATTAGGAATGTGAGCCCATGCTATACTGTCAAATACACGAAAGTGACTTACATCTAGTTTAATTTTAGTCCAACCTTTTTCAGTTGTTATATTTTTAAGAGTCTTTGTGAGAGTGCAATTTACTATGTAATTTGCATAGTTGATTGCTTATGCCCAATACTTTAGACTTAATCTCTTAGATTGGATCATACAATTATCAATTTCTTTTAAAGTGCGGTTCTTTCTCTCAGCAACACCATTTTGGTGTGGTGTATATGAAATAATGTGTTGCATTTGGATGCCCTGTGTAGTGCAGTAACTTGTAAAATCATTGTTCACATATTCACCTCCATTATATGTTCTTAACTTTTGAATTTGACGTCCAGATTACTTTTCTACAAGGGCCTTGTAGGCCAAAAACTTTGCTCTTAAGTTTTAAGAAGTAAACCCAAGTACATCTAGAAAAGTCATCAATGAAAGTTAAGAAATACTTGCACCCAGAAAAAGGAGAAGAAAGTGGACCACACAAATCACAGTGAACAAGCTGCAAAGGGCCTGAGGCGTGCCAAGAGGCACATTTGTCAAAATTGTCTCGAAGATGTTGGTCAAGAACACAATCGGCAAAAACACCATCTCTGCATGAAACAAGAGGAAGACTAGTCACCGTATGTTGATTACATAGTTGTTGCAATGAGCAATAGTTTAGATGACCAAACTGCTCATGCCAAAGTTTGTTCAAGTCATCGCTATGAGCAACAAAAATTGATGAAAAAGATGATGACCCAAAGTTGTCAAACTTGTACAACCTGGTAATATCATCTACGACTATAGTTGCAAGAACATGCTTGGGATATTTTACATCCTTGATTACAACTTGGCGCGGTGAAAACTCTACGGCTTTACCTTCACCTGAATAAGTGATTTGATATATTATAGAAGGTTATAAGAAAGACTTAGAACACATAATACATCATTGAAATGACCATTTTCTACTTGAACTGTTCCAGATCCTTCAAAACTAAGAGATCTATCATCACCAACAAATATTTTCTTGGTGTTACATTCATTTAAAGAAGAAAATATGTCTCTATCCTTGGCCATATGATAAGATGCTCTAGAATCAATAAGCCACTCATCATAAGAAGAAGTAGAAGTTGTATTGAAGGAGAAACCAGAAGCATAAAGTACATGTCCATGAGAAGAAGAAGAAGTAGTAGAAACAATATTTATGTTGTGCTTCTTCATCGTTGCTTCTAAAGTTGCCATCTTCTTGAAACATTTTGACTCATCATGACCATCTTTATCACAAAAGTTGCAATGTATGTCAGTCTTCTTACTTTTATATTTTGCTCATTTGTCACCATTAGGAGCAGAAGATGTCTGAGTGGGTTTGGGACCCTTATATTGCTTGTTGTTGTGGTGATGATGTTGCTTCTTGGAATTCTTGGGTTTATTTTTCTGATGGAAGACTAAGGCTTTGTTGGAGGTACCTGCAGTGTTGATCACTCCAAGTTGTACAAGCTTATCTTGCTCTCTAATCAAATCATCACAAAATTTCTCAAGACTGGGTTTTTTATAAGTTGTCCCTAGAGCCTTTTGCATGGAATAAAAGGTAGATACAAACACAAAATATGCACTACCTAGCTTAGAAAGAATAAGATAGATGCAACGATCTTATTCTATCTTTATCTTACATTATTCACATAAAGTTCTAAGTGTTTTAAACTTAGATAGATAGTCTTCAATGCAAGAAACATAATTTGGACTTAAAGTCAGTACTTGATTTTCTAATTGTTGTGCTCGAATAATATTGTGTTTACCAAAGACAGATTCAATATTTTCCCAAGCTTCTTTGGGTTGATCAATTGATTGAAGGTGGAACCTTAAATAAGGAGAGATGGACATTTTGATTAATCCACGTGCTTCGTCATTCCTATTATCCAATTTGAATTTCTTATCAACATCAGTGGGTGATGTTTCATTTCCCAAGGTAATCTGGTACAAGCTTTTACTTCTTAATAAATCCTCAATATGTGATTTCCATTGGAAGTAGTTGGTGTTGGTAAGCAAGAGATTACTTGTAGAAGCCATATTAAATATGCAGATAATATGGATTTAAAAACTGAAACTGATGATCTGGATGGAAATATTTCGACAAATTAGGAAGTTTAAAAAAAATGGCATTGAAAACGGACTTCGGATGTGAGAGTTCTGTCATTTAAAAAAAATGCATAAACGGTAACCAAAGGACCACGTGGTGGTGTAAGTTGCTTTATGATCTGACTCACTTTTACAAAGAGAAGTGGGGATCACTTTTACAATGAAGTTACTTTATAAAAGAAAAGTTGCATGCAAAATAAATAACTCTAAAATAAAAATATTAAAGCTACTTATAGTGATTCACTTTTATACTTGAAGTGAAATACACTTTACAATTTTAACATGAACTTTTTCAAAAAAAGTAACAAAAAGAGAGATTTGAACTCAAGACCTCTTACTTAATAAGACAACTTTTAGCCAAACGGTCTAGCAAAACACATTGTATTGTTTAGCAAAAGGATTAGGGGTGTTATTGTTCTTGTTGTGGAAGACGGTCTTGGAAAGCGTGCTAAAAAAAACTCTTTTCACATAAGAAAAAAAATTTGCTTCTTAATGACAACAAATGTTAGATCTTGGTTAGTTTACCTGGAAGACGCACATTTTCCTATATGTTTCTGATTTGTCGAGATTGCGCAGGCCAAAGAGAATACGCAAATCTAAAAGAGTAGCAACCCGAAAATAAATAATATAAAACCAAAATAATACTCTACAAAAAATTTAAAAATGTTTATTCAGGGTTTATACCTCTGGATCTGACCGAAATGGTTGTATCTTGGGCAAACGGAAACCTTTTCGAGTGAAACAAAAAGTGTTTCGAACTTAAATGAGCGCTCTGGGCGCAATGGAACAGTATTATTAGCCAAAAAATGTATGAAAATGACAGAAAATGGAGATGATGTAACTCGGCTTCACGATCTCAATCTACAACAAGAGTGGGTCTTCAAACAGGCTCTGATACCATGTTCAAAACATAGGTATTCCAAAAAATTGCAAACACCTTCAGTAACCACTCACGCAACTAGATCAAAGATCAACACACTGATGTTTTGGCGTGGTAAAATCCCTACAGGGAAACGTCCACAGCCTTACCCAACGCGACCACTTGGAGCAGTTTATTAATGCAAAAGAAAAATATTACAGACAGATTGTACAAGAGAGTTTCTCACAATCAATCATCGACAAACGACCATCCATGCTCTTTAAATAGAGATCATGGACCAATCGGGTGTTAAACCACAGATCAATGGTCGTTAAGATCGAGGAGAATATGAATCGTCTGTTAAGAACCAAATACCTTAATATAAAATATCACAATAGATCCAAAGATATCTAAATACAATCACCACACAAGATATATGAAACCATATAGAAAACCACAACTTTATTATAGAAACCCTTGAGGTAGGGCAACACCATACAATGGATCCTATTATGGAAGGGATCCTCTCCTATTCACTTGCCTCTTCGAGGGGGCATCCTCCTATTGAGATACCGCTCCAAATACAATAATTCTTTTTATGTCTCATTACATTGCTTGAACCCCTTTATATAGTGCTACCATCACCTAAGAACATTCTAGAGGAGGAATCTTCTAGAAGTAGAACCTTCTAAGAAGTCCTCTTACATTTATTATATATAATTACTCATTTATTATATCTAA
>ML778414.1:481678-509095 GCA_009831015.1 Picea engelmannii
TAATAATCTTGATAATATTGTTAGTACATAATTAGTTGCAGGTAATGTGAAACCGGGCTTCCTTAATATTGTCTTAAGTTAATTCTTAGATTATTTAAAATTGTTTACAACTGTCATTCACAACTATTATAAAAATGTAACATTATATAGTTTCCAAAGCAAGTAAATCACTTAGATTCATTACTCCGTAAGCGACTTTGTGGAGAGAAACCATTTAAGAAACGTTCTTGAAGCAGTGGATGATCCTTTGAGGATGGCGTGGAATCCTGAGGAGGGGATACGATGAGACTCAAACAGAATCATATAGCAGGCAAAAAGAAGGTGTTGTTACCAAGACTTCGCTCGCAGGAAAAATGATTTTGCATGGTCGCTACTTGATAGTCGATAAGGAAATCAGGATGAGGAGGAATCATGGTCCAGTCAGGTTATAACGCCGAGGTAAAGGACTGTTAAGACCCTAAGGAAAAATAACAACGCTGGTAGTGGTTCTGTGGTAATACAACCTTCTATTTTAATCAATCCTTCTATTTTCTCACAAAGTTTTGTAAAGGGTTTTTGAGTTTAAGTAACATTCCCAAGTCACTCTAACATAGAAACTGCAAATATAATTTTTCACAAACATGACTTCGATATTATTTTTACTTGTGTGTAGCAAATACTTCGAATCAAAGTTTGAAACATTTTAGAGTACATCTTCCTCTATCCACCCTACAATTTTTATTAAAAAAATAAATTGAATTTAATGGACACAATTCTTCCACCTATTTATTTTTCCAATTTAACTTTCAATATCTAAACTTTCACACTAATTTTATTTGGAAGAAAAAGAACAATAATTAAACATTTATTAATTGTAAAATTTTGAATATCTAAACTTTCACACTATTTATATTTGGAAGTAAAAGAACAATAATTAGACATTTATTACTTGTAAAATTGTTTGAGTTACAATTATGGCCTTAAACATAAATATGATATTTGTAATTGAGCAAAGAGCCTTTGATACTGTGTTGTTTGGTCTTCTATAGTTTTTGGCATTTTTGTGTGGTCGAACTACTTGTTCATAGATTATGTGAATGTAAGAAGGCTCAAAACTATGGACAATAATTTTAATAAATTAGCAAAGGTTGTTGTGAAATGTCTTTACTATGCTTTTAATTTTATAAACTTATGTGGAATATCTATTAAAATTTATACATTTGCACTTTTTGTTATTTGTTGTGAGTGATATTTCTATGTAATTGTAATTGCAAACCCAATTATGCTTCGTTGATGAAGAACTTTTCCGTTCTCAT
Organism: Picea engelmannii; assembly: GCA_009831015.1. NCBI lineage: Eukaryota > Viridiplantae > Streptophyta > Pinopsida > Pinales > Pinaceae > Picea > Picea engelmannii. The sequence continues at coordinate 482,974 of ML778414.1, forward strand.
TTGAAAAAATCAAACACGCATTTAAAAGTATGACTAACCCTAAAGGTAGAAATGGAGAAAAAATTGAAATGGCGATAACCTTTACGAAGACCATATGAGATTGACCAACTATCAAATATGCGTGTTCGGGTATTAATTGTGAAATATACGAGGTAGCGAAAAAATGCTAACAACACAAAAGGAAGGAGGAAACGCTTTTTAATTTAAGATTATATTAATAAATAATATACTTATTAGTCCCTATCGAAGGTGTAGAGAGACTATAGCGATCGATAATTCATTGACTTCATATTAATATGTCCTTTGACTATAATTTTTTTGCATAATCTCTATTTTTCCAACTAGAAAACTAATAATATTTTCTTTTATATAATAAAAAAAACCTTATATGTCATCATTTCATTGGAGAATAGATTTTAAGTCTTATTTCCAACTTCTTTATTCCCAATGTTTTAAATGTTTAGATATCCAAAATTTTGAGCATTGACACTTTTTTTAATTTTTTAATTTAATATTTTTTTTTATTGAAATGTTTATATACCAAAATTTTTGAGCATTGAATCTCTTTTTGAGTTACTTGAATAGCCCTGACAGCTTAAATGTTTGCATAATCTCTATTGTTCGAACTAGAGAACTAAAAACATTATTTTTTATATAATTAAAAAACATTATATGTCATCATCTCATTAGAGAATAGATTCAAAGTATTATTTCCATCTTTTCTATTCCCAGTGTTTTAAATATTTAGATATCCAAACTTTTGAGAATTGACGCTCTTTTTTAATTTTTTAATTTTTATTGAAATGTTTACATACACAAATTTTGAGCATTGACACTCTTTTTAAGGTACTTGAATAGGACCTACAACTTAAATTTTTACATAGAGAGAGGCCCTTAAACATGCCTAACAACCTTAAATGTTTTCTTAAATAGGCTTGTCAGTGTACATTTTTCCTCCAATTTTTGCATACAATCTTGCAGTGAATTTGGAAAATATTGTTGTCCACCGCCACTCGCATAGTCATCATATGTTTCATATTTATTCTATGCTTGGAATGAAATTTAGTCATCATTGAAGATACATATATTCTTCATTGGTTCACTAGTTTTTGCTTGCTCATTGGTTCGTTGATTCGTTGGTTGTTGCTTGTTGTTGTTTGGTTTAACTTTGCAAGGTTGAAGTCCTGCACCTGCAGTTAGACCTGTTGGTGCTTGCTCACTGGCTTGTTTTATTCTACTTGGTTTTTTTTTATTCAACTTTGCAATGTTGGAGTCTTGCACCCGCAGTTGGAGTTGTTTTTTCCCTTTTCAGGGTTCAATTCCTACACCCACAATTGGACCCGCAATTTTGTCGTTCATCATTGACGAGTAAGTTTCAATACCATAGTTTCTTTCATATTCGTTTTTTAATGTTTACCGTTTGCAAGTAATAATGTTCAAGTATTTATTCATCATTCTTATCCTGTAGACTTTCCATAGAGATTGGCATATTTGTTTTTCTTTCTCTTAAATGTTCCTCCATTTTCTCCCCCAAACTCTACACTATGTGCATGCCAATGTCGTATACGCAAGTCGGGATGTCATTTTTTCTAGCATTACAAAACTTGGTCCTTTGTCGTATGTGACGAAGTGGAAATCTAATGCCTCAATTGAATAAGGAAATTCTTTATAATTCACACCTTTCCCTCGATGATATTCCCATGTTGCTCGGGAATGAGTACCTACCTATATCGTACATTAATCGAACACATGTCTTTCACATGAAAATACAATGTCAATCTTGTTTCCTTTGCAAAATTTTCTTGTAGAAGAAAACTACAGGTACGTGTAGGAGGGATAAGTATGATACAACGGTAACCAAGATGCAACAAAATTGCACACCATTGCTAGGAATTATCCATCTTTGTCAGTGACATATTTCAGTAAGTTATAAAGAAAAAAGTTCCAGGACCTGGAATGCAAATCCGGGGTAATTCCAAGACCTATTATTGCACTTTGCAGGGTTGAAATCATACACTCGTAATTGGACCTGCGATTATGTCGTTCATCATTGATGAGTAAGTTTCAATACCATAGTTTCATTCATATTTGTTCTTTATTTCTTACTATTGATAGTTTGCAAGTAAGAATTTTTAGGTATGTATTCATCATTCCTATGCTACAGACATTCCATAGAGGTTGGCATATCTTTCCCTCCTTCTCTTGAATTTTTCTCTAATTTTTTCTCCAAACTATGAACCATATGTATTCCAATGTTGTGTGCACAAATCCATCTGTCAATATTTTCTAGCATTACAAATCTCGGTCCTTTGCCTTATGTGATGATTTTGAAATCTAATGCCTTAATTGAATAACGAAATTATTTATCCTTCTCATCATTCCCTCTATGATATTCCCACCTTTCCAAGGAATGAGTACCTACATGCCTTTGCAAAATGTTCTTGTAGAAGAAAACTGTAGGTAGGTGTAGAAGGGATAAGTATGATACAAAGGTAACCAAGCTACAACAAAATTGCACACCACTGTCAGGCATTTTCCATATTTAATGGTGACATATTTCAGTAAGTTATAAACATAAATTTCTAGGACATGAAAGTTACAGGACGGTGTCTACATTGTATATGAATAGGAAAAGGAAAAAACAAATTGAGACCTTGGAAAATGATGACATTGACTACCTCATGAGAAAAGAGCCAGTGACATGTACTCATTACTATATACATAGAGTAAATTCTTTGAGGCAATTGATATGTCATGCATATACATGAAAAGTTGCATATAATGCAGGTGGAACAACAGTCCACTCTGCATTATTGATTCATTTTAACAAGTCTCATTTTCTTCCACTCAACAAAGAAATGTTAGATACCTTGTAAAATCTTTATGATGAACTACAACTTGTGTTCATAGATGAACCATCCTTGATTGGACGTCGCTTCTTACCATTGAAAATTGAATGAGAAACATAAAACATGTCCAAACCAAATACTTTGGAAACCTTGATATGGTATTCTCTGGGGATCTTTACCAGGCACAACCCATACAAGATTCTCTCATATTTGAGAAATGTATGGTCAACATGAAAAGAATGACGCATGGATTTTGGAAAGACAACATAAAGTTATTTGAATTACATACTAAAATGCGCCAAACAAATGAAAAAATTATTTCAATTCTAAATAGAATGCAGACAAACAAACAAACATCTGATCTCTTAACATATATCAATTCAAGTTTCATGCGACCTTCCCCAACCGACCCAACCTTCCCTTACCTGTTACACAAGAATAAGGATGTTGAAACGCATAGCAAGTATATGCTACCGCTCATGCATGGAAACGGTATCATCATGAATTTAATTGATATTGAAGAAGAAAACCATGGCAATGTACCATGTCATCAACACACAACAACTTTCCCTTTGCAACTTGTCTTGAAATTAGACACGCTAGTTGAAATATATGCCTGGAACTATGATTCACAGGATGCCCTAGTGAATGGTGCACATGAAATACTCAAAGCTTATACCAAAAAAAAAAAATTGATGTCCTCTAAATTAAATTCCATGACCTTCACATTGGCCACCGACAAGCCAACAAGTTATCTTATATATATAATTCAAACACTTTGCATGAATGGACACCTATATTACGAATATCAAAACCAATATCAACATCGACAAAGACATGTCAAATGAAGATTCAAAAACAGTTTCCAATTCAACTTGCATGTGCACATACAATCCATAGATCACAAGGACTAACACTTGACAATGATCCCTTCGACCTTGTTGGAATACAAATACATGGACTTGTATAAATAGCTATGTCCTATGTCAGAAATGTAGAGTCCTTGTATTTGCTAAGCGCTCTTACAAAAGATAACTTTAAAGTCAAACATAACGTTGATAATGTGATACAATGCCTTCAGACTAGTGCAAAATGGCATCTTCAATATGATTACCAGTCCATACAAACAAACTGATATGTATCAATTATCTCACTTACCATGCACATCTTAAATGCACATATGAATTATATACTCAATGACTATGACATAATGCAATATGATATTTTTTTCTTGCAAGAAACATACATGACATTATGCATGCAAAATAAGCAATTTTCAAATCACACTTGCATATCAAGTTACATTACGCATGGAGTGATGATATTAGTGAAAAAAATTATAACCATTTTGGATCATATACATTTCAAAGAAAACGATGTTGAGATGGTGCTAGCAAGAGTAATTTTATGTGAATTGCAAATTTCAATATTCAATCTCTATGTCGCTCCGCGTGCAACATTTCAAACATAATGAATGTTTTTTCAAATGCATTACACCATTTACATCTGAATGAAACCATTATCATTCTAGGAGACTTCAATGTTTACATGCTACAAAATGGTACCATAACAAAAGAATTGGAAAACTACATGTGCAATTACAATATCCACTTTATTTTGGATAATATAATGCATGTACAAAACACACTTATTGACCATGTAGGGTCAAATGTGCCCATTTCACAATACACCATATTTATCTTAGACACATACTGGTCTGACCATGATACAATTTGTCGTGTACTTGAATTATGAAATATACATCAAACATATTACAAAATCATATTTCCATGTCTCAACGCATATCTAGATACTTTTTTGCACAAAACCAAATCATTTAGCTATGATGATACAACTTCTTAATATTTTATGGCTTGTAATATATTTTGGCCAAGAAAATTTATATATAACCACAACCATGGATCAAGAAAAATAAAGGTGCATGCTTTTAATTCTATATTTTTTTCTATTTCTTTGATTCTCATTTACTGTATGTACATATTACATGTTTTCCCTTACATACCAACCTACATTCATGTTCATTGTATTTTGTGCATTCTCACATCGAAACAAAAATAATAACTGTAGAAGACGAAGGAATATTAACCACAAATGTAGAAGAAGACATACAAAGGTGTATGCTTCTACTCTTGTTTCATATTTCATTGTTTTGTACTTCATTTATCGTCTGTATATTTATTCTACTGCTTTGCACCTAATTTATTATATGTAGATATTACATATCTTCCTATATAATAACTTATCTTTAAGTCAACTATATTTTTTGTACTGCAACATTGAAATAAATAGAACTGTATTTATTTTTTTACATGTATTTCTACATACCAACTTACCTTCATGTCCATTGTATTTTTTACATTTCTACATTGAAATAAACAGATTAATTGGACAAGAGGATGAAATATTATATGCCACAGCAGAGGAAGATGAAGTACAATCTTTGAAAAGGTATACCAATAGTGATAGTAAATCAAACACAGAAAACTAGTAGGTGGATAAAATATTGGACTATAAAATGATGATTTAGCAACAATGGACCTTTGTTGAGACTTCGTGCTTCTGAAAATCGCCCTCCCCTTTTCTATTTTCACACTCTCTTTTATCAACTTTTTTAACCTCTTCTATACTTAACTCGATTCCCCTTTCTTTTTCCCCTTTACTTTCCCTTTCTGGTTACTTTACTTAGTAATTTTTCTAAAAAATGTCTAGGTGTGCGTGTTGGTGGACTCATGGGTTCACATTTCTACTCATGCTTCTGTATCAAAATTTTGAACAACCTCTTCCCCATTCCATACTTAGCCACTTTTTCGATCATGGGTTCCCTCGCAGGCGGGCTCAAAATTGCGTTTCTATTTTTCCATATGCTACAAAAAACACCCGAAGTTTTGTGATATACAAATTGATAGCAGGACTCCCGAGATGGTGGGATAAATATTGCGCTTCTATTGCTATGTGACCTACGAACAACACCTAGAGTTCCAAAATATACAAATTGACTATTGGACTCCCCCACCATGCCCTGTTTCATGTTACACATTTTTTAGTCAAAATTTCTGGGACATACAATTTGACAGTTGGTCCCTCACATCTCCTCACATCTCCTAATTATCCCTTGACACCCTATTTCATACTGCATCCCCTTCGAGAATGTATGTGACATCCAAAAAAATTATGAACAATATACAATGCATATGCTTATTTGGTCATTTGTATGTTCAATTAACACATGTTTGCATCAGAAAAAATTGGACGAGTGACATGGGCATGAGTAGTCAATCATCGCAAACATCAATAGAACAACAAGGCCAAAGGTAAATATTCATACATTATTCTCTTTCTATGTTTACGAAACAAATATCCTGAGTTATTTATTCATCTATGCCATGATAAATATGTTGATGTCATCTACAACACATGCTTTTCAGTTCACAAGAAGTCTCGATGAGTGCAAGTGAAATTCCCAACATAGTGCAAGATCTGCAGACTAAGAGGTATGGTTACAAAACTATGACCTGCATACTTCATCCAAATTGTGCATCTACTTGTACATTTATGCCAAAAAAAAATGATACAAACTGCCATTCACATTACTTTTTCTGTTCAAAAAATTTCACCAGGTCTAAACTTATAATACCCAATATAATATCGATAGAAAGCTTGAACAACCATCGAAGTGGACAAGTGTTCATCGGGGACATAATGGTCATGTATATCACCTACTTAGACAAGGAAAAAAAAACTAGATGCATTATGAATTCTGACATGACAGACAACAAAGCCATGATGACAGCCACACTAACTATCCCTACACAACCTGTCCAGAAACATACAAAAAATATCTTTCTAGGTAATGGGGTATCCATTACAAATTTCAGTATATTACCAAAAACATTATATGACCGTGGTGATTTTGATCGAATTATATCTCTCATTGAAACAAGTATTGTGGAAAAAATTCCCACGGTTTGTTCAAAATATTGTTTCGTACCGGACACAACAATCAACCAACTTGTAGAGAGCAACGAAATTTACCCAATCAAAACCATTGGTGCAACTATCACACTCATGAGAAAGTTGGCTCACAACACATTCTCCATATAAAAGATGGAGATTCAGATAATGACAAGGCAGTGGTACCATTCTCCATACACAGTTTTGTCGTTTGCTTTCACATGCTCATATATCTCAGTTATCTTACACAACTATTACATTATTCCATGTTCCAGCTACAATTGTTCGATACCTATTCAAATTTATCTTCCTCAATGGAACAACAATTGCAAAAATTAAAATTTCCACTTATTCTCTTCAAATATACAAAAAAGAAAAGAGATGTTAAAGAAATTATATTTTGCACAACCCAAGCAACATTTGTAACAAAATTGCGAACATAACTAGTATAGGATCTCAAAAGACTAACTAGCTTGAAAACTATTGTATGTATACATCTATAATTCCATCCACACTTTGCACATAAAAATTGCCTTAAAAAATTTTGTGCATCTTTTTTGTTGTACACATATATATTATATTGTTCAATATATTAACTACTATGCTAAAATGCGCAGGTTGAGGGTATTTTGGTTGCAGCAAATGCGTACTCGACCCCCTTCGAGCCTATATGTGCCAAATGAAACTCTTTTGTTTCTTCCTATTCTCTCATAAATGATGGCACAATTGATTTCCTAGCATGCAGTAAAACATGCCCTTACATATATAGACATTGCCTCATCGCTGCCATCTGAACCCTCAGCAACACAATTGTACATTTTACAATTAGACAACCTGTATTACAAGATGTGCTTCCTGGGTTGGCAGAATTTCCATATGAAGTATACCTACAGAAAAAGACAAACAATGTCTACATGTTACACAACTTTCGTGTCCATAGCAAATTTACATTAAATGAGGACAATGCCATACTATATATTGACAGAACCCAAAAAAAAAAAAATTCATCATGCATTGACAAGAAACGAAACAATCTGATCTGTATATGTCCATGCTACCCAATTAGGATATGAATAAATTTTTTCAGTACCATGACATATTCAACTGCAAGCGCATAGGATTGTTCAGTCTGGGAATGAGAAGAATGAGGAAATAATTCATACAAAGTACCCAACTGTGAATAAATCAGGTCCATCCTTTGATCTGTCAAAATGGCTTGCTCCTCTAAATGGAACCATTATGAATTTTCAATAATATTGAAAATTTGGCATTGTTCAAACTCCATTAAGTTAAATGCTAACACTCTTTTCCAAAACTAGTAATGTTAGAACATTGTCAGGTCAACGTTGTCTTGGTTCATAGTACTATCAGAAGAAAATATTCATAGTTATCTTGGTTCATAGTAATATAGTAATTGATAAATTTCTTGGTGCTCATTTGGGGATTTTTTTTATAAATGGGATACAATGCCCAATCTCTCCTGATTTTTTCCTGTCTTGTGTTTGACAAACTTTTGTTCATGTGCTTTCATACTGTAGTTTAAGGTTCTCATGGGCATAGTCTTTTATTTATGGTTGGATGATAGATTTAGGATCTTAATAGTTTTTCTATGATCTTAAAGAATACACAAGACCTTCCTTTCCTTTTAATGTAATCTCTATGAAGCAAATATAATATGTAGTTCATTTTATCACTTTTACTTGATTGGTGAAATTACCAAATTTCTTCTTCAAAAATATTTTGAAATAAAGGGATATATGCTAGCTGAAGTTGAATGGGACTATGATATCAACCACAAAAAATTAAAATTAAAATTCATCGTTGTTATACTTACGGTCAAGTTGTCCGTACAATGATTTTACTTGAACAATGATCCATTGATTTTTTTGTAGCTTTTCGATGCTTCTCTCATCAAAACACATCCTCGAAAGTATAACTATGACTCACTTTATCTATTCCTTGATTGAGGATCCTGCTAACCTATCTAATGCACTTCATAGTTACTATTAAGACCATCAATGGGGATTTGTTAAGACCAATTCCTGCTTCTAAAAATTTCCCTCCCCTTTATTTTTCCCCTCTACTTTCCCTTTTTGGTTACTTAGTCATTTTTCGAAAAATGTCTAAGTGCATGGGTTGGCGGATTCACACACTCACATTTCCACTGATGCTTTTATATCAAGAGTCTGATCGACCGCTTCCCCATTTCATACTCAACTACTTTTTTGATCATGGGTTCCCAACCAAGCGGGCTCAAGTTTGCACTTCCATTGTTTCTCCCCCTACAAACAACACCCGAAGTTCCATTATATAAAAATTGACAACCAAATTCCCCTTTCTTTTTTCCCTCTACTTTCTCTTTCTGGTTACTTAGTCATTTTTTCGAATATGTCTCATGATTTTATATCACAATTTCGACCGAACGCTTCTCGATTCCATACTTGGCCACTTTTTCGATCACCGGTTCCATTGAAGGCATGCTCAACATTGCACTTCCATTGTTCCGCAACCTACAAAAAACACCCAGACTTCCACTATATGCAAATTGACCACCGAATTCCATGTTCTTTGTGGTCAAAGGTTCGGAGACATACAATTTGACCATTGGGCCCTCACGTCTCCTGAGGATAACTTGTGACCCTATTTTGAATCCCGACCAATTTCTTTCCATACTTGGCCATTTCTTGGAATCTCTTTTGCAGTTCATCGAGTTCGCAGGTTCATGAAATGTCCAATCCTTAATCGCTCTTCGTCGTTCCCCCACCTTCACACATCTTTCTAAATATGCAGTTATTAATATTAAATGCTAACAACTCATCATGCAAGAACTATAAATATTGTTATTAACGAGCGAATGGATCGAGCTGATATCCCATTAATATGAATTAAACTAAGATTTGTGGAGGGTTATATTATCCCTTCCTAGTGTTCATTTAAAACATTATGGAATCTCTTTCATGCATCGTCGAGTTGGCGGCTTCATGAAATATGAAATCCTTAATTTCTCTTGGTCGTCCCCGCCACCTTCTCACTTATTTATAAGTAGGCAATTATTAATTTTTAATGGTAACAAATCATTACATAGGAACCGTAGAAATTGTTATTAATCAGCAAAAGTCTCAAGGAGATCTCCCATTGATACACATTAAACCAAGATTTGTGATGTTTTATATTATCCCTTCCGAGTGTTCATTTGAAACATCATTTGTAGAAAACAAAAGTTCTCATCAACTTATGGCAGTAGCTCGACAACAGTTCTATCGAGATAGAATAAACACCTTCAGACATGATGACTAGAAATTCCAATGGTCTAGGGAATATTATTACTACTCATCCCCTTCGTCCCAGAAGGAAGTAAGGAGATGGTCCCTTGGTTTGTCGAGAGATATATTTCAAGCCAAAGAATTCCAAGGCAATCCCCCTTCTCAGACAAACCCCCTTGTGTTTATTTGTTTTATAAACCTATAAACATGTATATCATGCCCCCCCTATGTTTATTTGTTTTGTAACCCTATAAACGTGTATATCCTACATTCTCTCTATATATCCATCGCATGCTCTAAATTTCAAGGATTTTGCATAAAAGAATGAAAGAATGGCCGACGCAGAGGTTGATGCAGATGATTTTGAGTCAGAAGAAGATGATCTTATGGATGATGATACGATGATGGATGATGGAAATGTGGACATTTTTCCCACTCTTACACCCAAATTGAAATCCATCATAATGGGGGGGAACTTCCTAGCTCGGTGATGGTGGCCCTAAGAAGACTAAAGGAAAGGGTTCTAGAGAAGAAACCGATGTTGAATGCAATAAACACTTTGCAACATGGGAATTTGAGTCTCTTGACTCAGATGGTGGTTCTGGCCCTCAGATGTATCCTTTCCTTTCATTTTTAAGGTTTTAGATTAGGGTTTTGATTTGTCCCTAAGGCAGGTTGTGTCCCTGAAGTCTTTGACTATAAGGATATGGTATCTTGGTGTGCCGAGAGATATATTTCAAGAAAAATGATTATTCAATTATGGGACCAGTCTCCTCTTCTATGGAGATACAAATAACATATTAGGGGATGAGGACTAGAACTCCCAGTGGTCCAAGGAATATTCTTACTACTCATCCCCTTCCAACTAGAACAAAGTAATTTGGACATATGGAATTGCTCATGCGGGATGTGTTACTGAAGTCTTTGACTGTTAGGAGGTGTTCTCTTGGTGCGTCGATAGATATATTTCAATCCAAATAATTATTCCACTATGGGACCACTCTCTTGTTTCTTTGTCACCTCAGGTCTTCCGAAATATGTTAATATTGTCAAAGCCAACATTGACCTTCATAGGAGAAGATTGAAAGGAGTTTCTAAAAAGGCATGATAATCAATTTTGTTGCATGTTAAAGAGCTTTTTGATTCCTTATGCATGTTGTCACATTAGATGAACAACACAGAATTGTATGCATGTTCTTTTTTGTAACTCCTCTACCTGTATTTATGACAAGTATGTTAAATTATTCAGTGCAAAGAACTGAGTCCAATATCTATGGATAAATATATATTACCCACTATTTTTTTTTATATATTTACTACTAAAAATTTCCTTGGAATCTTGGTTGGGGCTTCTTTGTTGGATTTAACACCTCTTCTCATTTTCATGGTTCAATAGTCTCGTAATTCTTAAATATTGTATTGACTCAAGTAATTTGATCAAATATTAAGCATTGAACAATTATATGACAATGCATTGTGTTGATCACATGAAGATTCTACGAAAACATAAATGAATTTCACACACAGTTTCAAAGAAACATTCAATTCCATTCGTAATGTAGATAGAACATAGAAACACTTATTCACGATGCGGGAGTAGGGGCCTTTCCGAAGAAGTTTCTTTCTGATATCAACCTTACTGAGCAAACGATCTCTTATTTACCTCTCTCTTCCTTGATTCCTTCACTCGAAAAGGAATCATAATATTGGTTGTCCATCCCCTGGCCTCTATTTGAGAGCTTTTACTTTATTAATGAAATTACCAAATTTCTTCTTCGCAAATATTTTGAAAAAAAATAATATATGCTAGTTGAAGTAAAATGGGGCTATAAAATCAACCACAATATTAAAATTCAAGTTCTTCGTTCTTATACATACGGTCAAGTTGATAGTACAATGATTATATTTTAACAACCCTCCATTGATTTCTCTAAATATTTTTTATGCTTCTCTTATGAAAACACATCCTGGAAAGTATATATGTGACTCACTTTATCTATTATTTGATTTAAGAGACTGTAGAGATGTCTAATTGACTTCATAGCTACTGTTTCTCCTAAATTATTCACATGAGTGCTAAAGGGTAGAGGTAGGCCACCAGAAATTTGGAATGGTCGTTCTTTTGAATTTGTTAATGAGTTAGAGGGTTGTTTCACTAAGACAAAATCATGGTCAAATTGGCAAGATGATTTGGATGAAGGTTCTCCTTGGATGGTAGTATATTAATGATAGAAAAGTGAAATAATAGAGGTAAAAACATAGGGAAACAACAAACCATTCAATGAATAATCTGCTGCAAGAATTTTAATACTTAAAATAATATTTCAAGGCATTAAATAATGTATCAAAAACACAAATACTCCCACATGTTGCAATAAAAACAAATATTCATCAAAGCATTAGTTGGCACACCTCAGTTGCCTAAAATGACCAATAGCCCAATATACCAAATCGACCCCCCTATTATCGGATCAACAAATATGAATATTATGGGATCAGAGAATATTTTTTTGTGAGAATTGAATTGGAAAAAAATGTTACTTATTCTAGTTTTTTTAATGCCTTATCACAGTAAGAATGAAAAATTATCCTAACCCATTGTTATCTACAAAATTTGAACATTAATAGCGCCTGTAAATAAACTATACATAGTTATAGCCAAAAATCAAGTTATAGTTTATATTTGCATTTTCTCACACCCTTTTTAATGATACAAGAAAAATGCAATATGAGTATGTGGATAAAATATTGGACTAGAAAATGATGATTTTGCAACAATGGGGCTTTGTTGAGACCAATTCCCTCTTCCAAAAATTTCCCTCCCCTTTTATACTTTCCCACTCTCTTTCATCCCCTTCTTGTAATGTTCCCCAAATTTACCAAAATAAAAAAAAATCTTAGGGCATTAAACCTCTTCCCTTTCAGACAACTTACCACGAAAGGCCTACAGTTACTATATACAGGTAAAGGTCATCACTAAATATATCGCAAGGTTTTGTCTTTATCAGTTATTGATTATTGTACGGGAAATTCTACACATAAGGGTCATTGTAAAATGTACTATACCCTAGTCTATCAAAGATTTGAGGATTTATAAAGGTTAGTAAACCTACTAGCTTTATACTATTGGTAATCCTTTACATACTATTATTACATACTTTCCCATAGTTTTTATTCTCCGTATTATATTTAAGGCCTTTTAGAGTTATCTCCACTTATGAAAAAACATTCATATTAGAAAAACAAAGGAAATCCCACGATAAAAAGCCCATCACCCTTGAGCATGGTCACATCTCGTATCCTATAGGTTATAAGAGTTTAAAATTTTTAAAGAAACATGTTTCTTCAACCATAGTACCTCAGGTTTTAATACAATGGGATGTTACATTAATTTTATTTGGTCGAGTGTTGGCCTTGTGGACACTGATTGTCATTTAGTTTAATTGTTAATGACCTACTATTCAGTTGACCACTAGTTGGGCATTGTTATGATTTCTTGAATGAAATTGTTACTCCTTCGAAGTGAAAAAGAGATTGATTTGTTAGGTGAAACAGTCGACTCGACGAGAAGGTGCGATTTGGGTTAAGGGTGTCACCCTACTGAACTGCATTTCACATCCTGCAGTAAAAGAGCATGAAGTCGGAACATGAGTGGTATACATGAATTTAAGTTTATTATCTAAACCATTAATGGTCACAGTACCCAAGAGTTACCTATCGGCCACTGTGACTAATGAAAACCATCCACCTCCATCGTGTCACATGGTATGGTACAAATTTGCAGTCTTCACTAAAACCTCTTTGGTAATTACCGAGACAGGTCATTGTTCTGTTTTGTTTTTCTTTCCTGTGGAGTAAGTTGGGCATTTTTCCCTATGCAATATTCGTTCGTCCATTCTTCAAAAGAATAATGGTATGTCTCATCCTGTGTACCAGTAGAAATTCCCAGGCATCTCGTTCTCCCACTACACTGATCAGGTAAGAATCACATGCACTTGCATCTTGCATTTGTATGAGACTGGTTATTATTTTTCATTTCTATTCTAGGTAGTAATCATAATGGTTCATTCCTCTGAATTTTGATTAAATTTTACCACGTTCTTAAGGGTCTTCTTTTCCCTGGTCGTCTCATAGTACCAACCCTTCTCTGAATTCCATTTTTCTTTCATTTCTTCCCTGTCGTTGTTTGGAAGATTTCTTCTCGTTAAAAGAAAAATCTCGTTGCAGTATCTCCCGAGTCATGGATAGTTAGGAAGAAATATCTACATTTTATTTGTCTTAAGGTTTTTCTTTACCTCTCTCGTGAGGTAGGCATTCACTGCTCCAGAGTCCGTTATCTCGAAAGGGTCTCCACAGAGGCAGTTTTCAGTTATTGATTTGGGAAAAGTTCCAAAAAACAATACTAGGGTTCTAGCCACCGAGAATACCCTTAGTGGTTACCCTAAGGTGAAACCTGGTAGTTATAGATTACTATAGTATATAATGAACCTCCACTAGTAAGTATACCAGTTCAAACTCTAAGAAAATATACCCTGCAACATTGAGATTATATTCGATATGCATTTAGACTTGTATAGGTATAATATGAACAAAGATACATTATATAATGGTGAATATTTATAAACGATACAGTGACACTGAAGTAAAACGACTATAACAGAGTCGGGTACTATATATATCTATGTAAACATATTCGTAGGAAAGTAATTCAACAAACTCCACAGACCCCAATACAGAAAAGTTGGAATATAGGTACTTTAGTATGGTTTTAGTAGTTTCGTCGTAGGAACAAAACTGCCTTAATTCTGGTCAGGAGATCGATAAAATGCTTGATTAATGGTTGAAGTAGGAACAAAAGTTAAGTATTAATTGCATAGCATAGCTACAATGCAATATGTCAATTCAGGACAATATAGGATGTATGATATGAACGAGTAAAGTAATCATATGAGATAAAAACAATTACAAATTGGGGAAAATGAGGCTCATGTTAAACTCTTACCATTACCATTTTTATATCAGAAATAAGTGTCTAAACTTAACAAAAACTTGGAAGGCATGAATACAATCACATAGTACCAGTGGGAATGAACCCCCCTTAAACATAGCATTATTGTGCTAGCCATAGGTTTAATACTGTACATAGTTAAATCATATCAGTACGACAGTATAATTAATAATAATATGAATTCTGGGAAATCAACTAGAACAATTCAAGAAAATAATTCAACTCTATTTGACAAACCAATCTTTCGGAAATATAGAGGAGGATGTTAAACACAGAAATGTGATCTCTAAATCATGTTACTTCAATAATATCCACAACAAATAAACCCAATACATAATGTTCATAATTATTTAAGGAAAACAACTGTCTAGATATCACGAATCCAACCAGGCGCAAGCTTGGTGTACTTTCTAAGTACCAGTCATTAATACAAATTAGGGTGTACCCTAAAAAACAATTAATACAGAACTGGGAAATGTAAGATCTTCAAAGTATTAAGAACGATACGTAGCCTTGATCATCGGTGCATGTAACTCGTAATAACTTATACAAAGGGGCTTGCTAGTTGTAACCCGAGTACCTCTTGAAAGAGTGAAGAGGGTGTTTCCCTTGCCACGGCGTGATGACACCCTGCACTAAATAAGGTGAAACATTAAAAAATATCCGACAACAATAACATAATCATTTTAAGAACATAACGAAATGAGAAAGGAGTTGAGGATGAACTTAACTGTAATAGAAGAATTTTATACCTTTCGCCATTGCACCAAACCACGTGCCTCCCAGAACCAAAAAGGGAAGAGGAGTTCATACCTCCCTGATGGGTAACCTCGCATACCAAAGGGGCCCATCATTAGTGACGAATACCAGTATTTAAACCAAAGAAATCATAAACAGGGATAACGTGTGTATAATGAGCGTAAAGTAATAGCAAACATCAATCTAGTGTAACAGTCTAAACATAAACAGAAAGGACTAAACTGCCTCTGGACTTTAGAACAAAACCTGTAATCGGGATAATAATACCAGTGAACTTAATGTTTAAACACATAAATTTTTCAAGATCAACACTGTACCGATAGGTCTATTACACACCCATGCAAGGAAAAACCGGTTATAAATTATGTCAACTATGAATTAACCGATGAAGGAATCCAGACCCAATACGAGAGTTCAATTAAGAAAATAAATAAAATAAAACATCTCAGATGCACAATTACAACAGACATCAGGATAAGACCTTCCACAAAAGGAGGATCACTCGGTCTCGACAGGAAATCCAGTGCAAAGAGAGGGTAAACTGTGGAAAAACCTAAACCCTGCTAGAGCACCATCGATTTCCCCTTTTCTATAGTAACATCGATATAAAAAAATAATGCTACCAAGGATCTGACCATGAACTGGAGTTTACAGAAACTACTCGATGAGACAGGAAGGCCCGAATGCAAAATGACAGGAACAACCAAGTCAACTTACCTCACACAGGGTTGTTCATCGAGCAATTTTCTGCCAAGAACTCTCCCACCTGGAACAATATCTGATTTCATAGAAGCATGACCACGATGCTAAGATAGAAAAATAAAATAGAGTTTAGCCTGGAGCGTTCCATTTTCCTTCACCAAGCTAAGACCGGAATGAAATGAAAGCTATGGATACCCTTTCGTATGGAGTAATGGAGGATGGGTGGGAATCATACCTGGCCACATGAACAAATGGTGGGTGTTGACATTTCATTGGCGCATGTCGGTCAAACTCTGAAACAATTAGACTTATATAAGAGCGCCTTAAATGTTGCAGACACGCCTTTAAGACGAGAGGGTTCTGACCTGTATCGTTTGTTCAGAAAATTAAAGGCGAGGAACCTTGATGGCCCACTTAGGGTTATTTCTTTTATCACCTTGTTACACCGGTTATACGTTGAACCCAACAACCTTTACACTAACCATAACCTACCCAAGTTTAGCCTCTGCGCACTTAATTGATTTGTATAGATTAGTGTTCGAATTTATACCCAAAAGTGTTTGTTTAAAAGTATTCTGAATAATGTTAACCTCTTCTTGTAGACCCTATAATAATTATTTATACAAGGGAGATTGTCATAAGGCCTCACATCTATGACCATTGCATTTATAGAATAGTGGTTCTAAGTAGTTATACCCCATAATATAAAGTGGAGTTTGGAAACGAAAACGGTGGTAATACCAAGATGCAATGAAAACAAGGTATCCCTAGATATGTACCTATGATTGTATATATAACTCAATACCTATATAGGAAGAGGTGACAATATGTTATAATCGGTTAGAGAAGAAAAAGGAAAAAATACTGTCGTACATTATGGTTGACGAATGACTGAAAATTTAAAGACAAAGTATCAACTGAAAGTACCCAATAATTTTATTTTTTTTATGTAAATTTTGAGGTACATTACATATGGTATCAGAGAAAAAATGTGACAACAGTGGACCTAAATAGGGCCACAATAGCTGCTTAGTATATATATATATATATATATATTGATTTATGTAAAACTAACAAAAAATCTTATGGTTACAAACAAAAAGCTATTTATGTTTTCTGTTAATTAGGGAAACTCAAGACGATGCAGAAATTGGGATGGGAGAAAATCCACAGCAAGGACCCCCTAGAGATCCAAGACAGAATAGTGATGGAATCTCACCCATGGAAGTGTTAGAAACAATGAGGAACTTGATTGTTGAACTACAAATTTTCAAAGTAGGCAATGAAAATTTGAAGAAAGCACAACATGAACAGCAAGAAATAAACGAAGTCCTGCTGCGCAGTATAGTGACCAAGAAAAGCCCAAAGGACAATAACCATGAGGAAGAAGTCAACAAAAGGGCCTCCAAGAACTTAGGACCAGAAATAGAAAAAGGAGATAGTTCATCGAAAGGAACACCTTCACCTGAAGAAAAGACTAAATCTGACAGAAAAAAAAAAAAACAAGTAGACCACCTTGAAGGAGAATTTAAAAAGATTAAACCAGCTACCTTTGATGGATAATCCAAGATGGGAGAGGAAGCTAAGGCATGGTTGTTGGACATCAAAAAATACTTCCATATCTACAACTATTCCAACAACATGAAGGTTAGAATGGCCAATCTACAATTTGAAAGGGAAGGCCAACATTTGGTGGCAGAACCTGAAATTGGCCAAGGGCCTGAAGGAGAAACAATTGGAATGGTCTAACTTTAAAAAGTATTTCAAGAAACAATACCTTTTAGAAAGTTACTATGAAAGGAAGACAAAATAATTCTACGAGTTACGACTTAGACAGATGGCAATGGAGGACCTTATAAACAAATTTATGGAACTGCTAAGGTTCGTACCATACATCCGTAAGGATAAAGTAAAAACTTAGCGATTTCTAAGCTGTCTACCATAGTCCTACAAGGAAATAATTGAGTTTGACAACCCCAAAACCTTGAGTGAAGTATTCAGAAAAGCGCGAATGTGCTACGACCAGTATAAACAATGGGCATAATTTCCCAAAGCCTAGAAGGATAAGAAACAAGATCGAATGAACCAGTAGAAGAAGGGGTACCAACCAGCTCCTTATCAGAATACATCAAAGAGTTTTCCGAGAAGGCATTTTCACCCCAATCCTCCGAACATGCAAGGCAGTGGAAAACCGATAAACCTAGGAACAAAGAGCTTTGGGGACAACTCTCGTAAGCCATTAAAGTGTTGGGAATGTGGAGAGCCTCATCTCAGGAGGAACTATCCATGTTTGAGTTCAACAAATAGAACTAAGGTTCATAACCTGCCAGAAGCCTCAACAGTGGGATACGTGGGCAAGATCCTACATTGGATAAATGTAGCCATCGACGGTCGACAAGATGACCACCATTCCTCAGTGATAGAAATCTAAAGTAAAATCCATGACACTTGAATTTTTGATTTAATCGACCCCGGAGCAACATTGACTTATATTACTCCGAAGGTAGTAGAGTCAAATAAACTTAAGAGACTGAACCACACAAAATCATGGCTTGTGCAACTAGCGACAGGTACTAAAAGGAAAGTAATTGACTATATTTTGGATTTGGAGTTCAGCTTAGATGGTCAAACTATAAGGACCGATCTGAACATCCTACCACTAGGATCTTACGATATGACCATTAGGATGGATTGGTTGGAACGACACAAAGAAATATTAAATTGTTATACAAAGATGCTTAGCTATAAGGATGATTCTGACACTACCAGGACATCCCAAGGTATACCAAAACCAGTATCAATCAGACAAATTTCAGCGATGCAACTAAATAAATGTATGAGAAATGGATGTCAAGTTTATGCCATCCAAGTGAAAAATCTAGCAGAAAAGGAGGATAAACCAAAGTTGGAAGACTTTGCTATCCTACGTGATTTCAGAGACATGTTTTTGGATGAGATACTAGAATTACCCCCTAGAAGGGAAATAGACTTCTCCATAAACCTGTTACCCGGTTTTGCTCCTATCTCAAAAGCACCTTACCTAATGAGTCTATCAGAATTGACAGAATTAAAAATACAATTACAAGGGTTGTTGGACAAAGAGTATATCAGACTGAGTGTCTCACCTTGGGGAGCACTAGTCCTCTTTGTCAAAAAAAAGGATGGTACTCTAAGATTATGTATCGATTATAGACAACTGAACAAAATGACTATTAAGAATAAATACTCCTTACTAAGGATAAATGATCTATTCGATCAAGTAGAGGGGGGGGGGCAGATCTTTTCAAAATTGGATTTACGATCCGATTATCATCAAGTTTGGATAAAAGACGAGGACATAAACAAAACAACATTTCGGACAATCTATGGACACTACGAGTTTGTAGTCATACCTTTCGGACTCACTAACGCCCCAACCACATTTATGTGCCGAATGAACAGTATTTTTAGTGAGTACTTGGACAAGTTCATGGTAGTATTCATCGAGGATATCTTGGTCTATTCAAAGACGGAGGAGGAACATGAAGAACACTTAAGAATAGTTCTGCAAACGTTAAGGAAGCACAAACTATACGCCAATTTTGACAAGTGTGACTTCTATCAGAAAAAGATACAATATCTTGGACATGTAATTTCAGCAGAGGGCATTGTCGTAGACCCAAAAAAGACGAAAGCCATTATGGAATGGTCGGTACCTAAAGATGTAGTGGATATATGGTCGATCATGGGAATCACCGGATATTACCGCTGGTTTATAGAAGGGTTTTCCAAGATAGCCTACCCTATCACATCGTCACAAAATAAAGGAACCAGGTTTAACTGGTCAAGGAAATGTCAAGACAGCTTCATCAAACTAAAGGAATTATTGACAACGACACCCATATTGAAAGTAGTAGATCCAGATAAAGACTTCACCATATGTGTTGATGCAAGTAAAGAAGGGCTAGGTGGTGTCCTAACTCAGGAAGGACACATTATTTGTTATGAGTCCCAAAAATTAAAAGAACATGAGAGAAATTACGTCACTCATGAATTAGAATTGGCAGCAGTAATACATGCCTTAAAGATGTGGTGACACTACATAATGGGCAGAAGATTCCTATTATTAATGGACAATAGTGGGGTGAAATATATGTTTAACCAACTAGATCTTAATGCAAGGCATGCAAGGTGGTTAGCTTTCTTGAGCGAATTTGACTTCAAGGTAAGACATATCAAGGGAAAGGAAAATAAAGTAGCAGATGCTTTAAGTAGAAGAATCCATGGGTTATTTGAGATGAGTACTAGCATGGAAGAAACTGATCTAGAAGAAAGAATAAAGATGACAGGTATTGATGATGAAAACTATACTAAAATAATGGTAGAATTACCGGACAATACCGCGAACTCAGATAAACCAGATCTAAGTATCGACGCGAAGGGACTACTACAATTTAAAAAAAGACTTTACATATCATATTCAACAGGGTTAAAATTAACAAACTTGGACGAAATGCATAAGAAACTATATTGTGGGCACCAAGGTTACCAGAAAATGATAACAACACTTAGGAAACTATTTTATTGGCCTAGTATGAAGGGAAAAATAGCAGAATACTTGTCTAGGTGCCAATATTGTCAGCAGGTTAAGGCCAAGCACCAACATCCAGCCAGCCTATTATAGCCATTGTCAGTACCATAATGCAAATGGGAGACTATATCACTCGACTTTAATAACATGTTTGCCTAAAACTCAGAAATAGAATGACTCTATCATGATTGTAATCGATAAACTGAGTAAGTCTGCACACTTTATTCCTGTAAATTCTACTTTTAATGTTATGAACATTGCTGAAATATTCGTGAAAGAAATCTTTAGACTGCATGGTATTCCTAAAATGGTGATTTCAGATAGAGATGTAAAATTCACATCCGCCTTTTGGAAGGAATTGTTGGCAGGGCTCAACACCAACTTGAATTTTAGTACAAGTTATCATCCACAGACGGATGGACAGACCGAAAGGACAAACTAGATCATAGAGGATATGCTCCGCATGTATGTAAAAACAAAACCGAACAAGTGGGAAGACTATCTGCATTTGGTGGAATTTGCATATAACAATGGGTGCCAAACTTCGGCTAAGTTAAGCCCTTTCGAAATATTGTATGGCATAAAATGTACGACTCCAATTAGCTGGGATAACTCGGCTAAAAGACTCATGGTCAGACCAGAAATGCTCCAAGAAATGGAGAACATGGTAAGAAAGGTACAACAGAACTTGAAAGAAGCATAGGATAGACATAAGAGTTATGCAGATCAGAAAAGAAGGAACTTGGAATTTTAGGTAGGAGACCATGTTTATTTGAAAGTCAAAGCCTGAAAAAACTCATTGAAGTTAGGGAACTGTGCCAAGTTGGCACCCAGGTTTTGTGGTCCCTTTGAGATACTAGCTCGACTTGGACCTGTAGCATACCAGCTTGCACTTCCATCTAATCTAAGAATTCATAATGTATTTCATGTTTCATTGCTGAAAAGGTATATTCATGAACCTACTCATATGATTGAATGAAACTTGGTGTAGATGGAACCCAAAGGTGAGTTCTAGGTGGAACCCCTGCGCATTCTGGACCAGAGAGAAATAGCACTTCGAAACAAAGTCGTCGCTCAGGTAAAGGTGTAATGGAAGCACTTTAGTCCTGAGGAGGCCACTTGGGAGTTGGAAGGAGATTTGCGGAAATCTCATCCAATCCTGTTCCAGGAAAGGAACGAACACTAAGGATAGTGTTTTACTGAAGGGGAAAAGGATGTGACATCCCCCAAAAATAAAGAAAATAAAAAATATTTTTAGAATTTAAATTGCTGGAAATTTATTTCCGTTTTTAGTAAATTTCGAAATTGGAATTTTTTTGCCATTTATGGCAATTCCGAATTTCAAATTTTATAATTGTAATAAATGATTTTGATTGTTGAGCAGAGATCTGATTTGTCCCAACTAGCTATTTGACTATGACACTTGTGTGAAAACAGAATATTTTATATTGATTGCAGGGGGCAAAGGGGACAACCATGTTAAATTTAGCTGACCATGACTCCATGAGAGGGGAACATGTTGGAACTACCTCTAGGTTGATTTTTACAACTGGCAAATCAGTGAATTGGCCATTGGCATCCCTTGAAAATCATGGATTTAGAAAGCTTCGAAAATTCCCAAAGGAGGGAAAAAGACCTAGGCAAATGGATAAATGAGCATATGTGAGGAGGAAGGATGTTGCAAAGTATGCTAGAAAGGATAACTATTGATTTTTTTTCCTTGATGTTATGAACATTGAATGGGTGTAAGGCAAGGGGGAACTACCAGTTTGAAGGACATTGTTGAAGAGGGATTTCCAAGTTTTCTCTCACAGACTCATGGTTAGGCTATGGTGTGAACTGCGTAAGTGATCTTGGCTGCTCGGTTCCATAGTTGGGAGGAACGTGGTTGTTCCCTTTGTTTTTCCACGAGTTTTATTCAGATATGCTTCTAACCCCTATCTGTTCGAATGCTTTTATATATGTGGTATTGTACATGTTGAATCTGTACTGAAGTGGTTCTTAGTATATGTTTTAATGATCATATAATTGTTGTGTGTTATTTACTGTACCTAAATTCCAATATCTCTGTCTCTGTGGGCTGAATTGGTTATGGATATAGTGAGATCCTTAAAGTTAGCGTGCATTCATAAACCTAGACAAAGGTCGTTCGATGACTATAGTCTACAACTACCTTCTCAATTAAATCTATTGAATAAAAGAGAAATGAATTGCTTGCATAGTATAATTGTAGCCAAGCGTACCAATTTCTATGCCGAAATTATATTTCCTATAGATGACTATAGTATACAGTGAACCTCCACTAGTAAGTATACAAGTTCAAACTCTAAGCAAATATACCCTGCAACACTGAGATTATATTCGATATGCATTTAGACCTGTATAGGTATAATATGAACAGAGATACATTATATAATGGGAAATCTTTATAAACGATACAGTGACACTGAAGTAAAGCGACTATAACAGAGTCGAGTACTATATATATATGTAAACATATTCATAGGAAAGTAATTCACCAAACTCCACAGACCCCAATATAGAAAAGTTGGAATATAGGTACTTTAGTATGGTTTTAGTAGTTTCTTCATAGGAACAAAACTGCCTTAGTTCTGGTGAGGAGATCGATAAAATGCTTGATTAACGGGTGAAGTAGGAACATAAGTTAAGTGTTAATTGCATAGCGTAGCTACAACGCAATATGTCAATTCAGGACAATATTGGATGTATGATATGAACGAGTAAAGTAATCATATGAGAGAAAAACAATTACGAATTGGGGAAAACGAGGCTGAGGTTAAACTCCTACCATTGCCATTTTTATATCAGAAATAAGTGTCTGAACTTAACAAAAACTTCGAAGGAGTGAATACAATCACACAGTACCAGTGGGAACAAACCCGCCTTAAACACAGCATCATTGTGCTAGCTGTAGGTTTAATACCGTACATAGTTAAATCATATCAGTATGACGGTATAATTAATAATAATATGAATTCTGGGAAATTAAGTAGAACAATTCAAGAAAAGAATTCAACTCTGTTTGACAAACCAATCTTTTGGAAATATAGAGGAGGATGTTAAACATAGAAATGTTAGTTCTTAATCTTGTTACTTCAATAATATCCACAACAAATAAACCCAATACATAATGTTCATAATTATTTAAGGAAAACGACTGTCTAGATATCACAAATCCAACTAGGCGCAAGCTTGGCGTACTTTCTAAGTACCAGTCATTAATACAAATTAGGGTGTACCCTAAAAAACAACTAATGAAGAACTAGGAAACGTAAGATATTGAAAGTATTAAGAATGAGACGTAGCCTTGATCATCTGTCCATGTAACTCGTAATAACTTAGACAGAGGGGCTTGGTAGTTGGAACCCGAGTACCTCTTGAAAGAGTGAAGAGGGTGTTTCCCCTGCCACGGCATGATCACACCCTGCACAAAATAAGGTGAAACATTAAAAAATATCCGACAACAATAACATAATCATTTTAAGAATAGAACGAAATGAGAAAGGAGTCAAGGATGAACTTAACTATAATAGAGGATTTTTATACCCTTCGCCTTTGCGCCAAACCATGTGCCTCCCAGAACTGAAAAGGGAAGAGGAGTTTGTACCTCCCTAATGGGTACCCTCGCATACCAAAGGGGCCCATCATTAGTGACAAATACAAGTATTTAAACCAAAGAAATCATAAACAGGGATAACATGCATATAATGAGCGTAAAGTAATAGCAAATATCAATCCAGTGTAATAGTCTAAATATAAACAGAATGGACTAAACCACCTCTGGACTTTAGAATGACACCTGTAATCAGTATAATAATACCAGTGAACTTAATGTTTAAACACAAAAAATTTCAAGATCAACACTGTATCGAGAGGTCTATTACACACCCATGCAAGGAAAAACCAGTTATAAATTTTGTCAACTAGGAATTAACCAACGAAGGAAGCCAGACCCAATACAAGAGTTCAGTTAAGAAAATAAATAAAATAGAACATCTCGGATGCATGATTACAACACACATTAGGATAAGACCTTCCACAAAAGGAAGATGGCTTGGTCTCAACAGGAAAGCCAGTGTAGAGAGAGGGTAAATTGTTGAAAAACCTAAACCCTGCTAGAGCACCATCGATTTCCCCTTTTCTATAGTAACATCGATATAAAACAAGAATGCTACCAAGGATCTGACCATGAACTGGAGTTTACAAAATCTACTTGATGAGACAGGCTCGAATCAAAAAATGACAGGAACAGCTAAGTTGACTTAACTGATGCAGGAGCATCTCTCCATGCAGCCAGCCAGCTAGCCACATCAGCGTGCACGCATTCATATGCTGAAAGGGAGGCATAGCCTCATTCAAATTTGAAATGAATGTAATTAAAAATGCTTAGGCTGGTGAGCCAGGAAATCCGTGCCTTTGCGCAGGCTGTAGATAAGATAGGCATTTAATATGCGTAGTGGCTGAGATCTAGATCCGACCCTGGACTAGACAGCCCATTCATTGTAATTGAATGTAATTAATTAGAGTAGGTGAACCTGGAGGAATGAGCCCTCAGGTAAAAGAGATTTGAGATCTCATTTTGAGGAGGGAGTTAGAGTTAGAATGGTTGTATGAGAGAGCCAGAGAGAGCTCGAGGAACACCATTTTTAAAATATAGGCATTTGTCGTTTTAATATAACAGAGCAGTTTTCCTGCATTATTCTGTCTTATATCCATGTCTGTGTGTGTCCCATATATATGTTGTGAATGTATGTTATGTGGATGCATTTTGCAGGGGTTTGTGTGATTTCAGGCTTGAGAGGTCTTTGAGGTTTCATGTCAAGAGGGTATGACAGAGTGTGTAATGATCCCAAGCCAAATTCTTTCTTGGAATCACTAACTACTACTAATTTATTGAGTTATTAAGTGCATACAAGATTCATCAACACATGGAGATCACAATATATTCAAGATGTAGAAGCACAAGCAAAGATCTGAC
>ML778414.1:515904-529835 GCA_009831015.1 Picea engelmannii
ATAATGCCTCCAAAGGCTGAATAAGAAATGAAGATCAATACAAGCAGATCTGAATGCCAAACTCTCCAGCTGAAGAATGTCACGCTCCAATAGAAGGCTGAAACCCTCAATAACTCGGCCCTGCTACCAAAAGTGTCCAATCAATCTAAGAAATATGCCAATTGATAGATCAGGCAACTGCAAGGAAAGCCCAGATGTCCAAATTCCCAAATCCACTCTCAAACTCCGTAGATCTGAATTCTCCACTGAATGGTGTGCCCCACTGGATGACTGAAACCCTAGTTGGTTTGATCCTGATGATGGGGATCTCCAAATGATCTGAAACTCTCCAAGAATATAGAACGGGTGATGGTAAGAACAACCCAGGTGCCCGAATCTCCAAGATCCCTCTCAATCGTTGTAGATCTGAAATCTCCACTAAATGGTGCACCCCACTGGATGACTTAAACGCTAGCAGGTTCGGCTCTGATGAAGGAGGCCTCCAAATGCTATGAGACTCTACAAGAATATAGACCGGGCTATGAGAACCCTATGGGAGAATTTTCGAGCTCAGATCTCAAGCAGATCTCCCTAGATTTGAGTTTTACTGAATCATCGGACATCCCCTATGGCTCCAAGACGTCCCAATCTGCAGACAAATGTAGAATGATGATAACCCTCCAGAAAATCCCTCAAACTGATGGTCCTATGCCTTCCGAAGCACTAGATGGAGATGGGATGAGACTAGAATGGTGTGGAGGAGTCTTTCATCCCCGAGACCAAGCTGTGGAACAAGGTGAGTGGATATTTCACCACTGAGTTGCTCACAAGGGTTTGTACAGCAAACCCCCAAACCGAATGCTCAAGAGCAATAGAAAATGCTAATCTAAAACCAGAATGAGTAATAGGTGCACCCTAGCCTCTTACTTATACTTTTTCTTCTAATTCTTTGTTGAGTTAGGTTAACTCCCAGGGTTAATCTTCTATTCTTTTGTTGAGTTATCTTTTACTCCTTTCCCTTTTCCCTTCTTAAGTCAACTTAAAAATATAACTTTTAACTTCTTGACTTTTCCCCCCTTCAGTGTGAGACTATGACCTAGTGGGGGTGCCCAGGCCACTGAGTCTCCTCATTACCTCTCTAAGAGGTGGGGGACATTACAGAGTGTTGCAGACTTTGAATACCGGTGCATGAGAGCACTTCTGAAATCTGAGGAGTCAGACAAAGATGTGTTAAGGCACAGGACTGGAATCATCAACTCAGGAAGGAGACCTATGAGGTTGCTAAACACCTCAGGAGGCAATATTGTGTGGGTGAGAACACAGTTGCAGATAGAATCGTTGGAGGATTCTGTAGAGCTCTGCCAAGTGGGCATTGAGCGTGTGTACAGTGGTGTATAGAGAAAGAAGAACTCTGTTGAGAGTTTGAAGATAGAAGTCATAAGATCTAAGGGGTTCTAAGAAGCTCTGCCAGGTGGGCATTGAGCGTATGTGTCTAAGGTGTGCACAGAGGAAGGAGATCTGCTGTGAGTTCAAGGAAACAGAATCACTGAGAATTATGGAAGGCTCTGCCAGGTGGGCATCGATCAATCGCATAGGTGCACAGGAGAAGATACTCTCCCAGGAGGGCATCGAGGAAGTGTGCAGATAAGCAGAGAGGTGAAGAGAACTCTTTGAGTTCAAATAATTGAAGGAAGAGTCCTCTGAGGGAATTTCACGGGTTTTTGAACACCCATAAGGACTCAGCGAGAGGGTCGCTTGAGCAGAAGGGTAGCCAGGAGGGTATCTATTTCATTCTCCATTTGTGGGAGAAGGAAGAACAAAATACCTTAGGGGTCTGAGTGTTAGTGAATTCTCAGAAGAGATAACACTTGGGTGCGTAAAGACTCTGGAGAGGCACAGAAGTCGAAAGGAATCCTTCGGGGAGTCGAAGGGAGAGAAGCTCAGGAGGGGCAACATTGTCATATGCGTAATGAAGCTCAAGGTTCGGGAGATTGCAAAGAAGAAGGCAGACGAACGTTGAGACCTTTGAGAGAACTCGAGGATTCTTCCAAGTGCAAGAAGAAAGTGCGTGCATGCTCAGGCGGAGCAGCACCAGTCGTCAGATCGACAGGTAAAGAGATCTGGACCGTTGAGGATTTTACGTCTAGAAGGAGCTCAAGAGGAGCCTACAACAAGAGGAGACTGACAACCGTCAGATCTCCCAAAGAAATCCCGACAGTCGTTGGATCTGGGGAAAGTTCGACACCCCGACGCCCGACAACAGTTTCCTGTGGGGAAATCGTATACGGTTTATTCAGAGGCTATGAAGGAAGGAAGAAAGGACCTGTGGATTGGGTCGAGTTT
Source organism: Picea engelmannii (assembly GCA_009831015.1). Classification (NCBI taxonomy): domain Eukaryota; kingdom Viridiplantae; phylum Streptophyta; class Pinopsida; order Pinales; family Pinaceae; genus Picea; species Picea engelmannii. Next base: position 518,227 of record ML778414.1, read on the forward strand.
TGACAGTGATTCCTAAGGGAATCTAAAGAGCCGCTTCGGCTCAGCAGAGGGGATTTTGAGAATCGATCCTGCGAGTAGGAGGGCGTGACGGAGTGTGGTCGCGTCTTCACCTGCATCAAGTGGTATCAGAGCCGATATTTTGTCTGTATATTTCAGGTGAGGAGGAGAATGAGGAACTGAAACACTCTGATACACATTCAAGTGGTATCAGATCTAGTTCTTTCTTGTATATTTCAGGCAAGAAGAGAGGCAGAAAAGGAAAGCACTCTGATACACATCAAGTGGTATCAGAGCAGGATTCTTTTTGTATATTGCAGACAGAGGGGAAGGAAGACGGAGTTACTGAAGACTCTGTAGGGTGATTGTTTGTAGGCAGGCAACAGTCCATAGACAGTCAGCAGGACTATGAGATGATGAAGCTGGAACACTCAGGGATGCAGAGTGACAGTAGGAGATCTATTAGGGAGACAGATAGAAACAACAGCATGCCTACTGAAGGCCATAAACATGCTGAAAAGAAGAGCTCAAAGCTGATGAGCACAGAAGAAATGGATAAAGAGCTCGCTGACATAAAGCGAGAGATGGAGGAGCTTGAATTGAAGATAAGGCAGGAAAAAAAGCCAATATGGGTACAAGAATGGCCCATGAAGAAGACATCAAAGGTGAAATGGCCAGTCAGGGAACTAATGGTCAAAGGACAATAGGGGATATTGAGAAGATGGTGGAGGTATGCTGAAAACCTCAAGGCCACAGAGGAAGAGATGATTGATCACTGTTGGCCAGAGACTGGAAAGGGTCTCGATGATGATGATGATGATGATGAAGAATTTGAATTGGGATCGTCTGATGATCTCAAGCACTGCCAGGAGGGTAGAGAAGAAGAAATTCCTAATTGCCAGATGGGCAAGGGAACAGAGATGAGATCAACTGATGATCTCAAGGATTTCCATGAAGGCCGAGCAGAAGAAATTCCAGATTACCAAGAAGGCAACGAGTTGAGATCAGTTGAGGATCTCAAAGACTTTCATGTGGAAAGCCAGGGAATTTCACATTACCAACTGGGCAATGATCAGAGATCACTGTGGGATCTCGAAGACTGTCGGGAGGGAAGCAGAAGCATCAAAAACTGCCAAGAGGGCAGTGGAAGTGTGTCAAAATGCCAGGTGGGCAGGGACAAAGACTTGGGACCATCAGGAGGTCTCATAGAGGGTTCAAATCAGCAGGGGTTGCTGATGAAGATGGGATCGATTGATCTCATGGTCCGCCAGGAGGGCAGCAACGACATCCCATATTGCCAGGTGGGCAGGGATGAGCAGATGATAATGTCTGAGGGTCTCATAAATTCAGAGTTGGAAAGGGATCAGCAGGTGCAGCTGAAAGAAGAGGAAGAATATCAAAATGGTATTCTGATGATTGGGGGAATACAAGTATTCCTAACATTTTCCCCAGAGGATGTAGAAAATTATATTGCAGATGCGACAATATCAGAGGAACAGTCACAGCTGATGATGACTGTCGAAGAAGAAGAATTGGTACAAACTTTGAAATCTGCCCAAGCGGAAATGGAAGAAGAGAATGAACATTCGGTGGAATGTCTCAACACATTCAGCCAACAAGCTGAGAGAGCTGCAGCATTTGAGCTGACAGCAAAAGAAACAGAAGGAGGAAATGAGCATTACGTGGAATGGCCCAACGCATTCAGAACTGAAGTTGAAGATGAAGAAGATGAGCATTCTGAGGAATGGCTTATTACTTTTAGCCAGGAAGCTAAAAGAGTTGTAGCATTGGGGCTGACAGCCGAAGGAACAGAAAAGGATGACAAGCATTCTGAGGAGTGGCTCGATATTTTCAGTCGAGGGGCTGAAAACACTGCAGCACGAGAGCTTGCAGCAGCAGATGAAGAAGAGACATATAGCATTTGTTTTGCTGATCTGTGGGAACAGGTTGAAGCCTTGGAGGAAAGGGTAAAAGTGTAGGGTGTTCACATCCAACAAGTGAAGTTGGAAATGGATGAGGAAGGCGTGGGAGATCATGATGATCTGCCAAATGACCAAAAATTTTTGCAGTTGAGGAGACTACATGAACATGACCAGCCATGGGAGCAGCTGGATGAAGTGATCGAGGAGATTAGTAGGTTGATGTTGGGATCAGCGTAGACTACCAACGGAGAGAAGTTGGGTTGAGAAAAGCTAGCAGCAGCGCAGTGGAAGAAGCAACAACAACAAAATGGAGCAGATGGAACACTCCAAAGATTTATTTGGGATCCAGGAGGATTTCCAATCGCTCAGAAGGGGAGCTCATGATTTTTGCAGCTGTGGAGTATGATGCAGGAGCATCTCTCCATGCATCCAGCCAGCCAGCCACGTCAGCATGCACGCATTCATATGTTGAAAGGGAGCCGCAGCCTCATTCAAATTTGAAATGAATGTAATTAAAAATGCTTAGGCTGGTGAGCTAGGAAAGCCATGCCTTTGCACAGGCTGTGGATAAGATAGGCATTTAATATGCGTAGTGGCTAAGATCTAGATCCGACCCTGGACTAGACAGCCCATTCATTGTAATTGAATGTAATTAATTAGAGTATGTGAACCTGGAGGAATGATCCCTCAGGTAAAAGAGATATGAGATCTCATTTTGAGGAGGGAGTTAGAGTTAGAATGGTTGTATGAGAGAGCTAGAGAGAGCTCGAGGAACACCATTTTTAAAATATAGGCATTTTCCATTTTAATATAACAGAGCAATTTTCCTGCATTATTCTGTCTTATATGCATGTATGTGTGTGTCCCATATATATGTTGTGAATGTATGTTATGTGGATGCATTCTGTAGGGGTTTGTGTGATTTCAGGCTTGAGAGGTCTTTGAGGTTTCATGTCAGGAGGGCATGACAGAGTGTTGCAGACTTTGAATACCGGTGCATGAGAGCACTTCTGAACTCTGAGGAGTCAGAAAAAGATGTGCTGAGGCACAAGACTGGAATCATCAACTCAGGAAGGAGACCTATGAGGTTGCTAAACACCTCAGGAGGAAAGACTGTGTGGGTGAGAACACAGTTGCAGATAGAATCATTGGAGGATTCTGTAGATCTCTGCCAAGTGGGCATTGACTGTGTACAGTGGTGTACAGAGAAAGAAGAACTCTGTTGAGAGTTTGAAGATAGAAGTCAGAAGCTCTGAGGGGTTCTGAGAAGCTCTGCTAGGTGGGCATTGAGCGTGTGTGTGTAAGGTGTGCACAGAGGAAGGAACTCTACCGTGAGTTCAAGGAAACAGAATCACTGAGAATTCTGGAAGGCTCTGCCAGGTGGGCATCGAGCAAGCGCATAGGTGCATAGGAGAAGATACTCCGCCAGGAGGGCGTCGAGGAAGTGTGCAGATAAGCACATAGGTGAAGAGAACTCTTTGATTTCAAATACTTGAAGGAAGAGTCCTCTGAGGGACTTTCACGGGTTGTTGAACACCCATAAGGACTCAGCGAGAGGGTCGCTTGAGAAGAAGGGTAGCCAGGAGGGTATCTATTTCATTCTCCATCTATGGGAGAAGGAAGAACAAAATACCTTAGGGGTATGAGTGTTAGTGAAGGCTCAGAAGAGATAGCACTTGGGTGCGTAAAGACTCTGGAGAGGCGCAGGAGTCGAAAGGAATCCTTCGGGGAGTCGAAGGGAGAGAAGCTTAGGAGGGGCAACATTGTCATATGCGTGGCGAAGCTCAAGGTTCGAGAGTTCGTAGAGAAGAAGGCAGACGAAGGTTGAGACGTTTGAGAGAACTCAAGGATTCTTCCAAGTGCAGGAAGAAAGCGCGTGCATTCTCAGGCGGAGCAGCACCAGCCGTCAGATCGGCAGGTAAAGATATCTGGACTGTTGAGGAGTTTATGTCTAGAAGGAGCTCAGGAGGAGCTTACAACAAGAGGAGACCGAAAAGCGTCAGATCTACCAAAGAAATCTCGACAGTCATTGGATCTGGGGAAGCTGCACAAAGTTTATTCATCAGGACATCAAGGGTCTCGACATAGCGAGTTCATTTGGATCGTTCATTGGGGAGCGGACACGTGTCGCGAGATCGCCCACATCGGGAACTCGGGACCTCGTTATTGGAAGGGTTGAGAATTTGTCGTCAAGAGTCGCGAGTCGCGAGGTCACGAGGCAGCGGAGAGGAAATAGGATGGGAGTCGTCCATCTGAAGAGGACACATGGAAAAGATCGAGGAAATATCGTGAACTCGAAAGTTCGCAAGTGAAAACCCAAACACTGGGTGCTCCAAGTCCCAAGGACGCGAGAGAAGGATAACTGTTGGATTTCAATTGAGGAGGACCATTGGATCCGCACGTGGAATCGCCTATCAGGACCTTGCAAGAAGAGCGTCGAAGGTTTAGCAGTGGGAGTTGTGAAGTCGCGAGACACGACATCCCGAGGGCCACGTAAGCAGTGTGGGCCATAGCGGAAGCAGGCGAGTGGAGTACTAGAGGCACGAAGTCCTCGAGATCTCGCCGCGAGAAGTTCCAAAATATTGGCATCCAGATTCACGATCTTGCGAGGTGCGAAGTCTCAGCGAGATACGATATCGTTGAAAGGTCAACTCTCGTGCGCCTCGACACTTCGACACATCAGGTGTCGAGAGTGGAAAAATCAAGGGGTTGATATGGCGAGTCATGAGGCCACGAGGGAGGTAAGACCACGGACTCAGGAGTAGTGGTCATATGGTGGAGGTTTAGCCAGGAGGGCTAGTGCATAGGAGCCGAGAGCTCATTGGGAATCCGGGGATCAGGGATTCACGAGAACTGAGGTTCGTGACACAGGAAAGTTCGAAACCCCGACGCCCGACAACATTTTCCTGTGGGGAAATCATACACGGTTTATTCAGAGGCCGTGAAGGAAGGAAGAAAGGACCTGTGGATTGGGTCGAGTTTTGACAGTGATTCCCGAGGGAATCTAAGGAGCCGCTTTGGCTCAACATAGGGGATTTTGAGAATCGATCCCGCGAGCAGGAGGGCGTGACGGGGTGTGGTCGCGTCTTCGCCTGCATCATTAACTCACACAGGGTTGTTTGTCGAGGATTTTTCTACCAAGAACTCTCCCACCTGGAATAAGGTCTGATTTCACAGAAGCATGACCACGATGTTAAGACAGAAAAATAAAACAGAGTTTAACCTGGAGTGTTCCATTTTCCTTCACCAAGCCAAGACCAGAATGAAATGAAAGCTATGGATACCCTTTTGTATGGAGTAATGGAGGATGGGTGGGAATCGTACCTAGCCACGCGAACAAATGGTGGGTGTTGACATTTCATTGGGGCATGCTGATCGAACTCTGAAATGATTAGAATTATATCAGAGCGCCTTAAATGTTGCAGACATGCCTTTAAGACGAGAGGAATCCGACCTGTATCGTTTGTTCAGAAAATTAATGGTGAAGAACCCAGATGGCCTACTTAGGGTTATTTCTTTTATCACCTTGTTACAACTATTATACACTGAACCCAAACACCTTTACACTAACCATAACCTACCCAAGTTTAGCCTATGCACACTTAATTTGTTTGTATAGATTAGTGTTCGAATTTATACCCAAAAGTGTCTTTTAAAAGTATTCTCAATAATGTTAAACTCTTCTTGTAGACCCTGTAATAATTATTTATACAAGGGTGTCTGTCATAAGGCCTCACATCTATGACCATTGCATTTATAGAATAGTGGTTCTAAGTAGTTATACCCCATAATATAAAGTGGAGTTTGGAAACGAAAACGGTGGTAATACCAAGATGCAATGAAAACAAGGTATCCCTAGCTATGTACCTATGATCGTATATATAACTCAATACCGAAATAGGAAGAGGTGATAATATTTTATAATCGGTTAGAGAAGAAAAAGGAAAAAGGTCTAATGTACATTATGGTTGACGAATGACTGAAACTTTAAAGACACGGTATCAACTAAAAGTACCCAATAATTTTTTTTTTTTTTTTTATGTAAATTTTGAGGTACATTACAGCTACAATTAGAGAAAACCAATGCCAGTAACCCTATGCAACCCAAGATTTTCCTCGTGAGGGTTCTTTGCCAAGGTGAGGGATTCGTTCTTCACTGCTTCGACATATTATTGGTTATTCCCTACTGTTTTATCTATAGATTTCGATTGGTTTAAACTTCAAAGTCGGACTCAATATGATGAAGTCGTAGGTCAAACTCTGCAACTATGTGAGATTTTCTTGATTGCTATGTAAGGTTTGTTTAAGTCAGGGATTATTCTATTTGTCTAGTTCGTTCCTGTATAAGCATAGTTATAAGATTTCAATTTCCACTTTGTAATTTATTTCATAGATTTAGGACCTTAGTGAATTTTAACATTGTTCTTCGTCATCCATTTTGGAAAATTCCTTTGTAATTAAGAAGGAAGAAATCCCCTAGCACTATCTGTGATCCGAATCTATGAAATCTTTGTGGAGTATGCTTCATAATGTGTGTTATTTATGATTCTGGGTTTGTGTTTGTTTCTTTCTTATTTCTTTCTCTGAACAGACTGATTTAGGTTTGATTACAATAATCTAATAATGGGACCCTTTTTTCTTAACTGTGAGGGTACCCATCAGACGATCCTTGTCCCTCTTCACCCATTCAGTTTGTGGGTGACTTTCTCACTGATGTAAAGAGGAAAGAAGACGTTTCTCCGCAATATAAGTGCAATCTTTACACTCATATGCGTTACTTATTTTGAAATCATTTTGTCCATGTAGTTATTCTACCTAATATCTTTGAATTTTATTTATTGACGACTTAGCACTAATTAAAATTCCTCTTGATTTTATTTACAGATATGCGCATGTTCGAAGCCTCTAGAATTTTTGGACAACCTCCTGTGCAAAAGGTATTCGGGTTTCATTTTACAAAGCACTTACAAATATTAACCTGGGTTCTATTGAAATAACAACTTTGTCCTAGGATAAAGATATCAAGAGAGTTTATAGCAGATGTCTGTAATGACTGGTTAACTGTACAATTTGTTTTTAAAGAAAGACAATAGGGAAAACCCCTACTGAAATGTGATTTCTTTATTAGAACTTTATAAATGCAGTAATGCGTAGAGTTGAAGACTCACTTGAGTAATTGTCCATTCTTGGAACCTGTAATAAGTTTTAAGCATTTAAGTTACAATACTTTTCTCCTGTACTATTGAAATGAAACATGACTGTATATGTTTGCTTGAAACCTGTGGATGTACATACCTTCTATTTATTCTTATTAATAGAATCTAAAGATGTTCTTTCAGCCATATGGATACCATGGTTAACTCTAAAACAATCTCTCCATTATAAATTTGTAATAATTACAACAAAAAGGATTCCTTTATAGTCTACTATGAAATAATTGAAAATGTACATTATCATTGCATACGCTTAAAAATGAAATATTTACTGGAACTACTCCTATTCCCCAAGTCTTGATAAATCTTCTTGTATGAATGATTTAGAAGTTGAGTAGTTCTAAAATCCTGTACCAGTAGTCTATGTATATATATATATATATATATATATATATATATATATATATATATATAATTTCCTATTAAGTCTTGTTTGGGAAAATTGTATTGTAGAGTACTCCTAACTAGATAATATAGTTTTGTGTATTTATCTCCAGCAATATAGGCAACTACTATCCCTTCAGTTGGTTCCCTATGCATACTCAATTCCATGTCTATGATGTTATAAATGATACAATACCGATACTCTTTAACTTAGATGCATATCCTAACATAATTTCATAATTCAATTCCATTTTCCAGCTAAGATACATAGAAAGTTTATTCAATGCATATAATTAGCCTGTAAGGGTTTATCCTACAAATATTCCATTCCACTAGAAATTTAATAACCAGAACAATTCATCCAGAATTAAACAGATGTATTATATCATCCATTAACTCAAAATAACATTCAATTAAAGAAAGGGTATGTAGACATTTATGAAAAGTTGTTGAACAACAAATGGAACAACCAAGTTCCTCCCAACCTTATAATGGAAAGACCAATCTACTTGTTCCGTTCACCCCCTAGCCTAACCATGAATCCATGAGGGTGAAATTGGAACTCCTCCTCAACAATAATCCTTCAGTTTCAACAACTTCTCCTTGCCTCACACTTAGAAAGTAGTGTTCATAACAACAAGAGATCATTTATTTCCCCATCATACTAGGTAGCATCCTGCCTCCTCCCATATGCTATATATCAAAAGAAACTGTGCCTAGGTATTTTCCCCCTTGGGAATTTTCACAGCTTTCCAAATCCATGATTTTCAGGGGCTGCCAATGGCCAAATTCTTGATTTGCCACTTGTAAAATTCTTCCCTGAGGTAGTTCCAACATGTTCCCTTCCCATGAATTCATGGTCAATTGATTTTAACCTAGCTGTTCCATTTGTCCATCAACAATAAATATAAAATATTTTGTTTCATACAAGTGTCATAGTCAAATAGTTAGTTGGGTAAAATCAGATCTCTTCCCAACATTCATAATAATCAATTACAATTAACTAAATTTGAAAATTGGAATTCCATAAATGACAATAATTTTCCAATTTCGAATTTAGGAAAAATGGAAATAATTTCCTGAGCAATTTCAGACTTAAAAGTAATTTATTTTCGAGGATGTTACATCCTTTCTCCCTTCAATACAAAACTATCCTCAATGATCGTCCCTTTCTTGGAATAGGATTGGATGAGATTTCTGCAAATCTCCCTCCAACTCCCAAGTGGCCTTATAAGGACTAAAGTTCTTCCATTTCACTTTTACCTGGGCGACGACTCTGTTCCAAAGTGATATTTCTCTCCTGTCCAGAATGCGTAGAGGTTCCTCTTGGAGCATGCCTTCTAGTTCCATCTGCACCAAGTTCCAATCAATCATATGAGTAGAGTCATGAACATAATTCTTTAACAAAGAAACGTGAAATACATTATGAATTTTTGGATTGGTAGGAAGTTCTAATATCTCGAAAGGGCCACAAAACCTAGGTGCCAACTTGGCACAAATCCATAGATTTAGTGAACTTTTTCTACATTTGACTTTTAAATAGACGTTGTCTCCCACTTGAAATTCCAGGTGTCTTCTTTTCTAGTCCACGTAACTTTTTTGTCTATCCTGTGCCTCTTTTAAGTTCTGTTGTACTTTTCTTATTGTTCTCTCCATTTCCTAGAGCATCTCTGGTCCCACCATGAGTCTGTCAACTGGGTTATCCTAGCTAATCGAAGTTGTACATTTCTATCGTACAGTACTTTGAAAAGGGCTCATCTTAGCCAAAGTTTGGTAACCATTGTTGTATGCAAATTCCACCAAGTGTAGGTAGTCTTCCCACTTGCTTGGTTTAGTTTCTACGTACATGCGTAGCATATCTTCTATGATTTGATTTGTCCGTTCAGTTTTCCCATCCATTTGTGGATGATAACTCGTGTTGAAATTTAAGTTAGTATTTAACCCTGTAAACAATTCTTTCCAGAAGGCAGATGTAAATTTTACGTCTCTATCCGAAATCACCATTTTAGGAATACCATGCATTGTAAAAATTTCTTTCATGAATATTTCAGCGATGTTAATATCTTTAAAAGTAGACTTTATAGGAATAAAGTTTGCAGAATTACTAAACTTATTGATTACCACCATAATTGAATCATTATGTTTTTGAGTTCTAGGTAAACCTATAATAAAGTGCAGTGATATAGTCTCACATTTCCATTCCGACATAGGTAAGGGCTTCAATAGGCCGGTTGGATGCTGGTGTTTGGATTTTACCTGCTAACAATCTTGACACTTAGCTAAGTATTATGTTGTTTCGCCCTCCATATTAGGCCAATAAAATAACTTCCTTAGTGATGTTATTGTTTTTTGGTATCCCAAATGACCAAAATAAGGTTTCTTGTGTACTTCGTCCAAAACTGTTAACTTCAATTCTGCCGAATCTGGTATGTATACTCTGTTTTTAAATCGTAGTAGACCATTTATGTCCAAACTCATATCTGTTTTGTCTGAATTTTCTGTAATGTTCTATAATTCTACCTATATTTTAGTTTAATTTTTGTCGTTATTACCTACTACCTTTATCCTCTGCTCAATATTATTTTCTTCCCTACTAATGTTTATTTCAAATAGTCCATGAACTCTTCTGATTAAAACATCAACCACCTTGTTTTCCTTTCCCTTGATATCTCTTACCTCAAAGTCAAATTCTCTCAAGAAGGCCAACCATCTTGCTTTCCTTGCATTAAGGTCTAGTTGACTAAAAAAAATATTCACACTATTGTTATCCATCAATAACAGAAATTTTCTGCCGATTATGTAGTGCCACGATATCTTTAAGGCATGTATTAAAGCTTCCTACTCTAATTCATGAGTGACATAGTTTCATTCGTTCTCCTTTAGTTTTCAGGACTCATAACAAATCACGTGCCCTTCTTGAGCTAGGAGACCACCTAGTCCTTGTTTACTCACATCCACACAGACTGTGAAGTCTTTGTCCGGATCTTCTACCTTTAAAATGGGTGCGGTCATTAACAATTCCTTTAACTTATTAAAACTGTCCTGAAATTTTTGTGACCAGTTAAACTCAGTTCCCTTCTTTTGTAATGATCTGATAGGTTATGCAATCTTGGAAAACCCCTTTATAAATATGCGGTAATATCCGATGATTCCCATGAATGACCGGATGTCTGCTACATCCTTCGGAATCGACCATTCCAGGATGGCTCTTGTTTTCTCAGGATCAACTGCAATACCTTCCTCAAACATCACATGTCCTAGGTACTGTATTTTCTTCTAATAAAAGTCACATTTATCGAATTTGCAATACAGTTTGTGTGTTCTCAAATTTTGCAACACTATCCTTAGGGTCTCTTTGTATTCTTCTTTTGTTTTAGAATATACTAGGATATCATCAATAAATACCAAAACAAACTTGTCCAAGTATTGACTGAAAATATTGTTCATTAAACACGTATATGTGGTTGGTGCATTAGTGGCTCCAAATGGTATAACAACAAATTCGTAGTGTCGATATCACATTCTGAATGTTGTTTTACTTATGTCCTCATCTTTTATTCTAACCTGGTGATAACCATATCTTAAATCTAATTTAGAAAAAATATTTGCCCCACCTACTTGATCGAACAGATCATTGATCCTAGGTAAGGGATACTTGTTCTTAATAGTCATTTTTTTTAATTGTTTGTAATCAATGCATAATCTCATATTTTTGTATTTCTTTTTCACAAAGAGGATTGGTGCTCCCCATGGTGAAACACTCGATCTTATATACTCTTTGTCCAACAATTCCTGTAATTGAATTTTTAATTCTGTTAATTCTGGTAAGCTCATTTGGTAGGGTGATTTAGATATAGGGGTTGAACAAGGTAGTTCGTCGATAGAAAATTCTATCTCCCTCCTTGGGGTAATTCAGGTATCTCATGAACAAACACATCTTTGAAATCATGCAATACGACAAAATCCTCCAAGCTAGGTTTATTTTCTCTTTCCAACATATTTTTTACTTCGATGGCATAAATCTGACAACCCTTTGTCATACATTTCTTAAATTGCATTATTGAAATCTGTCTAACTAAGAGAGTGGAGGAGA
>ML778414.1:529885-546985 GCA_009831015.1 Picea engelmannii
CCCAAACACTTCCGATCTCTGAAGTGTTTGGGTTTGGATGAATACATATAACATGCGCTCATTATTAGGAACATGAATCCATGCATGTTTCTGTTAACACTAAATAACTCTCTCTCTCTATTTAGTGTTAACAGAGAGTTATTTAGTGTTAATAGAAACATGCATGGATTCATGTTCCAAGTAATGAGTGCATGTTTTAGAAACATGCATGCACTTTAGGAACCTGTCTGCATTCCTAGAGAGCGTGCACATTCTCCTCTCGAATTTAAAATTTTTTGGGCGGGATTGACAAAGTTGGTGTATATATATGCTGACTTGGTTGCCTCATATTTATTTTTAGGATGACAAACCTAGTGGTTTGGTCTACAAATTGATAAAAACATCCATTTTTGTGAGTACCGCTCTTTTGTCCATGTAGTGAAATTCATAGGTTGAAATTATGTGCATAGGAGTCGTAACCCTCTCTTAGTACCCCTCTTTTGTCCACGTAGTGAAATTCATAGGTTGAAATCATGTGCATAGGAGTCATAACCCTCTCTTAGTACCCCTCTTTTGTCCACGTAGTGAAATTGATAGGTTGAAATCATGTGCATAGGAGTCATAACCCTCTCTTAGTACCCTTCTTTTTTCCACTTAGTGAAATTTATAGGTTGAAATCATGTGCATAGGAGTCGTAACCCTCTCTTAGTACTGCTCTTTTGTCCACGTAGTAAAATTCATAGGTTGAAATCATGTGCATAGGAGTCGTAACCCTCTCTTAGTACCCCTCTTTTGTCCACGTAGTGAAATTCATAGGTTGAAATCATGTGCATAGGAGTCATAACCCTCTCTTAGTAATGCTCTTTTGTCGACATACTGAAATTCATAGGTTGAAATCATGTGCATAGGAGTCGTAACCCTCTCTTAGTACCCCTTTTTTGTTCATGTAGTGAAATTCATAGGTTGAAATAATGTGCATAGGAGTCATAACCCTCTCTTAGTACTGCTCTTTTGTCCACGTAGTGAAATTCATAGGTTGAAATAATGTGCATAGGAGTCGTAACCCTCTCTTAGTAGCCCTCTTTTGTCCACGTAGTGAAATTCATAGGTTGAAATCATGTGCATAGGAGTCGTAACCCTCTCTTAGTACCACTCTTTTGTCCACGTAGGGAGGCTAGAAAAAACAATGACAGCAAGCACACAAGGGAGGCTGACAGATACATGTTGACCTATGCAGAAGGACCCTAAAAGATCCTCCGACGGGTGCAAACATTTGTCGACGGAAAGAGGTGTTAGGGGGCGAGAGGAGTCAGCATAATGTTTGAGTATGATTATTAACTTATGGGTTATTATAAATATTGACTATAGTTAACAAACCCCCTTTTTTTAAATGTGTTAGATGTTTAAATGTGTTAGATGAGCATCTTTCTTCGTATAATTCATCATGTCAAAACTTGAGGACAAGTATGGTGGTGAGCGGTCGCATAAATCATTGTGTCAAAACTTGACAGAAAGTATGGTGGTGTCAGATCGGTCATATAAATCATCATGTCAAAACTTTAGGGAAAGTATGGTGGTGTCAGAGCGATCGGATAACACTGATTGTACGGTCACCAACACCTATTGAATCTTCCTAGACCATGTGACCTGCAGAGCCCTAGCGACGATTTTCCCTTCGTCCGAAGAAGAGGTGGTGGAGGCTGTGGTGGAGGGAAGTAAGAAGAAACAAAATATGCGGGTGGTCACCAGATGGTCTCACTCCATACCCAAACTGGTCTGTGTGGGAGGGGACTCTGGTCTTATCATAAGCACTCAGGAGCTAAAGCACATAGTTGGCGTGGAGGGAGGTTATAGATGCTGTAGAGAGTGGAACGTCTCTGAGGGAGGTTATAGATGTTGTGGCCGAACATAGTTTGGCTCTCCCTCACTCGCCCTATTGGGAAGGGTTTTCCATCGGAGGGCTGCTCAGCACCGGGGCGCATGACAGCTCTCTCTTCAATAAGGGAAGTGCAGTTCATGAGTATGTTGTTGGCGTGAGATTGGTGGTACCTTCGCCTCTAGGTTATGGCAGTGTTGTGAGCTTCAATGAATCCCATCTAGACCTGGATGCTACTAAGGTTTCTCTCGGCCTTCTTGGAGTCATTTCCCAGGTACTCTCGGCCTTCATGGAGTCATTTCTCAGGTATCATATTCTGGTAGCTTGCGTCAATATTTGCAGTTTTATGGGAGTTTGTGTTTCTCGGAGTCAGATTAATGAACTGATTTATATTGTTGCATGTGCAATTTCAATTGAATTATATTTCTGCGTGTGCAATTGCAATTTCAACTATATAGCAATGACCATTTTTTTTATTGGAAACATTTTTAGCTTTTGTTGGTTAGGGCCCAACTTTTAACTTTATTAGGACTTATTGTTTTGGTTGTGTTATTAATAATTTCATCCGAAATATTTCCATTAGGTTTCCTCATTTATCAGAAATTATTATATTTAAAATTTTATTAATTAATAAATAATTTAAAAATATAAGTTTAAAGTTGATGTAACAGTTTTCTTTTTCACTGTGATTTTGTCCGATTTTATTTGTTCATAGCAATCACTATCATTTGTTTTTTTCTAAATCGTGGTATATATATATATATATATATATATGGTCAATTGATATATTCAATTTCTATTATTTTAACTTTTTATATATATCTATATTTTTTTTTAGTAAAAAAAAATGCTTATATTAAAAAATATAAATAGTCTTTTACAAAATCTCATTTCTCTAACAAACTTTAAATTCTTTTTTTTAAAAACTAAAGGAAAGTAAGTTCTGATCACATTACATTATACTCTAAAAAATACATACGTTGTAATATATATCATTTTTTACATATCAAGTTCAAAATACAAAAATACCAGTTTCTTCAATCTTGCAACAATGATATATTAATTGATAACTACTCTTTAGAAATTTTTTTATTGTTCTTATGTACTCAATACAAAATATATTCCATCTTCATTGAGTAAAAACGATTCTTTTGAGAGCTAGTTATCTTCCTTGTTATAAGCTCTATATATGTGTTGAGATTTAAGTTGTTGAAAACTCCAACTCTCACTCAAATGTTTGTCATCCAAAGTTGCAGAGAGACCACCTGTAAATTGTTTTCATTACCAAACCAGTCAATAATAATCTTTGAGTCACTTACTCGTTCTAACCTTGTTACCTTTTTATAGCATGCAAAAAAGAAGATACACCACAACGCTAGGAGTTCACCCCTAGTATTAGTTCCTCTACCACAATTCATCTTGAGTCTCAATGTGCCCAAAACTGGACATTTCAACAAAGCTCCAGCCCAGCCCAACATTTAGCACCGTTGTCTTATGAACCCCACTACTATATCACAATCAAATATAGCAGGCCTATCAATCCTACTAAGCTTAGTAGGTTGTGAATTTTTTTATTTTTAGCAAGTCCTATAGTGTAACGAACCTCCCATTTCGTTACGACAACAAGCCTCACATAATAAGTGCATTTTTTTTTTCTTTTTTTGTGTAGGAAGGTAATAATGACATTATACAAACATCGCAACACGACGACGAACACCACGCATGCAACTCACGCAAAAACAACATAACAACCTAACATAAAAGCACATCAAGCACCTGGAAGCAATGTATGACATTCAACTGACGAAGAATAAGAATGACTACCCACCCGTCCTACCCTGCAATGGTTAGGACCTCCAGGACACATAAGCAATGCTTAAGCCCAGGTTCCCATCTATTTTGACCATTTAAGGTCTCAAGGATGGCGACTGTTGTGAGGAACAAGGAGGTGTCTACATCCCCCCTGACACAAGCAGACCAAGCACATCAAATGTCTACAAAAAAAAGTACAACATTTATTGTGATGAACAACCACACTCTCCACGGGAAGCGCAAGATAAAAATGACTTCACCCACAACCAACCATTAATCAAGGCTGAAAGGTCAATATCTATGATTTAAAAAAAAGGGGGGGCATTAATGACAGATCAGTTAACTAGTCTAAATCACAACTAGTCAACAAGTTGCCCACCAAACTTAACATGAATTTTGACTCCAATTTAGTTAGTCTGAGTTGCCTATTAGGTGATATCTATAAATCCAACTAGCATCGATTACATATCCAATTTAGCAAGTTTAAATTACAGCTAGTCAACTTTTGCAAGTTTATTTTAACTTTTAAGAGAAAACAAGTTAGTAAGTCTAAATCATGATTTAGTCATTAACTACAAATATAATCTAACATTAATACGATTTAACCTTAGCAATTGCCAAAATATAAAAAATGTTCACTATATCAACTGCAATGTCTAAGATTAACATAATTCACTTATCGATCGATGCGTGCAATTAATCATTCCCCGGGAATCAAGAAAACAAGGAGAGGCAAATTGTAATTCTAATCTTGAAATTAAACAATACACCCTACTCAACCTCTTCATTGAATCTCTTCGGTCACCCACTCAACATAAATATGATTATGTACCAAACATCAAGCATAAAATAACTAAGGGTTAGTCAATGAATTAAATACACAGCTAATCAATTGTCTGAGGGAAATGTATAGTTACATGAGCCTAAACCTTGTTTAACCAATAAGAATTCATAATTAATTATAAAATTGAGAGTAAGTAAGGCGCAACAAAAAATTAAGGGAGGGCCCAGGAATGAGTACAATTTAACATTATGAGTCATGAGATGGGCTCTCAATTCTTGTCAACTATATACCTTGTTTATTGGACATATTTCAAGGAACCATAAGTTTATAAAAATCTATAAATAAAGCAGTGGAATATCCCTTCAAGGAACTGAATAAATTGTTTAATCTTCGGAAGAATTACGATTATAATCAAAAATCAAAAGATGAAACAACAGAACGCTCCTTCAAGACAATAGTTATGATACCAGAGGGGGCGAATTTTAAGCTGGGAAGTGGAAACAAAAAAGGCAGAGGTGAAATAATGATAATGTTGAGCTACAAGGTGGAGGAATTGTTGGGAAGAAAATAGAAGCTCACGCGGAGTCAGAAGCAAATAAAACCATGAAAATATCAGATACCCCTCCGCTCACACGCTGGGTAATCTTTAAATCTCTGGAAAATGTGGAGAACCTACGGTGAAAGAATAGGCATTCATTCCCCACGGTCTACCCAAAAATTTCTCAACAAAATCATGCAGAAGAAGGGGGAAAACACAAATATTCTTTCCCAACAGGATGCCCACGAAATTCTCCGCAAAATTATGGAGAAGAAGGGGGAAACCACAAACAACTGGTCAAACGCTGAGGTGAATCCATTCACATATATTATTGGCAATTGAAACAAATTTTCCGAGGGGATTATGAATTGTTGAGTTAAAAAAAAAAAATAGAAACACAAAATGTCGAGCCTCTTCACTTGCTGGGCAAAAACGATTTTGGGCAGTGTGTGAACAGTTGGAATACAAAAACGCCCAGCCTCTTCACTTCATGGAAAAAATGATTTTGGGCTGCGTGTGAACAGTTGGAATACAAAAACGCTCAGCCTCTTCACTTGATGGAAAAAAAACAATTTTGGGTTGTGTGTGAACAGTTGGAATACAAAAACGCCCAGCCTCTACATTGATGGCAAAAAAAATGATTTTAGGCTGTGTGTGAATAGTTCGAATACAAAAACGCCCAGCCTCTTCACTTGATAGAAAAAAAATGATTTTGGGTTGTGTGTGAATAGTTGGAATACAAAACGCCAAGCCTCTTAAAATAGTTGGAATATAGAAATGTTTTTCATTTCTGAACACAAATGTAAAAGAAGACAGGAAATCTATAATACATTTTTTTTCATTTCTAGAATACCATTATAAAAATACAGACCTGAAATCATTTTAAAAGAGATGGAGCGAGACGGAAGCAACGCGGCTAGGGCCTAAACCCTGGCCGCCTCCGATCTGGTTTTGATTGCAGGGACGCGCCTTCGGCTGTAGAAGCGACCAGGGATGAATACAGTGCCAAGGATCGGCGTATCAGAGCGTCCCTCTCACTTGAGTTTGCATTCGTTTTGGTTTTGATTGCAGGGGCGCGTCTTCGACTGGAGCAGCGACCAGGCCCTCTCACCCGCGGCTTCTTTTGGCATGCGATTTGGAGAAGTGGCATCTGCGACTTGCTGCCTCTTGCTTGCTGGTGGTCGTTGTCTACTACGATGGCCCCAGTCCCAATCGCCGAAATGGAAAAAGACCCTTTGGAAGCTTTCAAAACGTTAGTCCGCTCAGCAGGACCTAAATCCAAGCCTTCTCTCTCATCTCAGTTTGTTAAGAAGATGGAGGAGATTCCTTCTCTAGAGCTAGATCCAGAGGACCCTTGCAAGCTTTCCCTCCTTCTAGCAGAAAATGCCCTCATCGGAAAGTTTATGGGATTATGGCCAAGCCCCAAAATAGTGGAGGCATGGATGGATGATCGTTGGAAGATGCTGATACAGGGAAACGTTACTCTGTACACAGTAGGCAGGGGTTTTTTTGTCTTCAGCTTCACGAGGAAAGTGGACCGTGATTTAGTTTTCAGATATGGTCCCTATTTCATGGGGTCGAGAGGGTTGTTCTTATCCCCCTGGACTCTTGACTTCAACCCTGGAGCCGAGATCATAGAAGTCCCTGTTTGGGTTAGGCTGCCTCACCTTCCATTGCATCTCTGGGGGATAAGCTCTCTGAAGGACATTGGAAATAAGCTTGGGTGTTTCCTGGACAGGGCAGAGCCGAAGGGGGAACAGTTTACCTGCGCTCGTATTTGTGTTGAGGTTAATCTCAAAAAAGGACTTCCGGATGCCATTACGCTCTCCCTGCGGGAATGGTGCCATATCCAAGAGCTGGACTACGAGAAGATTCCGTTTAAGTGCCTCCGGTGCCACGCTTACGGTCATTTCGCAAAAAGTTGTCCCAAAACCTCTGAGGAGCCGGGACCAGTCAAAGAAGATGATTTTCAGCCAGTAACTAACCGACGAAGGCAACCAAGGTGAAAGGATCCGTTAGCCCAGGCCTCAAAGGCCACCCATACGGCAAAGGCAACTCTAGAAAATAAGAACAGCTTTGATGCGCTGAAGGAGGATGAAGCCCTAGATCCAGAAGCAACATCAATTAAGGAATATCCCCCAGCAGACGAAAGCCCTCCGGATTCCACCCCCCCAGAAACAATGGTAGCAAAAGAAACTTGGGCTTCAGACCCGGAACCTTCTACCTCTGCAGGTCTGGTTGTTTCAGTCCCTTCTAGAGGCTCTGTGGAAACTTCTGAACCGGAAGACAATTCAGTTCCGTCTCCACCCCTTACCCGAGGGCGAAAGACCAATAAAGCACGTAGAGAAAAGGAGGCGACCTCCAACATTTCTTTAGGAAAAAGTTGGACCCCTACATTAAGGGGAATTTTTCATCCCCCTCGGTCTAATGTTATGCTTCTGTCTTCTACTATGCTCACAATTTGTGAGAATTTACTCATGTATGCAATTTTTGTCATTTTCTCGAATTAGTTCAAGAAGCAAATGGGAATGGTTTCCCAAGACATTCACAAGAAGGTTGGCAACACTGTTAGAGGTCACCAACCTTCTTCAGAAATGTAACTTTCTGATTCAGGCTTGCCAGAAAGCCGATTAATGCAACATAACCATTCTCGTTAAAAAAAATAAAAAATACAGACCTGAAGTCAATCATTATTGCCAGAATATAAAATAATAAAAAAACAAACATGAAACCATTGCGTTTTTCCATTGCCAGAATACCCAAAACTTTGTAGATAGGGAATCAACTCGTGCTTCCATTGCTATAACCCCAATACAACACATACAATAGTAGGAGAACACAAGGATCTAAAGGGAAAGATCATGGAATGATTGCAGGGGTTCTATTAGTCAAGGCATAGAGAAAACCAACCAGGACACCAGATAATCCACATGCAGAGGTCGTTGCCAGATGGAGAATCAACAATCAGCCCGGAACAAACATCAAGGGTAGCCGACTAGCAGGTTTTTCCTTCGCTCATCATCCTCGCACAGAAAAGCAGGGCATTGAGATCCATAGGACTTTTAATGCTAAGGCGGCGATCGTAGATCAAGCTCCTGGTCGACTGCTCAGGCAAGGACTGGTGAGCTAGGGATGAACGCTAATCAACCATGAAGGTCACATCAACATAGCAAGGTGGTCAAGACATGTGGGAAAACGAAGGCCATGGGATTCAACAACCATCAAGCTAGGCCAAGGAAAGTTTTCGTCATCAATTTAAAATAAAAACATCATTTTACTTTTCCATTAAATAAACAGATCCAAGCATAAGTCTTAATACATTCTACCATACAAAATGAAGAGAGCGTATTGTTGCATAATCACCCACTCGGAATGATGTTTGCGTTCTTCGTGCAACTCCCACTTCTTGACCGTCGATACTTCACCGGTACCTCCCAGCCAATGCTAGGGGTACTCTTCTTCCCCCTTAGCCCCCTAAGCCGCAAAGGGGCCACACCCTCACTATCCAAAGATTTCGACTAGCACCCAGCTCGCCTCGCAAGGCCGAGCTACCAATCCTCTCTGAGCTGGGTATCCCAACTCCCACAAGTTAAATCAGTCAAGTAGATATTTATGTAGCATAATGTTATGCAAACAGAAGATGATCCTTCATCCTTCTCCTTTCTTCCTTATATAGAGTTTCGAACTTCCTTTATTTCCTAAAATCTCATTTAATTAAAGTTTTAAAAATAAATTCCTAAAAATTCCTCTTCGTACAAGTGTCCCCCATCCCCTACATTCCTCCATAAACTAATTTCTTTAATTAATTAATTATCTTTATTTCCCTCACACACCTACAGTTACTTCTAGAATTACTCCTAGGTGTCCCCAAATTCTCTTACAGGCTTTAATGGCTTTCCCTATTATTAAATTGTTAGTTCATTTTAAATTATAAAGTTCTTAAATGGTAGATACTTTTTATAAGTTTGACTTTCCGCTTTATCCCTTATGTTCCCCTTTTTCCCTTTTTATGTTTACCTCTTTTCCTAGTTTCCTAAATTTTTAGATTTTTCCTCTTTCCCCTTTTTAATTAGAATTCAAAAAGGCAGGTGTGGAAATTAACCCTTTTTCCCTTTTCTCATTTAGTTAGTATTTTAAATTATCAAAATAATAAAAACGACTAATCCCCCTTTTTTATTTTTATTTTAATCCAACATATTTTTTTTTGAAACAATTAATTTCTTACTCCCTTTGTGTTACAAGATTTAACGAAGGTCATAATTATTATTTATGTGGTTATTATTATTATTATTATTATTATTATTATTATTATTATTATTATTATTATTATTTATAGACAGATAAAATTCTACCACTAGCATAGCTTAGACTTAAACCTTAAATTTTCGTAGAGGGTGACATTTAATTAGGGAATTTGTTTTAAAATTTTCTTAACATGTTATTCATCCTAAGGCCATCTAAGTTCATTCATCTATCATCAACAACACGACGTTCCCTTCAGGATGCACTAGGTGCTCCAAGGGTGCCACTCACCTTAATTTGTTTCCCTTGCGCAACCTGCCCTTCAGGATGCACTACGTGCTCCAAGGGTGCCACTCGCCTCTTGACTGACTTGGTAGACATCAATAACCCCTAGAGTCAATACTCCACCAGGTGAACTTATGGAAGACTAAGGGTCTCTAAGGAATAAGGCCCCCGCCTTATTACACGCACCTTAGAATCATCAGGAGCGACTGTCGTAGTCTACCCTCACAACATCCTGGGTCCTCTCGAACTAGGTAAACATTAACCTACAATTTGAGCCATGACGAGAGTGCTAGTAGGTTGTGGCAGGGCTGCAGTCCACACCTCCCCCTCAACATATTTGGTAGTCATGCGTGACCCCTTTACTCCACATGTGAGTCTGGTTGGCAAGCTATCATCAGCCTGCATCATCAACAAATCATGTTAGAACATATCCATATCATATCATCTAATCATATCCACTAATATCAGTACAACAATCAAACCCCAATGGTACACTCCCTGACTCGATCTGGAGTCCAAGGGGTTCCATCGATGCCTTTGCATCCTCAAGGTCCAAAATCCTGCACACTCAGTAAAACCGAGTCAATAGAACTTGTCTATGTCAATGTAGTAAAACAACATGTCATCAACCCATAATGCCTCATAATCAAAATCAAATGTTTTAATAGCATAATAATATGGATCAGTTGCGAGCAAGTGTCCTCAAAGAATAAGTTCGCTCAGTGCACCATAGAGGGATGTTACATATACCCCTCTTGGTCTAAACTTTGTCCTGAAGTTTCATAGTATACATGTCGAAATAAAGTGTATCACAATATCATATGTCTATCTATCAAACAAAAATAGAAATTGTTGGTGCATATCATATGCGTCCTCCCAGGTCACTGAGTGCGGACTATAATTGTCCCACTGGACCTTGAACTGATCTATCGTTCGACGTCATAGCTGTCGAACACGATGATCCAAGATGTGGACCGACTGAGCCATGAGTGCTCCCTCGTCCGATACCTGCAAGGAAATCATGTCAATAACATGTGTAGGATCACTAATATAATGTCTCAAAATAGATACATAAAAAACATCGTGCATACGCCTCAAAGAATCAGGCAAGGATAGTAGATAAGCCATGGGCCCCTTTCTCTCCACAATCTCGAAAGGTCCCATGAACCTAGGAGAAAGTTTAGCTCCCTTCCCAAACTTGATCGAACTCTTATACAGTTTAACTTGCAAGAAGACTCGATCGCCGACCTCATAACTATGGTCGACATAGTGTCCATCAACATAACTCTTTTATCGATTATGTGCTTCTTTAATCCTTTGTCTTATTGTTTGCATTTTCTCTTACATTTATTGGATCGCTTCTGGTCCCACTAAGACCCTATCCTTGAGCCGCTCCCAACTCAAAGGTTTCTGACACGGTCGCCCATAAAGAAACTCGAAAGGCGCCATCTTAATGGTGCTCTGGAAACTGTTGTTGTAAGCGAACTCCACTAGTGGCAAGAATTCTTCCCAACACTTTTGTTGGTCCATCACGTACATGCGCAACATGTCCTCCAAGTTTTGGTTCATTCATTTGGTCTGCCCGTCAGTCTTCAGGTGATGCACAATACTAAAATTAAGTTAGGTTCCCAAGGCCTCTTTGAAACTCGTCCAAAATCGTCCAATAAACACCAATCCTCGATCGGATATAATCCTCTTAGGCATGCCATGGAGCCTCACAATCTCACTGATGAAAACTCTAGCTATGTCAAGTGCCTGATATGTCGTACGCACAGGAATAAAGTGAACACTCTTTATCAGAGTGTCTACTACTACGAAAATCAAGTCATGTCGCCTTGCCGTCAGTGGAAATCCAACAATAAAATCCATTGAAATAACCTCCCATTTTGATTCTGAAATAGCATGTGGTTGTAGTAATCTTGCTGGGTGTCTATGTTCATCCTTTACCTGCTAACATTCTAGACATCTAGCCACATAGTTGACTATGTCGTCCTTCATTCCGTTCCAGAAAAATAAGGGTTTAAGGTCTGCCCTCATCTTTGTGACTCCTGGGTGAGCCATGTAAACTGCTTTATGAGTCTCCCTCAGGATCAACATCCTCAATTCATCATTCGGTGGTACGTAGATCCTATTTTTAAACCTCAATAATCCATCGCTATCAAACGAAAATCCTTCAAATTGTGGTACCATCATTGTGTTTTGTTCAATAAAACCCTCGACCTCTTTCTACCAGTCATCATCACATTGTAAAGTTAGAATCTTTTCATGTAGATTCGTCTGAAGAGGCAGCACTGAAAATATGTGCGGTCTCTGACTCAATGCGTCAGCCACTTGGTTCATTTTTCCTTTTATGTAATTAATCTCGAATTCGTACTTGCTAAGCAATTCCGACCAACACTGTTGTCGCGTGTTCAGGTCGCTTTGTGTAAAGATGTGTTGTAGTCCACAATGGTCAGTCTTTAGCTCAAATTTTCATCCAACAAGCTAGTGTCTCCAAACCTTCAATGTATATACGATGGCTAACAACTCCAAATCGTGCGCGGCGTAGTTCTCCTCATGCCTTCTCAGTTTCCTCGGAAGGTAAGTGATCACTCGTCTGTCTTGCATCAAGATTCTGCCTAAGCCTTCCTTGGATGCGTTAGTGCATACCAAGAATTCCGCGTCCATGTCATGGACCTTTAGTATCAGTTTTTTTGTCAACAAATCCTTGAGCCTTCGAAATGCTTCTGGACATTTCTCGGTCCAAACAAACTTCTTTTTTTTCTTCTGCAATTCCATGATCGGATTTTCTATCTTTGAAAACCCCTCTACGAACCATCAATAGTATCCTACTAAACCCATGAAGCTACACACTTCCGAGATATTCGTCAACGCAGGCCATTCCATGATAGCCTTGACCTTTTTTGGATCCACGACAATGCCTTCGCCGAAAATGACATGCCCTAAGTAGTGAATCTTCGATTGGTAAAAAGTTCATTTGAACAACTTCCCATACAATTTGTGCTCTCGCAGACACTCTAGTACCAAGCGCAAGCGCTCATCATGATCCTCCATAGTCCGAGAGTATATCAAAATATCGTCAATGAATACTTGGATGAACTTGTCCAAGTACTCATGAAACACCTCATTCATCAAACTCATAAATACCCCTGGGGCATTTTTCTGTCCAAACGGTAAAACAATAAACTCCTAATGTCTAAACCTCATCTTAAAGGTGGTCTTAGGGATGTCATCTTATTTAATCTGTAGCTGGTGGTATCCTGATCACAAGTCAATCTTTGAGAACACCGTTTCACCTTTCATTTGATCAAACAGATCATCAATCCTCGAAAATGGATATTGATTCTTGATCATAGCCCTGTTCAGTTGATGGTAGTCAATGCAGAGCCTCCACGACCCATCCTTCTTTCGTATGAAAATAATAGGTGCACTCCATGGTGACACGCTTGGATGTATCAGTCCCAGGTCCAAAAACTCCTTCAATTTCATTTTCAACTCTTGTAACTCCGGGGTCGACATCCGATAAGGCGTCCTTGCTATCGTTTTAGTCCATGGGTTTAGGTCTATGGTAAAATCCAATTCCCTCTCCTAGGGCATCCTAGGTAACTTCTCTGGAAATACGTCCGCAAACTCTCTCACCATTGAAAGGTATTCTAAACCTTCCGCTAAACCCTTCTTGTTTAACACAAGGATCGCATAAATCTTTCACCCCTTGCGCATGCTCTTCCATAGCTGTAAGGAAGAGATGAACCTTAGGGAAACTCCCTGGTTCCATCCTACAATCACACATCTTTGTCCCTCGTCATCGACCAAGCTCAACTATTTCATCTTACAGTTGAGTATCGCCTCATGCGATTCCAACCAGTACATACCAATTACGATTTATAAGATCTTAAGATCGTGACGTATAGGTTGGCCCTTGTGACAAACTCTCCCAAATTAAGGATACAATCCATAACCCTTCCTCCAACCTTCTGTTTGGCTCCCAAAGCCATCTCTACAAAGCTAAACTCATCCTGTTCGACTACCTTTACCTTAATCCTTTTTAGCACTTCACCAGAAATGAAACTCTCGGTAGCACTGGGATCTATCAAAATTATAAGGCTTTGGTCAGTGACGGTACCTATCATCTCAAGAATAATCGACTGGTGCTCTGCCTGGTGGTTTTTCACCGCTGCATGAATCTGATGGGCCTTGCCCATATCTCCCACGGTAGTGGATCCGACTGATCCAAAAACTTGAGTCCTCTCCATCGGGTAGTCGCGCTGGTAGTGTGGCTCCCCACATGTCCAACACCCTTTCTTTGGTCCAACAGTCTTAGTACCTGAAGTAGAAGATGACAACCCGCAGCCCTGAAATCCTAGTCAGTTCTGATGAACAGGCCTAAACTATCGTTTCTATGGTCAACGCTGTTTCTGATGTTGTGGTCCTCGATAAGGTGTCTGGTGTTGAGGCATCGGTCACCGAGGTGTAGTGAAAGATGATCCCCTCTGGAAGCCATGATATCCTGGCGTATTTTTGGCTGGTGTCTGATGTTGTTGTGCTATAGAAGACACCTTCCCTGCTAGTCTCACTGGAGTCCTGGTCTGACCCCCGTTGATAAGCTCCTCCTCTGCTATGAGGGCCTTCTGGATAACATCATGAAAGGTTTGAGGCATAAAAATCCTAACCTTTTCATGTATGTTGTCGTTAAGGCCAAACACGAACCTGTTGACCTTAAGTTTCTCAATTTTAAGGTGCGGAGCATAATAGAGTAGTTCCATAAAATGGGCCTCGTACTCCGGCAATGTACGACCACCCTGTCATAAGGCATTGAAATCATTGAGCTGACACTCAATGAATTCCTCTGAAAGGTATGTCTCTCAAAACCGTTCCACGAACAGTTCCCATGACACGTCTTCAACGACCATGTTAAGTTGTGGTAGGAGTGTCTTCCACCATAGAAGAGCGCTCCCCTTCAGTTTGAAAGACTGCCATGTGGACCTTCATGTTGGAGGTATAATCATGAACTGTGAAGTGCATCGCCATATTATCCAACCATGCCTTAGCGGCTACACCATCCGGGGCATCAAAGAACTAGGGAAATTTGACCTTCTTGAGTTCATGGTGAATGCTACTAGTATCGACTAGAGCGTGCAGTGGAACCTCAGCGGGTGCAGCGCCCTGGCCTCATCTCTGTCCAAACCGTTGATCAGTGCCTCGGACATGCACTGAAAAGATCTCATCATTCCGACTACATCACCAACTGCTATCTTCTCCTATCCAAGAACCTACTCGTCTCCTTAGGGGTTAGACTCCTCAGGTGTGGATGCTACTAGAGGTGTCACACCTCCTCCCCTAACACCCCGTCGTCTGCCTCCACGATGTCCTCTAACCATGATTACTGCACAAATATAAGTCAACTCAATTAGTAACATTATAATCAAATCATACCAATGAAATCCATAGCGATCCCAAGTCACGGGTCGAACGTTCTCTAATACCATATGTAACGAACCTCCCATTTCATTACGACAACAAGCCTCACATAACAAGTGCATTTTTTTTTTTGTGTGTGTAGGAAGGTAATAATGACATTATACGCAACATCGCAACATGACGACGAACATGACGCGTAGAGATGCGTGAGAACTTTCGAAACCCTCGTACATGTAGTATTTGAAGCAGTATAGAAAACAATAATAAAATAATAGAGGGGTAATCACCCTACTTTCCCCAATGTGACCTCATGCTTTACTCTTGTTTTAGAAGAGCTTCTTGACATATTGTTTCTGATCATGGTTTTATACACTTTTTAATGAAAATTGTGTATTGTTTCATGTACTTGGAAAGTTAACTCTTGAACTATACACCAAGGACTTAATCATATCTATGTTGGTATTTCTAACAAGAAAAAGAGTATAATTATTTTTAGATTTCATGTTCTTTTCCTTACAAGTTTTTATTTAGACAAGGGAATTGATGAAACATCCATTTTGTTTTAGACTTTTTCCAATCCAAAGAAGAGAAAAATTCATGCGCAATATGCAACTTTGGTTTTCAATGAACTCTAACTAAGCAAGGGAGGAGAATATTTTTTATTTCCAGTTTCATAAAAAAGAATATAACCTCACAAATATGTAGCAAGCATGAATGGAAATCCACAACAAAACTAACATCTTCAAATGAAAAAATGCTCCAATGCAAAATATTAACCCTTAGATAAAGTTTTGTTTTTGTTTCTTTTGTGTTTTTCTAAAATGTAAAGTTCTTTAAGCTAAAAAACTGAAAAATGTAGATAAAAAAACAACACAAAACAAGTAAGGGATGTAGGATAATGGTAGTGATGCATCAAGAACACTCTAATGTCTCTATGGAATCAAATGACTAAAATTGAAAAGCAACCTACAAAACCTTATGAACATTGATAAACTAGATTCCAAGGTGAAACAAACATATTTCCAGATTTGATGAGATCTATTGGAAAGGCTACCAAGATTTGGACTCACCGAGAAATAATCTCACATAACAAAGAAATCCCAAAAAAGCACTCCAAATTACCTCAAAATCACTTACAAGAAACAATTAAAGAGGCTGAAAAAAAGAGGATAACTAGATTATCATACCATATAGAGGCTCACAAGGATCAAGAAAATTCACTACAGGGGCATTCACGACCCAGTAAGTATGCAGATTACAACCATATGTAGGTGGATGTGGACTAGTATGTATGTAGCCTACGATGGATCACATTGGTATAAGCTATCAAGTCGCAACCGTTTGCATAATTTTGGAAAAAATATTAGATCTGTAATATTTTCTCTCTGAGGGAGTAACAGGGAAGACTATGGACTATAGAAATTTTTTATAAGAATAAAAGGAAAGGAATAATTTGAGCTAGAGAAGAATCAAAGATTCCTCCCCAATGAAGTTTCTAGTTCTATTGTAGATAAATATGAACTATGGATAAGCCGTAAATCCCTTGGATCTACACTTGATCCGATATGGACATCAGGGATTGATGCCTAAATGGTTTCCCTAGATCCAAACAAGTAATTTCCTTATTATACTTAGAAGAGGGATAATGGAATACATTTGTATCGAAGGTTTTCCTCACATGTCTAGTTGATGCAACTCTCAATGTCTATCTCCCTCTCCTGTGATCTACTTCTTTCACAAAATAAACAAGCAAATATCGATCTACTAATTCTTATAGTGTTAGGAAATCACAATACTAGTCTAGATCTAACCTGATCTATTCAAGGGAAAATCAGATCTATCTTCTAAAATTGAACGTAATCAATATGGACATGGGAAAACAATATATCTATATAGGAGAATGGAGAAGTACATAAAGACACTTTCACCTTTAATGAATGAAACATTCCTCCTTGTATTTATTTCCCTTACTCCTCCGCAATTGTCACTCAAGCAAGGAAAACCTTATATGAAGCCTTATTTAAATGGAGAAGCTCCTTTGAAAATTCAACAACATATCTCTATAAATAATTCTTCCTCCTCTTGCACATGGATGGCGTTCATTTTATATATTGGTGAAGGAGGCTAAGAGATGGTTCTATATATTATAACTAAGAGAACCTCGAC
>ML778414.1:547818-567946 GCA_009831015.1 Picea engelmannii
ATA
Organism: Picea engelmannii; assembly: GCA_009831015.1. Lineage (NCBI taxonomy): Eukaryota > Viridiplantae > Streptophyta > Pinopsida > Pinales > Pinaceae > Picea > Picea engelmannii. Next base: position 547,822 of record ML778414.1, read on the forward strand.
TGATTTGATATCATGTAGATGCTAACATTATTCACTTGAGACATTGTTCCACAAATGAGAAAATTGTACTCATCTTCACCAAAGTTATTGTAAGAGAAAAGTTTTAAAATGTTAGAATGATGCTTGGAATTTCAAACACCATTTTGCATTAAGAGTGGGAATGTTGGATACCTAATCTTGTGATTACGTTATTTTGTAAATAGTATTGAAAATAATATTTAGGATAAATATGAAGAGTCATAGGTGAATAGGAAGAGTCATTCAAACCACTTGGAAGATGAAACCAAAGTTCATATAAACTTGTATTTATGAGTGTATTTCTTTAATACAAAGAATTCAAGTGTGGAGTTAATTATTCCTCTACCCATACCTCGCTTGGAAATCCCCTAGTTAATTTTCTCTTAACAAAATAAGTACACACTATCTACTAGGACTAATCAACTTTTTGGCTTGGCTAGCACATACTGGAGATATGCTTGATTTACCTTTATGTGCATTGATTATTAAATACTTTATATCCTTGATTAGGTAGTACTAGTTTTCTCTCCTCATGAAGGTCAAATCCCTCATATAAATGTATGGCCTTCCAAACACTACACTTTACACATCAATGGGTACCATATATAACTCTACTTGATTAATAAAATATGCACTTGTAGTAAATTTGATCTTACATTGTTTAGAGACCTTGAGCTCTACATCCTTATTTACCCATACTAATGGATATGGACTAGGAGGATCATGCATTTATAATCCAAACTTTTTCACCAGATCATATGCTATGATGTTGGCTTGTGAATCAAAATTGAATACTGCATCCACCTTGGTATTTTTCACCTAGATATTGATATGGAATAAGTTTTTCAGCTCATTCTCTTCTTTGTGACAAAGGCTACTTAAATTTATCTCCTTCTTCATTGAAGTGTAGAGAATATTCTCATCAATATTTGAGTTTCTCTCTACTAAGTTTCTTGAATCCATGTATAACATACTCTTCTTCTTGGCATCCTTGTTATAGTTTTTTGGATTCAACCTTGGATGTAGCTTCTAGTACTTATCTTTGGTTTGACCATCATTATCACAATGGTTGTTTGGTTCATTGCATTGATGTGAAATAGATATTTTTTTATTGTCTTTTCCTTTCCATTTTATTTTCCCCTCCTTGGAACCATATTGGTGGTATTTATGTTTACAACCACTTGGTTGTCCTTTCTTATGGCATATGTTCTCTAGGTATTGTGCCTACAGATAGGCGTCAATAATGGTCCTAGAATTGAAGAGCATAACTTGTTTCCATACATGGCTATGGAGAACCCTTAGATACTTGAGGAGAATGTGTAAGGTAAAAAATTTATTGTAATGAGAAGAAAATGAATATAACAACAAATACTTATGGAACACCAAAATAATGAGAATAACAATGCCAACAATAATACCTTTATTGAATGAAAGCAATGTTCACTTGACTCTTCAAGGGGGAAACCTATGGCAGAGCAGAGCTCTATTACAACAATTCTCAAGACAATACTTCACATACCTTCTACTCTTATTTATACTAATTTTGTCTTCTAAAGAACATTCTAGAGGAAGATATTTCTAGAAGTGGAAGCTTCTATTAAGTATTCTTACATTAGACTTGTTCACATTATTAAATAGGCCTTATTAACTAATTTCGGTATTTATTACACAGAAAACATATTATTCTACCTACATGAGGAGTTAGGGAGGTTAGGTCCCTAACATGCCCTCCCCCTTGAAGACCATCCTTGTACTCAAGGCTTGATATGAGAAAATGGTTGCAAAATGGTAGTTAGATCCTAGGTGGAATCTTCTAGAGTTGTATCCTTCAACTGAATTAACACTTCCTTGATGGTGCGTTGATAGAGATGACACTCTCATTGGGACAAAACTGCTTGTGGTTTCAACCAAATGGAACCATCTTAATCCAACTCAGAGAGACCGTTTTGAGTTTGGCACTTAGTTCCAACAACTCTATTTAAGCATGAGACATGAAAAGTAGAATGGAGCTTAGAATGTCTGGGAAAATATAATTGGTAGTCGAAATGACCCACTCACTTGAGAATGGTATAAGAACCATTAAATTTGGGTGCAAGTATTTGACAATGTTCATATTTGAGCGAAGTTTTCTTATAAGGTTGTAGAATAAGAAACACTTGGTCCCATTCATTGAATTGACTTTTAGAATGACCTTAATCTGCTTATTTCTTTGTGTGATTTTGAGCCATGAATTTTTTTTATTTGAGGGTATGAAGAATGGCTGCTTGGACTGTAAGTTTGTTGAGAACCTCCTAAACCTTGGATACACTTGGCATGTAGGAAAAAACTAACAGTGTATTTTTCCCATAGACTACTTCAAAAGGATTCATGCGAGTGGCGATATGGAAATATGTATTGTACTTCCATTCAACTGGGGGTAACCATTGAGCCCATTGACTTTTTATGTCAGATGAAAAACATTGAAAATATGTTTCCAAACACTTGTTGACAACTTCAGTTTGTCCATCATTCTTGGGGTGATAAGTGGTGCTGCGATGTAATTAGGTTGCCTAGAGCCTGAACAATTCCTTCCAAAAATTGTCGGTGAAAGTTGGATCTCGATTAGAGACAATAGAATTAGGCATGCCATGGAGTTTGAATATATTATCCATAAATATTTGAGCCACTTTGTTGCAATGAATAAGTGTTGAAGGGAACATGAATGAGCATATTTTGAAAGACAATCTACTACCACCATGATGACTGACTTATTTCCCAATTTAGGTAAGCCAACCATGAAATCCATAGAAATATCCCTTCAAATAGTCAATGGAATCAAGAGAAGTTGGAGTGTTCTTGGAGATTTGAATATTTATCCCTTATTGCATTGACATGTATCACATTCAACCACAAAGGTGCATATGTCTGGTTTCATACCATCCAAGAAAAAAGAATGTTTGACATGTTCATAGGTTTTGGTAAACCAGGAATTCCGAGCTACAATTAAAGCATGAAACTCAGAGAACACAGTAGATTTAAGGTTCTATTGTTTTTTTAAATACAAGTGACCTTTATAGAGAAGATCTTGATTGTTCCAAAAGTACCCTTGAGAATCTTGAGGATCCTATTGCAATTTTTGGATTAGGCTAGAAATTTTGGGGTCTTACAATCATTCCTGGCAAACATCCCGAAGCCAATATTCTACAATGAATGCCAGGGAAGAGAGGGGCCATTCTTCTTCATATTTTCTTGAAATAACATCAACAACCACAATTTATTTTCCCTTATTGTAGATGATCTCATAATCATATACAGAGAACTTGGTCACCGATTTTTGTTTCTCTAGGGAGGAAATTATTTGCTCCAAAAAATACTTGAGGATAATATGATTAGTTTTAATTTGGAAGTGTCTCCCAAATATATACGAATTCCAAAGATCCACTGCATGAAGGATAGCCAAGATTTCCTTTTTATAGTTGGATTGGCCCAAATTTTACCCTAATAGTTGTTTGCTAGTGAAAGTAAATGGGTGGTCTGGTGCACATAACATATTTCAAGGCTTGGAAGGATTGATCAGTTGTTGGAGTCCAAGTGAAAGAATTGTTTTTAAGGAGAGAAGTGAGATGAGCTGCATTTTTTCCATAATTATGAACAAACTTGTGATAATATCCTGTTAAACCCAAGAAACTACACAATATTTTAAGTTTTTCAGGGCAAGGCCAATCCTTTATAGCTTCAAATTTCTTAGGATCCACTCATAGACCATCCTTGCCAAAAATATGACCCAGGTATTCCACTTTGGAGGTTCTAAAAGAATATTTAGAATGTTTGAGAAAATGTTTGTGCTTAGATAGGATATGGAAAATTTGATCCACATGGGTGAGACGGGATTGCCAAATTTTAATATAGATGAGAATATCATCAAAGAAAACTAACACAAAATGACGGAGGAAATGATGGAAGAAATAATTCATGACACTTTGAAAAGTGGAGGGGGCATTACATAGGCCAAAGGCATGCCCAATAGCTCATAGTGACTCTCATGAGTTATAAAGGTGGTCTTGGGGATGTATTCTTGGGGTGGTAAAGTACTAAGCACCACTCAATTAATCCAGAACGTCATCAATGACAATAATAAAAAAATTCTCTTTGATTGTGAGTTTGTTGAGGGCTTGAAAATCAGGACACATGTGCCAAGTTTCTTCTTTCTTGAGTACTATGACTACCAGAGAAGAATAGGGGTTGGTACTAGGACGCATAACACTCACTTCTATCAATTATTAAACAATTTTCTCAATATCATTTTTTTGGGAAAAAGGATAATAATAAGGGAGAGCATTGGGAGGAAGGATGCCCGGGAATAGAGGAATGGAATTATCACGGATGCCGCAAGAAGGGGTAATTCCACGGGGAGTGTTAAAAATATCTTGGTGTCGGGATAATCTAGATTGGAATTTATGGTGCACAGAGGTAGTCTCAACAACATGAATGTAATAGAGTTGGGAAATAGTTCAAGAATGACCTTTTTTTAGTAGTTTTCCCATTCAATGGGAATTGATGATCTTAGGTGAGTTGGCTATGATTCCTTGGAACTTATTCTATTTTCCATCCTCTTGGAATTTCATATGGTTAGGTACTTAAAATCCATGAGGATGGGGCCAAGAGTGTGTAACCATTCAACACCGAAAACAATGTCACAATTTCCCATGTCAATAGAAAACATATGAGATTTCAGGTGGCATTGACCAATTTGTAGGCGCAAATTTTCACAATGCCCACCACATTTCATGGAGCCCCCATTGGCAATCATGATTTGAAAGTTGTTGACTGAACATATATAAAAATTGATTTCAGGGGCAATATGACAATGAATAAAATTGTGGGTGCTACCACTATCAATTAGGATTATGAATTTTTGATGCTTAATGTAGCCAATGATCTTGAGGTTTTGGGGAGAAGAAAAGCCAATGAGGGTGTGTAGGGAAATTAATGGTTAAAATTTTGGTGGATCAAGGGGTTTAGTATGATCATCTTCTTAGGATAGATATTACACAAGGGGAAATCCATCCTCCTCATCAACAACATCCTCATAAATGGCCATAAAAAACTTTCTCTCCATACACTTGTTCTCTAGAAAATATTTTTCATCACAATTATAAAAAACACCCTTGAGTTGGCATTTACCTATTTCTACCTGAGTTAATTTCTGGATATTAAGAGAAGTGGCATGAGGAGAAATATTGGAAGGTTTAGGGTGAGGAATAAAATAGGGTTTTCGACTCTAAGAAAAGACAACATGTTGTGCTTCCTTGGCACGTTTAGTATCTTCAACACAATTTTGGCGGAAATCCATTAGAACTTGAGCTCGTATTTTATCCTTTAGGACACTAATAAAGCATTCCTTAAAGAAATCAACAAACATGCCCTCTATTCTAAAATACAAATGTTCAACGCCGAGGATAAATTATTCCACTATTCCTGACTATTTCAACTTGGTCAAATGACCCAAATTGTGGGTGTTGGTGTCAAAGAATTCATAAAGTTCGAACACAGAATGTTTCCAAGAAACATACCCTTGGCATGTCGTTTTACACCATTTCCACCACTCCTAGCTTTTAGGATCCAGATAGAGGATACCATAGTGAATTTTGGCCAATTCATTAGTGATTCCATGCAAGGAGAAATTATTTTCCATTTGCAACTTGTGGTATCTGAGCCATCAATTTTTTTCACCTCGAATTTGGGGAGATGCAGTTCTCGATGAGGTTGATGGGAATGAAATGCTTGGTAATGAGAAGAGTCAAGATATTCATGGTGGTAGGGTTTTTAAGAGGAGGTAGGGCCCTGGAATTGACTCAGGAAGTGGTTCATTTAGGTCGAGAGGGAGTGTATGGTCTATTGCACACCTTACAATTTAGTTTTTAGGGTATCAGTGTCAGAGTCAAGGGTAGAAAGATTGGAATTGATTTCTCATATGGAAAAAAAAAATTTCACTGTTGACAAGCAACTTGTTGATTTATTAAGTGTGGGAGAGGGCCATTTGGGGAGACATAAAATGGGTAGATGGGTCCACATAGAAAAAATAAATAAGATGAGAGGTATCACAATGGATAGGGAGAAGAGAGGAATTCAATGTGATAGGTGGAAAATAAGAGTGTTGGGAAGGGTGGATGGATCCATAGAAAAAAAATACTAACAAATGATAGGTGCCATTGCATTGCAATTAGGGTGAAGAGAGGGATTCAATGGGATAGGTGGAAAATAAGGGTGCCGAGAGAGGTGGGTGGGTCCACAAAAAAAAAAAGTCTTACAAGTGATAGGTACTACTACAATCAAGGAGAAGAGACAAATAAAATGGGGTAGGTCCCAAATAAGGGTTTTGGTGGGACCACTATACATTTTTTTTACGTTTACAGATCTATACTCTCGCCTGAAGAATATTGTAGTGACGGAATTCCCAAAGTGTTATCACAAAAAGTTGTGTAGAAATTTTACAACCAGATTGCATGAGGCGGGGTTGTGTGATAAGATATCTCTTATGTTCCTTATATGTTATGTGTCATTCCTGAGGCTTAGGGTTTTCAGGGTTCCAACAAACAAGGTTTTCAGGGTTCCAACAAACAAGGTGTCATCTCTAATATATGTGAAGGGTAAAACAATAGTACTCATCCCAATATATCAAGAAACAATCTAAGGAGGCTCGAATGTACCCTTATTCATACTACCTAATTACCTAGGTACTAGAGAGTATCTTCCCTAGTGTTGTTCTCGGTGTCACTATAGCATTTAGGCGATCGATCAACCGATTTAGACATATTTCCAGGAGACCTAGGGGACTCCTGATATACATGATGGTACGTGGGAGTGACGGTCGTATAAAGACTTTGTCTAACGTGGTACTACTCAAAGGGTACCAACAAGGGTTACAGAGGTTTCTAACAAGGTTAAACATTTGTTTCTAAGAAACCCCGTGAAACTGCCTATATTTCCTACATGTAGTCTTCCCCGCCGCAATTTTACCTATTGAACAATAGATCTTTATTCTTTTAAAAAAACCAAAATACATGTCTCTACCCTGAAAATTTTTTCCCACTGTTTCTATAATATCCCTCCATTTATAAACATTTGAATATTTTAATTTTTAATGGTTATGTTGTGAAATTTTGGAAAAGACTTATGTGAAAATTGCATCATCATAAAAATTAATGATGATGAATATTTTCTGTAAATGTTATTTTTAATTTATTATTTAACAAGAAACAAGATGATTAGAGAATCCAGTTAAAAAACATAAATCATTGTTCCATGGGAGAGTGAAAAGGGATAAAAACCACGAGAGTAAATCTTTCCCATGAGGACACGTTTAAAACTACTCCCAAAGGCATGGGATGTGAGGGAACAAGCTATCACAAATTTCGGCCAAGAATATTTCCTAGGGTTAGGGATGAGGCTAACTTAGAAAAAGACATAGGAAAGCCATATTTTCTTGGTGTAAAATAAGAAAAGATACAAGTATAGAGGAGACAGGATGTTGTTGAGTACTTGTGAAGAGGATTTTAGTTTGATGGTTCTGATAAAGAGTCAAACAATGAGTTTTGTAGAAAGGGTTATATAATTTTCATTCCCTATGGAATAATGATTTAGGCTCGGGGGTGACTGGAACAAGTAATCTTAGTTGTTCAGGTCTATGGTTGGGAGGCACTGGATTTTCTACTCAGTTTGTTCCCTGAAATTTTGAAGTAGAACCATATGTGTTTCTTTTCTTAATACTTTCTTTTTTTAAGAATGCTAAATAGTATAGTAGAAAATGATTATAGAGATTTTTATTTACTAGTATAACTAGAAAAAAGACAAATTTTGTATTCTTTTATTTATTCATTTTGTTGTAACAAGAAGTATAGATGCAGTAGAGGATGATTATAAAAGTTGAAATATTTATTATAACTAGATAAAGATACTTTATGTATATCTTTTCATTACTAGTTTTGTTGCATCAGGAATAGTTCATACATTTGTAGCATGTTATCTTTTAAAGAAATCTATTTTTTATAAATGACTCTAGTAAAAAGAAGTCAATTAAATAAATATAACTCATAGTTTATTTTCAAGAACCTATTAGGGTTCTCATTTTCAAAGAAACCCTCTAAATAGTAAATTCGTTGTTGGATTAAAATAAATACTATAAATAGGTTTATAACCAGAGGAATCCATAATCCATTCCTAGGTTCAAGATAATCCAAAGTATTGAAAAGTACTAAACCAAAAACAAAAAGAAATGTGCTAATATAAATGGTTTTCATTATAACTAGGTCATGGCCTCCCGTATGGGGTATACACCAAATGAACAAGTATAAAATTGAAACATGGTGTTGGTTAATGAACCCTTATATATATATATATATATATATATATATATATATATTGTGAGAAGTTGTATGAGATTACTTGACCTCGCAAGGTAAAGACTGAGCTTCGAGTCCATGATACCAATAATTTAACCTAGATTAAGTCTTAAGGAAGCTGCACATACTGGTACTATTGGCCATTGAAGTTAGGCCCTGAGGGTTTCAAAAAACTTGCACCAACCGTAAACAAAGATTTAATACACAGTGTATTAAGAACAAGTGATGCTTACTGTAGATAAACTAAACTTTTAAACCGTGAGTAATGTCGTATCTCACCTAAAATAATAAACAAGTTATGCATTTGATTTTGAGACAAATATTCATGGGCCATCCTCGTCCATAGGCAAGGATTTCCTATGGAAAATACCATTAAAATAAATTAACCAACATGCAAAGGAAACCACGTAAAAACTCATTTAACCCACTGTAAATAACCTAGGATAAAAACGATGGGTTTTTTTCCCGAGAATAGCACTCGAAATGTAAAACATTCAAGAAAGAATGTTCTTATATTAACTTTGATTATTCATTGGGTACATTGGGAGTAAATCCTTTATGCATGAAAATATGTGTTGTGCACAACCCATAAACAAAAGGTTAATCAAATTACTAGATAAACTCAGTATGAGTATTGATTCTACCTGAACTAAATTATATTTAGTTACGGAAGCCACACTGAGTTGTTATAGGATTAAGATTCTTGAATAATAAACATATGCACAAACACTATATCGCTTTAACTTGAGGAATGAAGCATATAAACTGTAATACCCTAGGTTGAGCCCAAATTATAATGTACATATATGTTGGTGATCCAGGATATTTTGGGATAGAGTGCCTTTGTAAATATGTGTTGAGACGAGAGTGTCTTTATGAGTATTAGGTTGGGGAGTTTGGATTTCTAAAAGTCTATCATACCTATATTGTAATTTGTAATCATACTCATATTATTAATAAAATACATCATTATTGCAGAGTGACAAAAAAAAAAGAGATGGATGGTTAAACTCCACTAAAAAAGGAAAGAGAGCTAAGAATATAAGAAAAGGGTTAAGCTAAGGGGGATTAAGCCCAAAGAAATATTATAAATAACATTCCTAAAATTTTAAATATGTATATAACTTTAAACATCCTAAGTTTCTAAAGTAGGGACAACATAGTTCCTTGAGTGAAATGTGTCATAAAGAGCACATGAAAATATATTTGGGGTATTTTTTAGTACATTTTCCCATCATTCGATCACCATTCCTTCATGATTCCATCCTATGTACATATAAATAGTACTATGCACTGGTACATGTGGTAGGCAAACCATGGAATTGTTTTCTAGGAAACATGGGTTAACACTTGAGTCTAAGTTTTTATGTTGTCACGGAGATTCCCTTGACTAGGTGGAGTTTCAACCCCATCTCAGGGGTGACTCACTACTAAGAGCTATGAGCATTTCAGTCTATGGATAAGAGGAACGTGGAGGGTATGCATGTAGTTGGTATTTAATCATAAGACAAGTATCTCTTATGTGTTCTTTTAATTATTCTATGTGTAATTATCTATTTGTTTTTATGGAATCTCCGTCATCATTATGTCTATGAATCATTATAGTTTATTTGCATAACTCTATTAATGTGCAGAGAATTATTATTAAATATATTAGTATCAAAGTTTCAAACATTAGGTGTGGCATTTCCTAGCTCAAGGCTGGAGATTTTACACAGACCCAACTTGAGGTTTTTTTCGAAACGATAACCCAAATGGATGTCAACCTGCATATCATTACAATGAAAAATAACTCATACCTGCAACATTTAAAAGGAAATTTATTAAAATTTTCTATAGTCTATGATAGAGGAAATATTAATTACTCAGAAAAGATAATGCGAACACAGGATGAACCTATAGATAAGTAAACTCATTGAAACTAAACCCTACGTGTCTTAGGCAAAAAACATATTGTTTCTTCATCATGCAACGTTAACAATGAACTAAGTTTGAGCTTGGTTAACGTGCCACATTAAAGAGAGATGGTATTGGTTAGGTGAAAGGAATGTTAGTCCTCTTAAGTGGTGCCCGGAATGTGGCACATGCCTAATCCTGTTTATAGGAATACGAGTGTTTAACTGTGAGTTCCCTTGTAATTAATTACTAAACAATATTACGTAGTATCTAATATCATAACTCTTGACGTGATGTGTAATGAATTCTTGATTGAATGCAATGTGTATTGGAATATATATATAATCCATGTATGAAGTTGGCATGGCATATTGTTGGGTATGTGTTATATTGTTTGCATAAGTAGAAGTAGCATCTATTACATTTCCCTAGGCATGCAGAGGGGTTCGGGGGTAGTGCCCCCAATTTTTTTTCCCCGAGAAACATGTCACTTTTTTTACTTGATTTTGTGTTTCCTCAATTTTCGTGTTCATTGTTGGGCGATTTTTTGGCACATGTCTTTTTGCCGATGATTTTATATTTCTGGTTAAAGAATTAGGGTTGTTCGCTAATCTAGGTCATTGGATTAAGGTTTTGGATGCCACTGGCTCCTATATATATATATATATATATATATATATATATATATATATATTGTATTGTAAACAATGTATGAAGTGGATGAATATAGAATATGATGGTTTTCCTGGTTTGGGTTTCTAGGGGAAAAATCTCTCTATAATGTGTGTATTTTCGATTGTATATTTTATGTTCTTTTACTGAAAATATGTTTGCAATAAATAATTGTACAAGGTTAAAATCTACATTTGGTATCAAAGAAATTATTGGCTTCATGGGGAAGCCTTTGTGGTCAATAGTTTGGTTTGAAACTGTGATAATCCTTGTTATAGTGGGAGATCTACGGTATTGATTCTTCAGGTGAAGAGAAATGGTGCGCAGTTCGAAAATGGATATCGAGAGGTTTAATTGGAAACTTTTTGAGTTGTGGAAGCTCAAGATGGAATATCTGTTGGTGGAAAGAGATCACTGGATCATAGTGGATCCAAGTAATACACCTACAAGAACTTCAACAGATGAATGGAAAAGGTTGGATCGGAAGGTCAAGAGCACAATTTGACTATTTCTCTTAGATTCATTATTATTGAATGTGTTAGAGGAAGCTACAACCAGGGATTTCTGGGATAAGTTGGGGAAGTTTTATTAGTCTAAGTCCCTAGTAAATAAACTATTCCTAAGAAATAAGTTGTATAACCTCAGGATGAGATATGGAGACTAAGTGGAAGAGCATTTGAACTCCTTCAATACTATGGTAAGTTTATGTCACATACCCACTACCTCAATCAATTTTTTCATTGATTTCTATTAAATCAGAGCCCCCGAATTACCCACGGAGGCCTAGCGCAAGCTAGCTCTTTCTCTCTCTCTGTTCCCCCGTTATCGCGGGTCATGATCATAGTTCAAATAATCATGGTTCCTTTTTGTATTTTACGCCTCGGCGCTACAGGGGTGTCGAATCGTTCGACTTTGCATCCGCCGAACCCTGACAAGGATAGTGACTGGCCAATAGGGATGAATCCCTAAAGGGTTAGCAAATGGCCAATAGGAACAAATCCCAACGGGGCTAGAGAACAACCAATGAGGACAGGCCCCATCGCCCGGTTAAGTGGAGCACAGGTGGCAGAGGGGAAAATGCGACATGGTAGTCAACAGGACAAGAGGGGGTCCCACTTCACACACCACACTATTCTGGATCCCCCCCCCCATTAAAGGAAGAAAAGAAAGGGGGGTCCGGCATTCACCTGAGCACCGTTGATCAAGTTGAATTAATCTCAACCGTTCGAGAGTTGCACATTTGATTCCAGACCCCCCCCCACCGCTAAAGGCAGAATAGCAAGGGGGCTTTGGAATGAAACCTCTACCGTAGATCTGGGTGGGTGGACTTTGGCCATCCAGATCTGCTCGTTACTTACCTTAATGCGCATTCACGCCCCATCTTAAAGTCGACATCTCTTCCTCACATCTGATGGTCGTTACAGATCCTGAGATCCTCCGAAATAATCTCATCCTTTCATCGAGATTTATCATCACGAGAGTCTGAAATCTCGATCACGGGACTCCCAAATTATCGATCCCTGGTTTCCCGATGTGGTTAATCTTTCGACACGTAGCCTCCGTAAATTGGATGGTCCAGATCTGTCCCAGGATTTCCATCATGGAAAGTACCGATCTCTCGTCACCAGGATTCCCAATTCCATGATTCTTGATTTCCTGAAAGGGGAGATCTCACGACACGTGGCCTCCTTAAATCGGATGGTCCAGATATGTCTCGGGGTTTCCACCATGGGAAGTCTCGATCTCTCATCACCAGGACTCCCGATCCTGCGATTCCCAATTTCCCAAAATGGGAGATCTCACGACACGTAGCCTCTCGAGATTGGACGGTCCAAAATCGCTTTGGGGTTTTCACCATGGAACATCCCGATCTCTCGTCACTAGAACTCTCGATCCCGCGATTCCTGATTTCCCAAAATGGGAAATATTACGACACATGGCCTCCGTCGTTCAAACGGTTTAGATCTATTTCTGGGCTTTCACCCCTATTCACTGGGGTTTAACTCACGGGTAACTCCTGACAGATCCAATGGCTGTCGGGTTTTCTAGTCGAAGTCTGACGGCTCAGATTGGTTCCTACCTGTGCATTCTTCCATGACTCCCTAGACGTAGAAAAATCGACGGTCCAGATACTCCCATGGACCTTGGGGATCTACAGTCCCGATTTTCTTTGCTACCCACGAAGACACAAAGAAACTAACTGGTAAGGCATTTAACACCCTTCTTTCTCCTACCAATCTAATGGTCGTGTGTGACCACAGATTTCCCGATGGAATCTCGTCCATCGATCAACACCTATTTAGGTTCAAGGTACTTAACCTTCCAACTTCTTCTTCCGATATGACGGTCGTAAGTGACCACAGATCTCCCGACGGGATCTCATCCATCGATTCGACACTTATCAGGGATAAGGCACTTAACACTCCATCTTCTTCCTTCGATCTGATGGTCGTAAGTGACCACAGATATCCCAATGGGATCTTGTCCGTCGATTCGATACTTCATCCTTATGCTGCCATCTCATGTTTTCAAGAGGATTGTTCCTCCTCGTGCAGGGTTACTAAGCCCTTGCACCTTCACAATCTCTTTCTCGGTTCTTGATGGGATTTTAAAGGAGGGTATCTCTATGGGGAGGTTCAACCAGGGTACTATTTCAGACAGATAAGGGTATCGTCCTCCTGAGAACCAAACACAAAGTCTGAATTAGATTAGTACACATATACATAACGATTCATGAGGACATAATCCATACGTAGTATTTCCATACAAATATACAACAACTAGTACCGATCAAAACACCATACAGACATTCTTATAATGAAATCATTCATAGTTACACAACTTATGAGCATAATTATCATAATACATATATTTCAAGATGCCAAAGGCAAAAAACTTATCATAAATTAACACCAGAGGTTATGCAATTGCTGAGGGGGGTGCTCATTTCCACCCAACCGTAGGCTCAGCGACTCCCAGCGGATTTACCGCTAGCCACCCCCGACCTAAGACCACGATGCTGTGAGACTGTGTCTCTGTTTACCAGTGACCAGAAGCGAAGGTTACTCTCCTTCCTCTCTGCTATCGCTCACTTTGCATATTGCCAGAGTTCTCCTCCTCCCCTCGCGTCTGCCCCCAATCTCTTCTACCCCACGCCTTATCCTCTTGCGAGGTTGTGTGTGGTGTGATTTGCCTCACACTGGTTAGTCATGATGGCTCTATGGATGGGTGGTTCACCTCCCCATCCCTCATTAATTCCTGAGGATCCATCTACCTACCAGCCTGCGAGACATTTAATTCAGGGCCAACGAGTCGCTTTTGGTTCTTCGGGCTAGTGGAGTCCAAATACGGTATTAATTCTCGGTGGAAGTTAATGCCACCTTTCCAGGTGCCTTCCACCGCCATCATGGTTTCTTTTTCTGCACATCCCCTCTCAGGAGTCCTGCAATATAAATTCATAATTTTATTCACATTCATTGACCTTTTCCATAAGGTCCATTCACATCACATACTCACATTCATGAGTTTGCCATAGTTCTAGCCAGTCCAGTTATTTTTACAAACTGGGGGAAACAGGGTGTTACAATTCCCTCCCCCTTAAAGGGACATCGTCCTCTATGTTCTTATCTTTTAACAGGAATTGCATGTACAGAAGTAAACAAAAACGGATATGCTTGTCTCATAGCATCCTCCATTTCCCATGTAGCCTCATCTGGGACAAAATGTCTCCACTAAACCTTTACCTGTGCAATGGTTCGGTCCGGAGTGGGGTTTCCTTTCTGTCCCATATGCATTAGGGTTCTGGTAGAAATTCTCCCTCCGGTTCCACCTGGATCATAGACCAGTCAATTATATGATTAGCATCATGTATATATTTCTTCAATAATGAAACATGGAAAACATTATGTGCTTTTACTATGGGAGGAAGTGCTAGCCGATAGGCTATAGGTCCCACTCTATATAGAACCTCAAAGGGTCCACAATATCGGGGTGGAAACTTGGCACAAGCTCCCATTTTCAGGGAACTCCTTCTCTGCTTAATTATGAGATATACATGGTCTCCCATTTTGAGCTCTCTTGGAGTTCTCTTTTGATCAGCATAAATTTTCTGTCGGTTCTGAGCGACATTCAGATTTTGTTTTATCTGAGTCACTTGTTGCTCCATTTCTTTTAACATGTCGGGTCCAAAAGAAATCATATTTACAGGATTACTCCAGCTAACTGGAGTATTACATGAACTACCATAGAGGACCTCGAAGGGACTCATCTTTAAGGGTGCTTGGTAGCCATTGTTGTAGGCGAATTCTACCAATGGCAAGTAGTCTTCCCATTTCCTAGGTTGATGCATTACATGCATTCTTAACATATCCTCTAATATCTGATTCACTCTTTCTGTCTGTCCGTCGGTTTGAGGGTGATAGGCGGTGCTAAACAACAATTTGGTCTCTAAACCAGGCATCAGTCATTTCCAAAAATTGGAAGTAAATTTTGTGTCTCTGTCAGACACTATCTCTTTCGGCATACCGTGCAATTTGAATACCTCTTTCATGAATACCTTGGCGATGTCTATCGCCTTGCAGGTTGATTTGACGGGGATGAAATGAGAAGACTTGCTCAGTTTATCCACCACTACCATAATGGCGTCATTTTGTTCGGTTGAAGTTGGCAATCCAGTGATAAAATCCATGGAGATGGTTTCCCATTTCCATTCTGGGATGGGGAAAGGGTGTAATAGTCCTGTTGGGTGTTGATGCTCTGCTTTAACCTGTTGGCACTCTATGCATTGGGCCAAATATTTGGCTATGTATTTCTTCAATCTAGGCCAATAAAATTGTTTCTGGGTGGCAGTGATCATTTTCTGGTACCTGGGTGAGTAGTGTATGGTCTTTTATGTAGTTCATCCATAATGAACCTCTTCAAGTCGTCACAATTTGGAATTTACAGTCTATCTCTGTAAGTGAGCAGACCTCCTTCGGTCATCTAGTAGCCTTCATATTTTACTCCAGAGGGTTCTTGTTGTAGGTACAGGGTCACAGTTTGAACGAAGGGATCTGTCTCCTGTGCATTTCTGACTCTGTTCTTGACATCTGTCTCACAGGTACTCACCACTGCCAGGTGAATTGTTTTCATGCTTCTACTAAGGGCATCGACCACCCTATTTTCTTTCCCTTTAATGTGTTTGATTTCAAAATCAAATTCGCTAAGGAGGGCCATCCATCTAGCTTGTCTAGCATTGAGCTTTGGCTGTTCAAACAAATACTGTAATCCACAGTGATCTGTCATAAGTACATTTTTTCTTCCCAAGAGGTAATGCCTCCACATTTTCAAGGCATGCACTATGGCAGCCAGTTCTAGATCATGAGTCACATAGTTGACTTCATGTTCGTTCAATTTTCGGTATTCATAGCATATCACACTTCCTTTCTACATAAGGACTCCTCCGAGCCCTTCTTTATAGGCATCTGTGCACACAAGGAAGTCAGCTTCTGGGTCAGCGATTTTCAACATGGGTGCATGGGTCAGTAGATGTTTTAGGGTTTGGAATCTTTATTCACATTTCGGTGTCCACAGGAATTTTGTCCCCTTCTTCTGGAGGGTAGTGATTGGACAACCAATATTGGAGAATCCTTTTATAAATCTCCTATAGTACCCCGCTAATCCCATAAAGGATCTGATGTCTGAGATATCCTTTGGGGTAGGCCATTCCATAATAGACCTGATCTTGTCAGGATCTACTACTACCCCTTCCTCGGATAGAACATGTCCCAAGTAATGTATTTTCTTCTAAAAGAAGTCACATTTACTGAATTTAGCATAGAGATGATGTTCTCTTAACACTTGCAGCACAAGTCTAAGATGATCTTCATGTTCTTCTCTATTCTTAGAGTAGATTAATATGTAATCAATAAAAACTAGTACAAATTTATCTAAAAATTTACTGAGTACATTGTTCATTAACCAGATGAAAGTGGCAGGGGCATTGGTTAACCTAAATGGCACTACCACAAACTCATAGTGATCATAACGTGTCCGAAAAGAGGTTTTATGGATGTCTTCACCCTTGATTCAGACTTGATGGTATCCCAACCTCAAGTCAATCTTTGAGAAAATAGACACACCTCCCAACTGATCGAATAGATCATCGATCTTGGGTAAGGGGTACTTGTTCTTTATGGTTACTTTATTGAGTTGTCTATAATCTATACATAGTCTAAGGGTGCCATCCTTATTTTTTACAAACAGGACTGGTGCTATAGTCTAAGGGTGCCATCCTTATTTTTCACAAACAGGACTGGTGCTCCCCATGGGGACACACTGGGTCAAATGTAACCCTTATCCATCATTTCTTTCAATTGCAATTTGAGTTCCACTAACTCAGGTGTGCTCATCCGGTAGGGTGTTCTAGACACCGGCACTACTCCTGGTGCGAGCTCTATCGAGAAGTCAATGTCTCTTCTCAGAGGTAGACCTGGTACCTCTTCCGGAAACACATCTATATGTTCTCTCAGGATAGGGTGATCCTCAGGGCTTGGTTTATCACCTTTGATTGTTTTTGACACCTGTATTTCATATAGTGGACATCCTTTTCGGAAATACTTTCTCATTTGCAGGGTTGATATTTGCCTCACCGAGACCAGTTTTTGGATCCCTTGGAGGGTTATCCTTTTTCCTTCTTTGCTCACACATTCTAAGGTTTTATGGTAACAGTCTAGTTTGGCTTTATGGGAAGCCAGCCATTCCATACCAATCAACAGATCGTATGATCCCAGGGGTAATACGTTAAGGGTTGCTTGGGTGGGGAATTCACCCAACATTAATTGGCAGGCTGGTATGACCTCTACTACCTTCCTTTTGGTGCCAGTGGCTAACTATACCAACCATGGCTTGGTTTATTTTCGTGTCTATAGCTTACACTTATCAACAGCTTTAGGGGCTATATAACTCAAATTTGAACCAGGTTCAATCAAAACAGACACTAGATGGTTGAAAATCATACCTTCTATTTCCACCACTTAAGCTTGGTGGTCAGCTTGGTTATTATCCAAGGCTGCATAAATCTGCGGCACACTCCTTGCCACATCATTGAATGTGGTAGCTTCTTGAATGTTATAAAATTTTCGACTGTTCTGTTGTCGGTGTGGACAGTCTCTCAGGAGATGCTCTTCTCCGCAACCCCAACATTTCAGAGGTTATTTCTTTCGGTTATTAGTCTTCACTGGTATAGGTCCAAAAGTTTTATTTTTGTCCACCGAGGGAAATTTCTGCTAGAGTATACTCTGGGCTGGAAAGTTCATTCTGGGGTTCTTCTTGTAGTTCTTAAATCCTGAGGATTTCATACCCTTTTTCTGAAATCTTGAACCACTCTTATGTTTCCAGTCTCCACGAGACTCTACCCGATGTCCATATTGTTCATGACAATATGTTGCCTTTCGAATAGTGTCCTCTAAGGTCTTTGGCTCGTCGAATTCGATTCGGTTCCAGTATTCCTTGGGTAGCCCACTGATGAAGCATTGCACCTTCTCCTTCTCTGCTTTGATGTAGGGTACATATCTCAATAAGTCAAGGAATTTGTTGACATATTCCTCTATAGTGAGTTTCCCCAGTTTGAGTTCATAAAACTCTTTAGCCTTCTCGTCGAAATATTTTTGCGACAGATACTTCTTCCAAAAGTACTTCTCAAACTGTTTCTAGGATAGGTCCTCCTCACGGACCCCTTTCATATTCTTAAGATCTTCCCACCAGATGGAATCCTTTCCGTTTAGATTGAAAGTGGCCACTTGGGCCTTTAAATTCTCTGAAAAATCATGGACTCTAAAATATTTCTTTAGTCTAAGTAGCCAAGCTTCGACTTCCTCTCCCTTCTTTATCTCACCATCGAAGGAGGGAGGTTTGGCCTTTCTAAATTCCTCAAATTTATGACCCTTGGAAGTCTTTTGCTTCTTTTGTTTTCTTCGAGAATAGGAACTGGTCCTGCTGCTGGAAGAGCCTTCTGAATCGCCAACTTCCTTCTCCAAGGAATCATCTGGCACTGGTCCTTTATCTCTGGGGTGGACCTTCCTTGAGGTGCTTCTCTCAGTATGGCCACTGATACGACCATGTTTTTGCATATTGGGTTCATGCTGCATTTGTCACTGTAGGTCGGATAAGTTCTGCAGTAAAACTGCATTAATTTCAGTTTGCTTTTCTTGTTCTTTCATCATCCTTTCATTGTCGGACTTGCAGCTTTGCAATTCAACGATGAGACTCCTCATAGTCTTGGTTAGATCTGGAGGGGTTCCTATTGCTCTTCTTTCACCGGACTCTTCGTCTCTATTGTGGGAGCATTCTCCCATCTCTGGGT
The DNA here is from genome assembly GCA_009831015.1 of Picea engelmannii. Taxonomy (NCBI): domain Eukaryota; kingdom Viridiplantae; phylum Streptophyta; class Pinopsida; order Pinales; family Pinaceae; genus Picea; species Picea engelmannii. The sequence continues at coordinate 567,130 of ML778414.1, forward strand.
GAGTCACCATTCTCTGCGTCTGTAAAATCCCACGGCTGATCGTCCACTTGGGTGAAAAGACAAACGCTGGTTATTAGTCAAGATTTAGATACATTTTATAACCTGCGCATAAATTTATAACTTTTTCACATGCATACGCAGTCGGGTTCTCGTTTCCAAGTTTTAATCCTTGAGAAGAGAGTTAAGTTAGGGGTTTACTCCTCATAGGATTTCTTTGAACGAAGCTTATGCGTAACTCATTGATGAGCCCAATGAGGCCAAGTGTTGTCACCATGCTCTGATACCACTTTGTCACATACCCACTACCTCATTCAAAAATTTTGTTGATTTCTGTTGAATCAGAGCCCCCGAATTACCTACCGAGGCCTAGCGCAAGCTAGCTCTTTCTCTCTCTCTGTTCCCCCATGATCATGAGTCATGATCATAGCTCAAATAATCATGGTGCCTCTTTGTATTTTGCACCTCGGTGCTACAGGGGTGTCGAATCGTTCGACTCTGCAACCGTCAAACCCTGACATGGCTAGTGACTGGCCAATAGCAATGAATCCCTACTGAGTTAGCAAATGGCCAATAGGAACAAATCCGAACGGGGCTAGAGAACAACCATTGAGCACAGGCCCCATCACCTGGTTAAGTGGAGTACAGGTGGCAGAGGGGAAAATGCGACATGGTAGTCGACAGGATAGGAGGGGGCCCCACTTCACATGCCATACTATTACGGACCCCCCCCCATTAAAGGCAGAAAGGCAAGGGGGATCTGTAATTCACCTGATCACCGTTGATCAAGGTGAATTAATCTCAACCATTCAAGAGTTGC
>ML778414.1:567961-613052 GCA_009831015.1 Picea engelmannii
CCACTAAAGGCAGAATAGAAAAGGGGCTCCGGAATGAAACCTCAGCATGGGCAGGTGGACTCTGGCCATCCAGATCTTCTTGGTACTTACCTTAATGAGCATTCATGCCCCAGATTAAAGCCCACATCTCTTCCTCACATCTGACGGTCGTTACAGACCCTGAGATCATCCGAAAGAATCTCGTCCTTTCATCAGGATTTATCATCACGAGAGTCCAAACTCTCGATCACAGGACTCCCGAATTCTCGATCCCTAGTTTCCCAATGTGGTTAATCTTTCGACATGTATCCTCCGTAAATCAGACGGTCCAGACCTGTCCCAGGATTTCCACCATGGAAAGTCCCGATCTCTCGTCACCAGGACTCCCGATTCTGTGATTCCCAATTTCCTGAAAGAGGAGATCTCATGACACGTGGCCTCCTTAAATCGGACGATCCAGATCTATCTCAGGGTTTCCACCATGGGAAGTCCTAATCTCTCGTCACCAGGACTCCCGATCCCGTGATTCCTGATTTCCCGAAATGGGAGGTCTCACGACACGTAGCCTCCTGAGATCGGATGGTCCAAAACCACTTCAGGGTTTTCACCATGGAACATCCTGATCTCTTGTCACCAGAACTCCCGATCCCATGATTCTCGATTTCCCGAAATGGGAAATATTACGACACGTGGCCTCCATCGTTCGGATGGTCTAGATCCATTTCGGGGCTTTCACCCCTATTCACTGGGGGTTAACCCATGGGTAACTCCTAACAGATCTAACGACTATCGGGTTTTCTAGTCGAGGTCTAACGGCTCAGATTGGTTCCTACCTATGCATTCTTCCATGACTCCCTGGACGTAGAAAAATCTACAGTCCAGATACTCCCATGGACCTTGGGGATCTATGGTCCCGATTTTCTTTCCTACCCACGAAGACACAGAGAAACTAAGTGGTAATGTGTTTAACACCCTTCTTTCTCCTACCAATCTAACAATAGTGTGTGACCGCAGATTTCCCGACGGAATCTCATCCGTCGATCAACACCTATTTAGGGTCAAGGTACTTAACCTTCCAGCTTCTTCTTTCGATCTAACGGTCGTAAGTGACCACATATCTCCCGACGGGATCTCGTCCGTTGATTCGACACTTATCAGGGATAAGGCACTTAACACTCCATCTTCTTCCTCCGATCTAACGGTCGTGAGTGACCACAGATCTCTCGACGGGATCTCATCCATCGATTCGATACTTCATCCTTATGCTACCATCTCATGTTTTCAAGAGGATCGTTCCTCCTCGTGCAGGGTTACTAAGGCCTTCCGCCTTCACATTCTCTTTCCCGATTCTTGATGGGCTTTTCAAGGAGGGTATCTCTATGGGGAGGTTCACCGAGGGTACTATCTGAGACAGATAAGGGTATCGTCCTCTCGAGAACTAGACGTGAAGTCTGAATTAGATCAGTATGCATATACATAACGATTCATGAGGACATAATCCATACGTAGTCTTTCCATACAAATATACAACAACTAGTACTGATCAAAACACCATACAGACATTCTTATAATGAAATCATTCACAGTTTCATAGCTTATGAGCATAATTATTAGAATACATATATTTCAAGATGCCAAAGGCAAAAAACTTATCATAAAGTAACACCAGAGGTTATGCAACTGCTGAGAGGGGTGCTCGTTTCCACCCAACCATAGGCTCAATGACTCCCAGCAGATTTACCCCTAGCCACGCGCGATCTAAGACCACGATGTTGTGAGATTGTGTCTCTGTTTACCACTGACCAGAAGCGAAAGTTACTCTCCTTCCTCTCTGCTATCACTCACTCTGCATATTGCCAGAGTTCTCCTCCTCCCCTTGCGTTTTCCCCCAATCGCTTCTACCCCACGCCTTATCCTCTTGCGAGGTTGTGTGTGGCATGATTTCCCTCGCACTGGTCAGTCATGATGGATCTACGAATGGGAGATTCACCTCCCCATCCCTCATTAATTCCTGAGGAGCCATCTACCTACCAGCCTGCAAGACATTTAATTCAGGGCCAGCAAGCCTCTTTTGGTTCTCTGGGCCAGTGGAGTCCAAATACGATATTAATTCTCGGTGGAAGTTAATGCCACCTTTCCAGGTACCTTCCACCGCCATCGTGGTCTCTTTTTCTGCACATCCCCTCTCAGTAGTCCTGCAATATAAATTCATAATATTATTCACATTCATTGACCTTTTCCATAAGGTCCATTCACATCACATACTCACATTCATGAGTTTGCCACAGTTCTGGCCAGTCTAGTTATTTTTACAAACTGGGGGAAACAAGGTGTTATAGTTTATTAGTATATATTGATATTAAAATTTAATATGAAGATAAGTGTATCAGTTTACTCTTCTCTTTACCAGACTCATGGGATAGTCTTGTTGTGGGGATAGTTAGTAATACAACTGCCTTGAAATTTGATGAAGTGGTCTCATCCTTGTTGTCAGAGGAGATGATACAGAAGAACATGGAAGGATAGAGCATTGATGCATCATTTTCAAGAGGACTCTCCGAGGAAAGAAATATATTTAAGTGCTCAAGTGGGAGATCTAAGTCTAAGGATAGATATCAATCTCCCAGAAAGTTTGTAAAGGTATGCTGGATATGTGGAAAAGAAGGGCACTACAAGAAGTAGTGTAGATCTAAATTTGAGAAAAAGAAGGGATCTACAGAAGCTCCTTCTATATAAGAAAATAACTCCAAGGAAGAAGGAGGGGATGTGTACTTGGACTCTTCAAGCACACTGATGGGTATTCTATATGGACTAAATACCTCAATTAAATTGTCAACCCGGGGTAAGTAAAATTAGATTTGTAGCACCGTATGTGCCAAGGCAAAAAACCTAGAGGAAGTATTGTCTATCTAAGGGGATGTTTTTTCTAAGGACTAATCTACTCAAGCAATGACTCTTTCACTTTTATCAATTAGAAAATCCTATTAATGAACTTGAACTATTTACCCTAAGCAGCTTCAAACAATGGATTGATGGATTATTCCTAAAGAATCAAATCAAATCCTACTTTGAACAAGTTAATATATTCAACCTAATGAACAAAAGAAAGTAATTTACTTTTGATCTTTTATCTTTAAGAAAATAAGGAAATGAAAAACTAATCTATCAAAACTATCCAGCAAGTAAACTCTATTCGTAAAACAAAAATCATAATCAATTCTATTTTTCAATAGAGAAATATTAACCTACTTAATCAAAAAACATCATGACTGTATTCATATTCTAATTAATCAAAACTATTCTTAATTTGGAATAACAAGAAAAGATAATTCAAAGATGATGATTATGTCTTCGGTGCCTAACAACATCATGATGGCATATGACTATTAATGATAACTCAAGAGGGATTAATTCAATTGTTACTTCTACAGAGAAATGGAAAGTGTGAATTAAGAAATCTAACGAAATATTTTCCATTATAGAAGAAACATTAAATATTCTAAAAATCCATGTGATCTCTAAATTTCATGCATCAATCATCAATGATTAAAAGTATTCTTATACTAATTCAAGCACACTCTTATGCTAACTTAGGAAAGTTTACAAAACTACAAACTTATGAATAGAAATCTTAACTCAAAATCAATCTTCTAATTAAATTTGCAACTCAAATCTAAAACTGAGATTTCATAATCAAACTAGGTTAATCCTATCTTTCAAACTCAAATTTCAAACTAGAATACTTGTGCAAACATAATCTCAAAATCTAATTCTATCCTAGCATACTAAAACAAGATTAATAAATCAATTAAATCTATGAAAACATAACTAGAATTGAGAGTTAAATCTAGCTTAACTACAACTATTAAAACTTGCAATTATTCATCCATCGAAACTTGCACAAGAAACTCTCTCTAAACAAATCCTTTTTTTTAAACACTACTCTGTTTTAATCTACAGAAATAAATTTAACATGTTAACACATCATATAAGTCAGTATCTTGCAAGCCAATTGTTAAGAAATAAAATAAACAACATGACAAATAACTATCTCTTATAAGCAACCCACAAAACAGGAATTAGACAATTAAATTATGAACAACAAACACAATATTTAAAAACTACAAAATACATATAACAAAGAAACAAAGTGAATTATAAATAAGAAAATGAAACATGGGATCTATCTATCTAAACAATCACTCATACCACTGGTGGGCCCCCTAGCAGATCGTGGCTACTCTTCAACAACAAAATGTTGGCTCAAATCAACAGGATTTTTTCATCCAGTGAAAAAAACATAGTTTGAACATAAATTTGTAGATATGTCTCAATCACACAATGAAACATCTTCTTAAACTTATGTCTTATGTTCTGGCCACTACCAGTAGTATTTATATCAAACTACAATTCGAGAGGTCGCCCACTAGAAGGGTCGACCTCCTCTAAAAATGGAAAGTTCCATTAAATGCGTTCTAATAGCTTTGGCTTCTAGAAATTGGGTGAGCCACTCAACAATTAACATAACCACCTAATTTGAGATGTCATGATCTTTGTAGTTGGAGGCCATGAGGAAGCACAAAACCCAAGTCATCGATTCTCCCATCATAGGTCATCAATGCGCCAACCACCAAATTTCTTGCGCTCCAAGTGTTGGATCGTGTGCTAGATGAAGTGTCCGATCGCGTACCAGATGGGGTGTTGGATGAAGTGTCAAACAAGCTACTGAATAGAGGATCAAACTATGAATTTTCCCTGTTACACACAGATCACACATTAGATCCTCATAAACATCAAATCGAACTAAATTTAACTCAAAACCATTGCAAAACATTGATTTCACATACCTGTTAGAAATGTTGAATTGATACAAAATACTTTGAAAGCTCCTTCAAAATGGTCAATAACATATATAATATAGGTGCAAAAAGGATTCAATCATCGCAAAAACACAATCAAAATATGAGCCCAACATTACCCCTACGCCTAAGGAATTGCAAGCCCCACTGCAAACAAAAATGAATCACCCAACATGACTAGACTTGCAACGAAGGGGGTAGATTAGCTTTAGAAGCTTCTCCCTCTCGTCCTGAAGACTTTATCTTGTGCCTCTTATGATGTTTCAATTTTTCCCAAAGGCTACGATTATCATTTGTCATTTGATCAACCAATCGTTGGAGAGAATTCAATTTTTCTTGTAATATTGCATTGTCATGGTGGAGATGCCTAGACATAGGCTCTTTCTCTTCCAACTGTTGCAACAACTGAATATTTTCTTGTTGTAATTTTTCAATGACTAGAGTATGATCAAATGTTTCATAGGAGGGCTTAGATCCTTTGATGGATGTAGATGGTCTATCATCTTTGGAAACTAGTGTAGGCATCTGTGAAGTAGGAGTGATAGAGGGTTTATGAGAGGGAATAGGTTCAGATTTTATTTCTCTATCAAGCTCCAACTCTTCTGCAAAAACTTCCCTAAGTATTTTATGGGGAATTTCAATATCGGAAGATACTTGGATATGATCTGAATTTCTTTGGGGTTTTACATTAGGCTTTTCACTTGCACTTCGGGTACTTTTTCTAAAAAATCCTTCTTTGAATCGATTTGCCCCTCGTCTGTTTGTAGGGACTACATGGAAATCTTGTTGAATTTCCTCTTGTAAATTCTTGGTTTGAGAATCAATAGGTTTTGAGGTCATTGGAGAATTATCAATAGGATTTTTAGTTTTCTTTCCCGATGAGGCAACAGGGGTATCGACAAGTTTCTTGGTCTTTTTCTCAGGCAGAGAGATAGTTTGAGTAGGAGGGTTTGGAGTATTTGGAGATTGAGGCTTGGATGGAGTGACAGTACCTAAATCAAGTGATTTCTTGCCAGTCTTGATTGTGAGATGGGGGTTTGGAAATTGATAGCCGAATTCATCCCATGTCTTCCCCTGTTTTGTCAACTCGGTTATGACAAGAAATTTGATGAGGTTGTGGTGGAATAGACTGTTATGAGGATTGGATACATTCTTTCATACTTGGGAAGAAATTTTCTCAAGACTCTTCAAGAAGTAAAAAGGAAAATTAAAGGGCTTGTTAAATTGGAAGTGAGCGAATAGATGAAAATGGAAATATTTGAAAACAAAGTATCTACCTTCACAAGTGATAATTCTGGTAATGACGATCAAGGGGTTAATCAATCCATATTTAATCCATTTTTTGGAGTACCCATTAGCTCTAGAAAAATAATGAAACTCAGGATTGAAAACTCTATTGTAGCTTGGTCATGGAAATTGGTGGTGCTTGAACCAGTGATATCCAACCCATGGCAGCTTTGTGGCTGAGGAAATTGAATCCTCATAGACCAAGAAGGCCAAATACCCCATGAGCGTGATTCTCCCATCGAACCCGACGGAGAATTGCAATGAAAGGCCATCATCATGGCCCTACTAACAGGCCAAGAATAGACCCCACCCTACATGAAGGAAGATCTCCATACACTCTGTGAATTCAAGGATGGACAGGAGGTCGACATAGGAGGAGGGCTCATATCATTTGGGCATGGTTGTAACATGAAGGATGAGTAGAGGAGCGGAATTGGGAAGAGGTAAGAAATTGGATAGAGGATGAGTGCAATTGGGTAGAGGATGAGCACAACACAATGAGAATGCATGAATGAAATAGAAATTGGAAGTAACCCTCTGATTTTTAATGCTTTCAAGGTGGAAATAGTTTGGCAAATTCAGTCGACACAATTTCCATGTGTGACAATGACTACGCCGATTTTGAATTCGAAGGGTGTATTTTAGAGGAAATTGTAATCATGAGAGAATTAGATCAATGTCCAAGTCTTCAAATTGGACATTTGATCATAAAAATTCATTTAGATATTGTACAATTTAAATATCAAATTCCATTTAATCCATCTCATATTACTAACGAACAGGCAGGTCAATTCAAATGATCAATATTTACCTACAATCGTGATCACTTACAGTGTGTGTGCACCTCATCCAATCCTTCATATGGCACATCATCCAATCATCCACATGCCACCCCATATGGTCTTCCAAATGGAACTCGATATGGCACTCCATATGGTTCTCCTGTGCAAAATGGAATTTGTTTGTTTTGTAATGGATGTTTTATCCATAGCACTCAACTTAAGCACTTCTAACAATCATGGTGAACAGGAGTAGAGACCTGATAAGAGTGTTCCACTATTAATTTCTTGGTCATCTTGATTGCACATTATAAAAATATGTTTCGCTAAATAAAGGCATGTAACACAAGTCTGTAATGAACAATCGGTAAAAAACTAGTTAAGCAATCTATCGAAGAAATGTACAACAGGTTTATAACACACAATGAATTTAGCATTTCAAATAAAAAAATAACTATTGATATAATAGCTCATATCATGAAAACAATATACATAAATTTTTACAAAGATTCTATTTCTTCTTATCATGGATTATAGATAGAGAGTATTGTCATTTTTCATCTCATGAAACCCCTCCCCACTCCTAAGTATTGTGACACCTCACAATAAAAAATATAGGAAACGAGTCAATTCTCCCAATATTCAAAGATTTACAGATCGTTAAGTGTAGAGATAAATTTCACATATCGGTCTAATTATATGGTTAGAATATGGCCCCACCTATAGGATAGAACATCCTACATATAGTTAATAAGAGGTAGGTGAGAGAGTTTTAAGATAGTCTTTAAAGTTAACTCCCAATGGAAGATTTATGGAGTTCATTAACCTTATATTAACCATACATATTTTCATCTTTGTATACAATTAATTCCATACATCAAGACAAGTTTAAGATTTAGGAATTTCTTATTATATTTTTTTGTCAGATTATCATCCTTGCTAGGTAGAATGCCCCACTGCCGGCAAGCATGTTTAGTACTCCGATGGGTTTACCTAGTCATACCACAGGCCAGTACCCATTTCTAGTAGACCTGTTCAGTATCCCAATGGGTTAGCCTTTTACACCCTCAAATACTGGCCCACCATATTTTAATATTTTAATATAAATATTGCTCTGTGCCAGAAGATGGGGGGACAACTCTAAAAAAAAACTTTTGTTTTTCTCCTTTTTTTTTTAGAATGGGATGGTATTTATGTTAGAGGATGTCTATCCTTTATGTATTCCTTATAATTGTACTAATGTAAGGGGTACTTAAGCGAACATGGCCTATCTAAAGATATGGTATAATCAAACATTTTTAGTTTGTATTGGATGGTACCATAGGGAAAGAACATAAAGGTATCTTTAGGCTCAACTCACTTTCTTGGGGAAATTGTACGAGTAACCTCTAAGTTTGATAATTAAGGTATCACTTCCTTATATCCTATAGTGGTGAAGGTTTAAGAGAAACTTCCATTAAATATGCCTTGAGAAAAAGAATATGGAAATCTTTGCAAAAATGTGGCTAATTACCGCAAATCATTATTCAATTGATACTTAGTAGATAGTAAGGATTAAATATAGAAATATTTTTGAAGGAAAATACTTCCCTTTATGTCTCTTTGAAATTTTGTACTCCTGGTGATATAAATACCTGTATAAATCTCTAAAATTGTCTATCAAAATACTTCAAATTATTTACATATGTATAGTCGAAGAATTCAAAAAATATTTAAAGGACAAGGGGAAACTTCCCCATCTACTAAGGCCAATGCCTTGTCAGTTGACATGATCTGTAGAAAATCTTCTTTGTAAATGGGTTTGTGATAAAGTTTGAGTCGATGTCCATTTACTATGAAGGAGACTTGTCCATCGTCAATTTTTTTTACCTTTACATCCCCATTGTCATACACAGTGACTACCTCGTAAGGACCCAACCACGGAGTGGTAATTTTTACTTTGAAATTTTTAAATTGGGAGTCAAACAAAAATGCCCAATCACCAGGTTGGAAGTGTTTCTTCTTAATAAACTTGTTATGCCACTTTCTCTGTTGGTTTTTAATTACTATTGACCATTGGATAGCATCTTGCCTAATCTCATCCAACTCGTTGAATTGTAGGGCTTGTTGTTTCTGAGCCTCATCTAAGTTTAATCCCAATTCTGCGGCAATAAGAAAGATCCTTACTTGAAATTCTGTTGGCAGAAGTACTTGTTTCCCATTAACTATCTCATAAGGGGTATGCCCAGTGGTGTTTCTCTAGGTGGTCTGATATGCCCACAAAGCCTCTAGAAGCCTATCAACCCAATACCGATGATGTAATTGAACAATCTTGGTTAAGATAGCTTCTAGAACCTTTTTTTTGGACTCTACCTGGCCATTATCTTGTGGGTGATATGGAGAAGACTTGTAGTGTTTGAATCCATATTTCTCAGTCAATTCTCTCATCAGCTTGGAAGTGAATTGAGTGCCTTGGTCTATAAAAATTTCATGAGGAACACAAAAAAGGATAAATATGTCTTCATAAATGAATTCGACAATAGATTTTTCAGCATCCCTGAATAGGGATTTTGCTTCTACCCACTTGGTGACATAATTTGTACAAACCAAAATATATTTTTTCTTATGAGATATGGGTGAAATTGGTCCTACAAAGTCAAGGGCCCATTTCTTTAAAGGTTATATCATAACTTGGGAATGCAAGGGAATTTCATCAGCTGACATGGGTCTCCCTATCCTTTGACATCTATCGCAACTCCTCACATACTTGGAAACGCCCTTAAAAATGCTAGGCCAATAGTAACCTGAATGTAACACCTTATATGTTGTAGGTTTGTCAAAACAATAGCCACCACATGGTCCATCATGTCAACTCCATAGGATTTTGGGTATCTCATCTTCTCCAACACATCTACGAATAATCAAGTCTGGACCAGTACGAAAAAGGTCATGTCCAACCCAATAGTAGTTGTCACTTTGCGTGATAATTCTACGCTTTTCATGAGGTGACAAATGAGATGGTAACTTCGTAGTATCTAAATAATTTTCCATATCTACAAACCATGGGGTATTTATAGAGAGGGAAAGAAGGTGCTCATATGGGAAACTATCATCAACAGGAATATCATCATCCTCATGTTTTATGCATGAAAGAAAATCAACTACCAAATTCTCCTTTTCAGGTCATTCAAGGATGGTGATTGAACTCTTGCAATAACATGAGCCACCTAGTCACTCGAGCATTGGTAATGGTTTTATTCATGAGAAATATAATGGAAGAGTGAGATGTATGTACAATTAATTCATAACCTGTGATGTAGTGGAGAAACTTATTGATAGCATGGACCAGTTACAAGAATTCCTTTTTGGTAACTGCATAGTTTAACTCAGTAGGGGACAAGTTCTTGTTCAAAAAATAAATGGCATAGGACTGTTGGTCTTCTTTCTGTCCTAATAATCCTCCTATTGGAGTATCAGAGGCATAAGTGGATATGTGAAATGGAAGAGCCCAATTGGGCCCCCTAATAACTGGTGCCACAGATAACTTAGCTTTCATAGTTTTAAAGGCTATTTGACACTGCTTAGTGCAAAGAAAATCAACATCTTTTATTAACAATACAAACATGGGTGCAACAATCTTTGTGAAATTTTTAATAAATTGTCGGTATTAGTTGGCATGTCCAAGAAAGCTTCTCACCTCTTTTTGAGTCTTGGGGGGTGGAATTCTGACAATGAACGCAATCTTAGCAGGATCGACTTTAATCCCTTCAGATGAAATGTGATGTCCTAAGACCACTCCAATAAACAATATTTTACATTTTTCATGACTTAAGGACAAGTTCATTTCTTGGCATATGATAAGGAATTTTTCTAAATTATCTAAGGATTCCTGGTAAGTATTGTCATATACTATAAATTCATCCATGTACACCCCACACAATCATGAATAAGATTAGAAAATATCCCTAGTACTTCTCTTTGAAATGTGGCAAGAGCATTACAACACCCAAATGTTAAGACCCTATAGGCATAGGTTCCCCAAGGACAAGTGAAGGTAGTATTTTCCTCATCCTCGGGTGCTATGAGAATTTGATTGTACTCACTATATCCATATAGAAAGGAGAAGTATTTATTTCCAGACAGGGTGTCCAAGACTTGGTCAATGAAAGGAAGAGGGAAATAATCCTTCAGAGTGGCCTTGTTAAGCTCCCGAAAATCGACACAAATTATCTATTTCTTGGTTACTTTATTTGGAACCACTACAAGTAGGGATACCCATTAACTGTCGGATATGGGGTAAATAAATCCGACATTCAATAAATTTTGGATATCCTCTTTTACTATATCCTTGAGTGTTGGGTTCATCCTTCTCTCTGGTTTCCTAACAAGTGTTACTTCCCCCTGGGTATATATGTGATGAATGCATGTGTCAAGGTGTATACCCTTCATGTCAGTGTATTCCTAGGAAAATTCCCCTGATTGTTCTTTAAGGACATTTACTAAATGATTTTTTTGGTCTGCATCTAGTCCAGAATTTATATGTATAAATTTTCGTGGACTAATCTTGTAGGGAATGGTATAAGATGTGGAAGACTCATCTATATCGAAGATAAAATATGTTGAAGACAAAATAGTTGGGTCTAATTGTTCCTGAAATTCTTCCCCAAATATGTACTCAAATTGGGGAAAATATTGTGGAAAATCAACACACGTGATAACATAAATAAACTGATTTAGCACATTTTTTGTTGTGTTCTCCTGAAGTGCCTAGGAATGATCACTTGGAAACATGGTTTCTTCCCAGTTCTCTGTAACAGACAAATAATTCTAAACAACATTTACTTCCATAAGCAATTTATTTCATGAACTGAGATAACAACTTCATAACATAACAACAATCTTTATAACAACAACTTCAGCAACTTGGATTTATCAATGAATAATGCTTTTATTTCAGAATGAAATAAATACATAATTTAACAATTTACCTGGTTCTGATGCTAATTTATGTTGCCTTGCTTCCTTCCTGTTTCCTTCCTGCTACCTGATACCTGGATCAACACTACCACAAACAAGAAAATAACTGCCCAAAACTATTGTCCTCCCTGCCAACTAGGAAAACTACCTAGCTCCAGGGTATCTATGGATATCTTGGCCCCCGTGCCCAAAACCTCCAGCAACTCGGTGCCTCACTGATCAAAAGCCACCGTCCGAAGCTCTCTGCTCACAGCAAATCTCATAGTCTTCCCCCATCCTTCCTTCGTCGAATCCCCCTCGCATAATCCCCTCTTTTTCCCTTATTCCTCCTTCACCGACTCATGCAGTTACTTCTCCAACCACCCCCCGTCCTCCGTACTTCATCCTCCTTCAATGTTTTATCATCTCGGGATTCATAGGCTATCCCTCTCTGCATACACAACCATTTTATAACATTTTTCATTGATCTCTTAAATTTATTTCTCAGGTCATTAAATGTGATCTGTAGTTAAATTATTACTTAGTTAATCACAATTATTTTCTTTAATTAATTTTACTTTGTACTCTTTAAGCATTTATCCAATTAGGGTCATTACATACACCCACCCTTCAAGAAACTTCGTCTCGAATTTAAGGTATCTAATGGTACAAAGGAAAAGAGCATGGTTCACACATTCACAACAAGTAACTGACATTATCAGTAAGTAAGTCAAGAAATATCATACATACTAGTGTATATGTACAAGAAGTGCATGTGTAGCTATTACATGCAAACCTCGTGCATGTACTAATAATCAAAATTGTCATCCTTTAATAATTTATGTATGCATTCAATCCAGTTAGCAAGACTAGTCTTTTATAAAAGACAACAATCAATTAATTGTGTGAGAAATCCTTTATTTACACTTATCCGGTTCAATAATTTAATTTAAACAACCGTGGTTTAGTTACATAATAATGAATATTCATATATACACATTTCTCCTTTTTTTTTTAAGGGACGACATCAAATTCCACCACAAGACAGATCTCCACATTGTCTCAACTATTACTACTCATCCTTCCTCCCTAACCTACTTCCATCTCCATTCCTATCCTTCCTCTGCTAGACTATCTTGGAGCGTCAACTATATTGACCTAACCCCAAATAGAACCCATAAGTGGAAGTGTCGCTATATCGACCAAGCTTCCCTAGCAGGCAACTGACAGTCATCATCACATGTCTTGGGGAGTGTGAACTAGCACTGTTCTCCCATGACTTCAGGTTTCAAAGGATACACAGTGGGAAATGCCTCCACCCCTCCTAACAGAACCAAGGTCAACACCCTACAATGGAGGATACACGGTGGGAAATGCCTCCACCCCTCCTAACAGAACCAGGGTCAACACCCTACAATGGAACATACAGAGGCGTCGTGTTGCTGGAGGTTTTGTCATCGTTTATTCAGTTTTGGGCAGTGTTAGTACCAAAATCATGCACTAGTCCACATATCATTGCAATGCATCCAAATCAATATAAATTACACATACATTATTTATAACATAATGTTTCTCGGTTAGTGGTTCTGATATCCACTTTCATCATCATTATCACTTGGCTATTTCATAGCCCATAACCTGCAGATTAGTCTGCAACACAAACTCATACATTTCTGTGCATTATCATCATATAATTGCATACTATCATCATTTCAATTTGGTATCCCCGTACCGATACATTAACATCATAGTTTTCCAATTAGAATTAGATTTCATAATATCCCATAATTCAACTCGTCACCCATTCACAAGATTATCATTTTCCCAAAAGAGATTTCATCATATCCAACATCGTTCTAATAGTATTTAAACATTCAACAATTTCACTTTCTCACAATATGTCGCATCATATACATCATCATCAATAACATTTTAAACATTCGTAAAATTTACATTCACATAATAGATCGCATTACATGCATCATCATTAGTAACATTTAAACATTCATTACAGTTCATAAGTTTAAAGTTTAAGCATATCACTTAACAGTTTCACTGTGACTAGGAAATAAAGTGTATAGGTCTCAGGTAACACTGGTCGTCTAAGTCAAAAGGTGGTGTTACTTACACCCCACCTTTGAGAAACATGTTCTCGAGGTGGTCAAAATAGTGAGGGATGGTCTCGCCATAGTGTCTTGGCGTCCTCCCAAGTAGTAGATCCTAGACTATACTTGTCCCACTAGACCTTAACTTGATCTACCAGACGGTTTCTGAGCTGTCAGACTCTACGGTCCAGTATGCGTAGCGGTTCTACCATGAGGGTTCCCACATCCGATACCTGCAATTCTTTCCAATTTATTCTATGTGATTCATCAGCAACATAATGACATAAAACAGATACATGAAATACATTATGAGTTTTATGCAAGTGGGGTGGAAGTACGAGACGATAGGCAACGGGTCCAATTTTCTCTTGGACCCTAAATGGCCCTATAAACCAAGGTGACAACTTTTTCCCCTTATCGAACCATATGGTACTCTTATTAGGCCCGATACAAATGAAAACTTGGTCCCCCACTTCATAATTTCGGTCGGTCATGTGTGCATCCGCATAACTTTTCTGTCTATCCTGTGCTTCCTTTAGTCTCTGCCTGATCTGAATCACCTGTTCCTTCATTTCCTGAATCAATTCTGGCCCAAATGTTACTCGGTCTTCTAGTCTATCCCAACTCAATGGTGTTTTGCATGGCCTTCCATACAAATCTTCATATGGTGGCATTCCGATGGAACTATGATAACTGTTATTGTAGGAAAACTCTACCAAAGGTAGGTACTTCTCCCACTGGGTTTGATTATCCATTACATACATCTTAAGCATGTCTTCCATAACTTGATTTACTCTCTCAATTTACCCATCTGTTTCAGGATGATAAGTTGTGCTTAAGTTCAATTGAGTCCCCAACGCTGACTGTAAACTGGTCCAAAACCTAGATGTGAATCTGGAGTCCCTATCTGAAATAATCTTCTTAGGTATCCCATGCAAACGGATAACCTCGCTTACGAACACTCGTGCCACATAAGTAACATCGTAAGTGTCTCTAACTGGAATGAAATGATCACTCTTGGTTAACTTATCCACTATCACAAGAATGGCATTGTGTTTATGAGATGTGAGTGGCAATCCTACAACAAAATCCATAGAGATGACTTCCCACTTGGACATAGGGACGTCATGTGGTTGTAGGAGGCCTGCCGGGTGATGGTGATCGACCTTCACTTGTTGACACTCTAGGCATATGGTGATGAAATGGACTACATCGCACTTCATGCCTACCCAAAAGAAGAGTTTATTCATCTCTGCATACATCTTCTTTACACCCGGATGTGTGCAATAAAGTTCTCTGTGGGCTTCCTTCAGTATGATGCTTCGAATATCCCCATACTCCAAGATGTACATCCTTCCTCGATATCTTAACAATCCGTCTATTTCCAGATTATATCCTTCATACCTTGGGTCTATCTGCCTCCCACTCTGGAGGTTTGAAGTAACCTTTAAATACCAATTGTCTCCTAGTAGTTGTGTCAACACGTGTTCCCTCATACTGACCTTTAAGGGTACCAAGGAGAAGATACGTGGTCTCCTACTCAAGGCATCTGTGACCACATTTTCCTTTCCCTTTATATATGAAATACCAAAATCATACTCACTCATAAACTCACTCCATCGCCTTTGCCTGGCATTCAGATCTCTTTGAGTGAAGATATGTTTTAAGCTTTGATGGTTCATTTTAAGTTCAAAATTTTTCCCCACAAGATAGTGCCTCCAAGGTTTCATAGCTAGCATTACAGCTGCCAACTCTAAATCATGAGTCATGTATAACTCTTCGTGCTTCTTCAACTTTCTTGTTGCATAAGCTATCACTCCTCCATCCTGCATTATCACGGCCCCCAACCCTTGTTTTGAGGCATCTGTGCAAACCATGAAGTCCTTTTCCATATCTGGCACTCGTAGAATTGGCGCACTAGTTAGTAACCTCTTAAACTCAATGAATGCGCTATCACATTCTTCTGTCCAATCATACCTGACCCCTTTGCGTTGCAAGGTGGTGATGGGTTTCGCTATTTTTGAGAATCCTTCCACAAATATTTGGTAATAACCCGCTAGCCCCATGAAGCTTCTCACCTCATGTGCATTTTTCGGCACTGGCCATTCCATAATGGCCTTTACCTTTTCTGGGTCCACTGAGATTCCTTCACCAGAAATGATATGACCTAAATAGTATATCTTCTTCTGGAAGAAGGAACACTTCAAAAACTTCCCATGCAATTTGTTCTCCTTAAGGCAAGACAACACTATTCGCAAGTGTTCCTCGTGTTCTCTTTCATTCTTGGAATAGATGAGAATGTCATCTATAAAAACTTGTACAAATCGATCTAAGTACTTCCGGAATATGTTGTTCATGAGGCTCATGAATACTGCTGGCACATTAGTCAATCTGAAAGGTACTACAACAAACTCGTAATGTCCAAACCAAGTTCGAAAGGCAGTTTCGGGATATCTACTTCCTTAATCCTCAACTGATGATACCCAAATCGCAAATTGATCTTTGAGAATATCATTTCTCCTTGCATTTGATCAAAGAGGTCATCTATTCGTGGCATTGGGTACCTATTCTTCACCGTAGCACGGTTCAAGTCCCTGTAGTCTATACACAATCGTAAGAATCCATCCTTCTTCTTTACAAAAATTACCGGTGTGCCCCAAGGGGAGACATTGGGCCTTACTAGCCCTAAGTCTAGTAACTCCTTCAACTGCATTTGCAATTCACAAAGTTTCGGTGCCGTCATTCGATACAGAGTCTTGGATATTGGTTTTTCACCAGGTTTTAGCTCAATAGTAAAATCAAGCTCCCTCTCGAGAGGTAACCCTGGTAACTCGTTCAGGAAAACATCCTGAAATTTTGACAAAATCGGGTACTGATCCAATGAGGGTCCCTTCCTTTCTTTCACTGCCTCTACTACATAAAGTCGACACCCTTGTCTCAAGCATCGCTTGACCTTCATAGTTGATATAAAGCATAATAACACTTTTCTCTGTACACCTTGGATCTCTATTGGTCTTCCTTCATCATCGACACAAAGCACCCTCTTTGCAAAACAATCTACCAAAGCTCGATGAGATGCTAACCAATCCATTCCAAAGATTAGGTCATACGCCCCAAGAGCAGTGATGTATACCTTAAACTTGGTGGTGCACACTCCTAGGTCTACTATACAATTATCGACACTAGGTCCTATAGCTTGTTTTTCCCCCGAAGCCATCTCGACTTGTTTAAAGTCATCGTGCTCGTAGGCTACCAACCCACTCTTTTCTAATGCAGATGGTGAAATGAAACTATCTGTCGCATCAGAATCAAACAATATCTTAACATTAATATGATTTAGCGTACCTGATGACTCCACCACAGTGGATTGATGTTCAGCCTGGCAGTTATTAACCACTGCGTAAATCTGGTGGTTGCTACTTGACCTCCCCATTGGTGCCTTTCCTTCTCTATGCACAAGCCCTGATTGTAACTCTGGACAATCCCGTTCATAATGGGGTCCGTCGCATCTCCAACAGGTAATATGAGATTGAACCGGTGCACTGTTATGTGACTGATTTTGAAATGAGTTCCTTCCCCTGGAACCCCTGCCCCTACTAGTTGTTCCCCGAGATGGTCGTGGACCTGTCTGTACCGTTGGCAATGAACAAGATGCTGCACTAGTTGCCATTGAAATCCCTGCAGCTACTGTCCTTGGCATGACTCTGTTACCATAAGGTGGTGGCCTTGAGCCCCCTCCCCTAGGAAATTTCCTTGGGGTCTTTCCTACGAATCCAGGGCGATGTGGAAATGTCGATCTTGTACCCCCTATTAAGTTCATGTGTTCTTCCACGTAACGCGCACTTTCTACCGCCTCCGCTACTAAAGACAGTTTCCACATCCTCAACATAGATTTTATCTTCAGGTTTAATCCATAAACGAAGCGCTCTGCCTGTCGCTGGTCATTGTCCATATACGAAACGTATTTGACCAGTTCCATAAACCTGATCTCATATTCTTCTATAGTTCTGTGTCCTTGTACTAAGGCATGAAATGCCCCTACCTATTGCTCCTCGTAGTATGCTGGTAGATATTTCCTTCGGAACCTCTCCTCGAAAAGTTCCCAAGATACTGTGTCTGGGGTAAGGTGTAGTTTTCTTTCCAAGTTGCCCCAGCAGTTCAAGGTGCTGTCTCTTAACTAGAAAATTGTGATCTTTGCCTTTGAATTGGATGCATAGTCCTTTAAGGAAAAACACCTTGTCATGCCTTCCAACCAGGCTTTCGCGTGTTCACTGGCACGACCCCCGACAAACTCTGGAAGTTTGATCTTCTGTAATTCTTGCGTGATGTCTTCAGGTGGAATTCCTCCCCCTAAATCACTTGATGCTTCTAGATTACCCATTCCAGATGGAGGTGGTTCCACTTCGGTCCTTGCTGGTTGGTGCCCGTTTAAAGTCTCATTAATGGCTTCCAACGAGCACAGTATGAGGGCTAGTTCGAGCGATGGTGGTGGTGGTGGTGGTGGTGTTGGTGGTGTCGGTGGTGTTGGTGGCATCCGTAATGATGCTCCCCTGCCTCGACCCCTTCGAGTCTGACCATCTTGTATGACTTAACCTGCATCACCCCAAAGTTATCAGGGTGAGTTCCAGGACGTTTCAAATCGGTGCTACTTAAACTTAGAAACAAGGTTAGGCGTAAGTTTTCTTTACTTGTCTGTAAACAGACATTACTCCATCAGGGGATTGGCTAGGTTTGGATTAGGATTAAGCATCTAAGCTTGGTTAACATCGTACTTTAAGGTAGATTAACCTTACACTTTAATAAAATAATTAATTTAAAATAATTAATACACTAATTTAACCCAAATTATCTTTACTTTAATTTATACTAACTTGACCTTATTTATATATAAATTATTTATACTAAATTATTTAATTTATTTTAAATTATTTTTATACTTTAAAATATATATATGAAGAAAAATGACTAAACCTGCACCCAAGGATTCGGGCACACATGGGTTCCACGTGCTCGTCTTTCTTCCTCAAGCTCCCTCATATCTAACCCCCAAATTCTACACCTGTCATCTCTTCGAATCCCTATGCGTTCTTCTCACTCACTGAGACCCTCCTCGCGTCATTCTTTCTCCTCCACAGATCTGCCTTTTCTCTGTTCAGAGGTTTCCTGGATTTCCCTTTCCATGGTTCACATCCTCATCATTGTACTGAGCACTTTACTAGCGCTGGTTATTGATGTATATTCTCCAGTTCATTTTGCAGAAACAGAGTATATTGATGTGGTCACTGACAAGATCCAAGACTTGGAATCCAGTCTCCTTGAAATGTTGGGAACCAATCCCCTGTCTGTACACTTTGCGGAGCTCGCCCTCATCTATGGTAAGAGGCATGATTCAGTCTGCCCGCTTGTGCATAGCCTCAGTACCTTCGGGAAGAATGATGAGTTGATTGAGTCAAGAATATGCATAAACCTTCCTTACGCTATGGTAATGAATGGTAATTTCCTTTTTTGAAACAAAATGATTTGCTTGTAATTCTAGCTCTGTACGGATTTTGGTATTTTGCTTTCAATTTATTTCATTTATATTTATAAATTTATTTGTCTGTGCATATGCATGTAGTTATATGGGTGAAGATGTTAGGTGGGTGTATGCATATATGTTGTCTTCTCGTATTGCCCACGGCCCTTTGCTCCTAACTGTGAAATTCCCCACTTAAATTTCAGGTTTCGAGGTTTCCTTATGCCCGATGCCGAGAGTTTCCTGTCCTCACGGACTCCCGATCTCCGATATGTCGATGC
This sequence comes from Picea engelmannii, assembly GCA_009831015.1. Lineage (NCBI taxonomy): Eukaryota > Viridiplantae > Streptophyta > Pinopsida > Pinales > Pinaceae > Picea > Picea engelmannii. The sequence continues at coordinate 587,702 of ML778414.1, forward strand.
GCTACCTTCTAACTTTAGCCCTCCCTTGGATATGCTTTGGTCCATGTGACCCTATCCTATGTGACCGTAGTCCTATTCCCTATCGAGATTCGGGGTTTCGCGACTCTCGTTGTCACAAACCTCTGTCCTCACAGACTTCCGATCTTCGATATGCCGATGCGCTACCTTCTAACTTTAGCCCTCCCTTGGCTATCCTTTGGTCCATGTGACCCTGTCCTATGTGACCGTAGTCCTATTCCCTATCAGGATTCGGGGTTTCGTGACTCTCACTATCATGAACCTCTGTCCTCACAGACTCCCGATTACTGATTCTCCGATATGGCACTTTATGTGCTAGCCCTCCAGGCTAGACATCCCCCTCATATGACCGTCGTTCCATGCGACCACCGTCATACTCTCTGTCGGGATTCAGGGTTTCGCAACTTCTCCTGGCGTGATTTTCTCGTCACCGAGAATCCCAAAATGTCGATCCCCAATGCACATGTGAGCTCTCTCCTCCATGTCACCACTTCCTCATCGCTCCATTGGGTATCGCAAAATCGTGACTTCTAATGCAACAATTCCTTTGTATGCAGAAACCTCAAAATGTCAAACCTCGACTCTTTTAGATCCTCGGACACGCGTCCCTCAAATTGAACGGCTCTGACCGTGTCAGGAAATTGTGGATCGCGATTCCATTGTGCAAGAGTTTCTCGACTCCAGAAACTCCGATATCCCGAACTCCGACTTTCCGGGATCTCTCGCCACGCGTCCTCGCTGATGGACGGTGTTGATCTTGTCGGGAAATCGTGGATCGCGATTTCGCATTTCAAAAATTCTTTACCTGTGAAAACTCCGATGCCCCCAAACACCGACTCTTTAGGATCTCATGCCACACGTCCTCGCCGATGGACGGTTCAAAACTCCCATTGGGATATCGCGGATCGCGACTCCAACATGCGAGTGTTCTATGTCCTAGAAAACTCCAATATCCCAACTCCCCGATTGGCTGACAGCTGGCCTCCACTACGCTTCTTTCCTCCTTCTCTACTATGACGACAGTTGGCCCCCACTCATCGGGGTTTCACGGATCGTGAATTCAAAGTGCCTAAACATCATGTCCCCGGGATTCCCGATTTCCCGATGGGCCAAACGCCGATGATTCTCGATGGTTGCCACTTGTCCCGCAGATGGACGGCTCTGATTGTATCAGGATTTTCTCTACGGATTTCCCGACCTCTTGCTCACAGAGTTCCTGACTCTTCCCGGATGATGGAAACCTGTCCTCCACTCTGACTCTGGTGGTCCCACAACGCTTACGTCACTGTCGGGATATCGCGGATCGCGATTCCCAGCGACGAGGTTTCTTTGTCTTCGAAAACCCCGATTTCCCGATCCCCAACTCTTTGGGATCTCTTGCCACGTGTCCCTACTGTTTGGATGGCTCTGATCCTATCGGGAAATCGAGAATTGCGATTCCTTTACGCAACGATTCTACACTCCTGAAATCCCCGATGGGTAAAATCCCGATACCTCCCCAGAATGTTGATGCGTGTCCTGTCGAGATCAATGGTTAGGATCCTTTCTCGGGATTTCGAGAACCACAAGGTCTCGATTCTTCGGCTTAACAAAACCCCGATTCTCCAATGATTGACCTCCTATCAGGCTCTCTTGGGTGGCGCTCGATTGCTGCCACGCGTCCCTCCAACGGATGACCCCGATTACGTCGAGATTTCGAGACTTCCAATGACCCATTTCTCTTGTCCTCAAGAACTCCGATTTCCCAATTGACAATATGTCGACGAGCGCTTGATCTCCGCCACGTGTCTCTCTTCAACAGACGGTCCAGATCTAATATCGCTATTTTGAGACTTAAAATGTCCCGACTTCCCTGACCTCGTGAATCTCGATTTCACGAACATTGATATCCCGATGTCTTCACACATCTCATCGGGATTTCTCCTCCTGTATCCCTCGAGGACTTAACTCCCTCGCAACTCCTTGTAGATCCGATGGCTGTCGGGTATTCGCCTGAGATTTGATGGCTCAGATCCGTTCTCCCGCATAATAGGCATCTCTCCTTCGGGATAATCGATTAGTTGCATAAAACATTACGTAGTGTTAAAATTGCTTTCTTGGCAAGGTTAAAATTTGTATGGGTCTATAGTTCCTGAGATTCTTCATTATTTAAAATTTTACCGAGGCTAATATAGGCAACTAGTTTACACTGTTCACGCGCAATACAAGTCTTCTAAATATCCTTTTTCTGACTGCGCATTGGTAGTTCCTCATTTAGGTAAGTTCGAGGTGAAGTAGGCCTTTTCAAGGTCTTGCAAAAGTCCTATTGAATTTTATATAGTATAATTCATGTAGTTATGGAATCTTTCCAACTTCAAGCCTTCGACAAAAGTTTCCCTCTACATTTCCATCGATTTCAGGTGGCTGTCTTACCTGAAACTTCATTGACAAATATTGCTCAATTAAAATTAAATTATCAACTCTTTTTTTTTTTTGTGCTCAATAGCTTTATCAGGCTTCTTTAAGGGTAGCCATTTTATAGGAAGTGATCCTTCAAACTTTCTGGTTTGCTGCCACTATTTTAAAGACACTCCTTTGAATATTCAGACTAACTGTAGTAGCCATATATGATCCAATTACAGGGTATTGCCTAAAACGGTTGCTTGTGATATATATGACACCATTTGCTTGGATAATATAGGGGTGCTATCCTGAGTATATTCTCTGATACTGTATCAGTCATATTCTGTCAAGCTGAATGTTGCTTGACACAATCTATTAAGACACAATTAACGTGTGTTTCTTATAGGTTAAGCATGGCTGGAGTTAATCGTGTGGGATTTTGGCCCTTAGGCCCAGATTTCGAACTAAGACGCTCTGATACCATATGTAACAGCCAAATAATTCTAAACAACATTTACTTCCATAAGCAATTTATTTCATGAACTGAGATAACAACTTCATAACATAACAACAATCTTTATAAAAACAACTTCAGCAACTTGGATTTATCAATGAATAATGCTTTTATTTCAGAATGAAATAAATACATAATTTAACAATTTACCTGGTTCTGATGCTAATTTCTGTTGCCTTGCTGCCTTGTTGTTTCCTTCCTGCTACCTGATACCTGGATCAACACTGCCACAAACAAGAAAATAACTGCCCAAAACTATTGTCCTCCCTGCCAACTAGGAAAACTACCTAGCTCCAGGGTATCTACAGATATCCTGGCCCCCGTGCCCAAAACCTCCAGCAACTCGGTGCCTTACTGATCAAAAGCCACCGTCCGAAACTCTCTGCTCACAACAAATCTCATAGTCTTCCCCCATCCTTCCTTTGTCGAATCCCCCTCACATAATCCCCCCTTTTTCCCTTATTCCTCCTTCACCGACTCATGCAGTTACTTCTCCAACCACCCCCCGTCCTCCGTCATTCGTCCTCCTTCAATGTTTTAGCTTCTTGGGATTCATAGGCTATCCCTCTCTGCATACGCAACCATTTTATAACATTTTTCATTGATCTCTTAAATTTATTTCTCAGGTCATTAAATGTGATCTGTAGTTAAATTATTACTTAGTTAACCACAATTATTTTCTTTAATTAATTTTACTTTGTACTCTTTAAGCATTTATCCAATTAGGGTCGTTACATTCTCATTCTCGTATGGACATTCAATCCACCATATATTCTCCATGATAGGTTGGGTGAGTGGGTATATGGTGATATTTTGAATAGAGAGTCCATTTGAGATGGTCATTTCTCCTTATCTACAACCAATAAATGCATTGGTTGTGGCCAACCAAGGTCGTCCCAAAATAACAGGATTCCCTTTGGTAGGATCCTTGGAATGAATGACAAGAAATTTTACTGGGTACTCCCATGAGGATAATGTAACTATGATATCATCCAATATTCCTTCAAGTATAACCTTTGTCTTATCTGCTAATTCCAAAATGGTTGCGGTAGGTCTAAGAAGAGGTTTTAATTGTAATTCCTCCAAGGCAGTAATATTCATAACATTGATGGTTGCCCCTAGGTCTATGAGTGTTTTTCTGATGGAAACCTCATTAATGGTTATGGTCACTACAGGGTTCCCTGGGTTCCCATATTTTGTGACCCTATGGTGCTCTGATATATACTCAGAGAGTTATCCTATCACATGTATTATTTGAGGATCCTTTTGCTTCCTTCCTATATGCTTAATACACAATTCTTTGACCACCTTACTGTAAATCAGAATGTTCTGGATGGATTGTAGAAAGGGAGTTTTGACATAGATATTCTTCAATTCATTCAATATGTCAAATTTCGGTCGAGTGGAAGGTTCCTCGATCACTAATCTCTTTGGATAAGGAGGGGCCTTCATAATTTGTGAAGGCTCATTTTGGGGAATCTTGGGTTCTTGGTCCTTAAGAATGATAACATCTTCCCACCTAGTGTCATTTGTGGGTTTTTTGGGGGTTTCCTCGTGTTGTTCTTCTCAAATGACTACTGAAGGCCTCTACTTGTCCAAAATGTTTCTTGACCTTAGTTGAATCTCTTGTAATGGAACAAGAGAAATAACATACGTCGGAAAGTCTTGCATCTCAACATTGTGAAGAGGTTGAGTGGTTTTGTTATTATTATTGGGAACTGGTTGTGTCGGTAGTAATTTCGGTCTTGGGGAGCTTTCATTCTGGTATTGTTATGGCTTTTGTGGAATAAAAGGTAAAGGTGGGGGAACAAAACCTGGTAGAAGCTGCAGTGTGTTAAGTGGAAACTGAGGGTAAGGATGGGTGGGCATAGGGATAGGTGTAGCTTAAGGGTTCCCTTGTTTATGCCCTCCTCTCCATCCTTGAAGCCAAGGATGGTGATACTATGTATACCAGCTTCTCCAACTTGATGAGTTCTACTGTTGTAGTTGTTGATAATAGGGTGGATCTTGAGGCTATAGATCTGAGTATGTAGGTTGATTCCTAGGTTGCCATGGCTTCCTAGGTACATAAGAGGACTGCCTCAGATCCCCAATTATATATATGGCTAATAACCCGAGCACAATGACGAGAAATTTTCAGTTGAGTGGTCCTTAGTGCAAAATCTACAAACTGAAATATTATCTAATGGGCATTCCCTTAAGGAATGCTTCCTTCTGCATATTGGGGAAAATATGCTCATTGCTGCATTTTCCTCCTCCTTCTTATTTTTAATCTTTAGGGTGTCCAACTGAGAATCGATTGTGCTTAAGATATATGTTTTGAAGTTCTATAAGAGGTTCTCTATCTCTACCCTTGTGATACCACCTGCACTAACTATTTTTAGGTTTCTACTATAAGGATCTCAAACAATCTTTCATGTTTTAGCTCTACCCCTTGAGTAGTTCCTACACATTTCACAGATTTCAGTCAATGGCTTATGGGATATGTAACCTGATGCCATCATGTTAATTATCTCTAAGTATTACTTTGAAATTCCTGTAAGGAAAAGATCCCTGACTAAATCATCTATAAGGTCATGGTACTTCGATTTCCGTGAGATATAAGCAAACCATTCCATATAATCCTTGAGATTCTCCTCCTCTAATTTGTATATTTTAAATATATCATTATGAGAATCCTTGGACTTGCAGTAGAATTGGTATTTCTTAACAAATATATATTTCATGCCTTCCCAAGACCTAATACTAGACTCTCCCAACCCCATGAACCATCTTAGTGCGAAGTCCTTGAGGGTGGCATGAAATATTTTTAGTTTTTGCACATCTTGAAAGTAATTGTAGCTTCTACACAAGATGTAGAACTCAAATAGGAAGGTATATGGGTCTTCCCTGATTTTACCGTAAACGGTGGGAAGTGTCGAGAGTGGAATGCTTTTCATATTGGCATTTTGTGTGGTGTCCAAAATTAGAAACCCAAAGGTGGTTTTGGTTTGGTTTCCAGCTTCTTCTTCCTCCTCGTGTCTTACATGTTTGTGACCCTCCTGATCATGCATACTGAATTGGTTTCCAAAAAGAAAGTACCTCAATGGTTTTATCCTTGAAGATAACAAGGTATCCCAAGTTTCTTTTCTAAGAAAGGTATCCCTTTGATAGTAAGGTCTTCCTACTTCTTGTATGTCCAGGACTCTACTCGAGTCAGTTGAAACTATTGGTGCCAAAGTTTTTGTTTCAACTTGAGAAACAATTATAATGGATGAACTACCAAATAAATTATTCACTTGTTCAGTTTCATTGATGTCGACAAAATTAGGATCTCCTGATGGTGGTGAAAAAACAAAGGTTGTGTTGGTTGGTTCTAAAGATAGCTCAAGCAGTCTTGCCTCTTGCGCCGCTATTATTGATGCTTCAATTTTTTGTTCTATAGTTCTCCTAGTTTTGGTCTCTTCAAAGACTACTTTATCTCTTTGGGTTGAGCTAACCCCTACTTTGTTGTATCGGTTTGCGGAGTTTATGAGTGGAGTGTTCCTTTCCCCAAAAAGGTTAGAAGGAACCTTTGTCGAAAAGTTTGGTTTGGTTTTAATGTATCTTCCCTTTGGTTCCCTAGGTTTGTTCATAAAAGAAAATAAAAAGAAAAACTACCATTGGGTTTGGGAGAACCTGCTATAACAGATGCACAGGTTCTTACCTCTCGTCTTAAATTTCCCCTGCCACCAAACTAATGCTAAGGTTAAGAAATGATCAATCTCCTAACTATTTCCTACCTTAAGACAACTCCCCGACAATGACGCCAAAAATTATGGGTATTCTATATGCACTAAATCCCTCAATTAAATTGTCAACCCAAGGTAAGTAAATTTATATTTGTAGCACTGCATGTGCCAAGGAGGAAAAACTATAGGAAGTATTGTCTATCTAAGGGGATGGTCTATCTAAGAATTAATCTACTTAAGAAATGACTCTTTCACTTTTATCAATTAGAAAATCCTATTAATGAACTCGAACTATTTACCCTAAGAAACTTCAAGCAATGGATGGATGGATTATTCCTAAAGAACCAAATCAAATCCTACTTTGAACAAGTTAATCTATTCAACCTAATGAACAACAACAAGTAAATTACTTTTGACCTTTTATCTTTAAGAAAATAAGCAAACATACAACTAATCTATCAAAACTATTCAACAAGTAAAATAAACTGTATTCTTAAAACAAAACTAATAATCATTTCTATTTTGCAAGAGAGAAATCTTAACCTACTTAATCAAAAAACATCATGACTGTATTCATATACTAATTAATCAAACAATTCTTAATTTGCAAACAAGAAATGATCATTCAAATATGATGATTATGTTTTTGGTGCTTAATAACATCAAGATGGCATATGACTATTAATTATGACTCAAGAGGGATTAATTCAATGTTGACTTCTACAGAGAAATGGAAAGTGTGAAATAAGAAATCTAACGAAATATTTTCCATTATAGAAGAAACATTAAATATCCTGAAAATCCACATGATCTCTAAATTTCATGCATCAATCCTCGATGATTTAAAAGTATTATTATACTAATTTGAGCACACTCTTATTATAACTTAGGCAAGTTTACAAAACTACAAAATTATGACTAAAAATCTTAACTCAAAATCAATCTTCTATTTAAATTTGCAAATCAAATCTAAAACTGAGATTTCATAATCAAACTAGGTTAATCCTACCTTTAAAACCCAAATTTCAAACTAGAATACTTGTACAAACATAATCTCAAAATCTACTTCTATCCTACCATACTAAAACAAGGTTAATAAACCAATTAAATCTATGAAAACATAACTTGAATTGAGAGTTAAATGCAACTTAACTACAACTACTAAAACTTGCAATTATGTATCCATCAAAGCTTGTACAAGAAACTATGTCTAAACTAATCCTTTGTTTTAAACACTACTCTGTTTTAATCTGCAGAAATCAATTTAAAATATTAACACATCATCTAAGTCAGTAGCTTGCAAGACAATTGGTAAGAAATAAAAGACACAACATGACACATAACTATCTCTTATAAGAAACCTACAAAAGAGGAATTAGACAATTAAATTATGAACAACAAACACAGTATTTAAAAACTACAAAATACATATAACAGAGAAACAAAGTGAATTATAACTAAGAAAATGAAACAAATGATCTATATATATGAAAAAACACCTAGACCACTGGTGGCTCCTCTAGCAGGTCATGGCTACTCTTCAAATACAAAACGTAGGCTCAAATCAACATGATTCTGTCATTAAGTTAAAAAATACACAGTCTGAACATAAATTTGCAGATATGTATCAATCACACAGTGAAATGTCTTCTTAAAATTTAGTCTTATGGTCTAGCCACTACTGGTGGTATTTATAGAAACTTACAGTTCAAGAGGTCGACCACTGGAAGGGTCGACCTCCTCTTAAAATGGCCACTTCCATTAAATGCGCTCTAACAACTTTGGCTTATAGAAACTGGGTCATCCAATCAACTATTAACATAACTGCCTAATCTGATATGTCATGAGATATGTAGGTGGAGGCCATGAGGGGGCACAAAACCCAGGTCGTCAATTCTCCCATCATAGGCCGCCAATGTGCCAACCACCAACTCGCCTGTGCTCTAAGTGATGGATCACCTATCATATGGAGTGTCAGATCACGTACCAGAGGGGGTGTTGGACGAAGTGTTAGATGAGCTACTGGATGGAGGATTAGACTGTAACATCCCTCTCTGGCGCACTGAGAAATCTTATTCTTTGAGGACACTTTCTCGCAAGTGATTCATACTATTATGATATTAAAACATTTGTCCTTGATTATGATGCGTTATGATAGATGAAATGATGTTTTACTACATTGACATAGACATGTGCAATTGACTCGGTTTTACTGAGTGTGTAGGGTTTTGGAACTTGAGGATGTAGAGGCATTGACAGAACCCCTTGGACTCTGGATCGAGTCAGGGAGTGTGCTATTGGGGTTTGATTGTTTTACTTTGATTCTAGTACATTTTATTAGATGATATGATGTGGACATGTTCTGAAAAGATTTTTGATGATGCAGGCTAACGACAGCTTGCCGACCAGACTCACATATGGAGTAAAGGGGCCACACACAACTACAAGATAGGTTGAAGGAGAGGTGTGGACAGCAACCCTGCCACAGCCTACTAGCACTCATGTCGTGGCTCGAATTGTAGGTTAACGATTACATAGTTCAAGAGGAGCCACGGTGATTCTAAAGGGCACGCAATAAGGCAGGGGCCTTATTCGTTAGAAGCCCTTAGTCTCCCACAAGTTCACATAGCAGAGTGTTGACTCCAGGGATTATTGATGTCTACCAATCAGTCAAGAGGCGAGTGGCACCCTTGGAGCACGTGGTGCATCCTTAAGGGCACGTCGCGCAAAAGAAACACTAGAGGAAAGTGGCACCCTTGGAGCACGTAGTGCGTCCTGAAGGGCACGTCGCATTGATGGTGTTAAGGGAACGAACCTAGATGGCCCTAAGACTAATATCTCATTAAGAAATTTTAAAACAACTTCCCTAATTAAAATGTCACCCAGTTCAGAATCTAAGTCCTAAGTTTGAAACTGGCTAGGGGTAAAATTTTGTCTACCCTTGAGAAAACATCCCTAAAAAAGTTAAAGTAGTAAAATTTAAAATAAAAACCCTTTAAGTAATAATTTTGGTCTTCATAAATTTTTGGGGTAAATAAAGAGAGTAAGTAATTAACTAAAAGCTGTGGATATAAAATATAAAGAAGAATTTAATTATTTTTAATTTTTGATAGTTTAAAAAGATGCTGAATTAATAATAAAAGGGAAAAAGCGGGTTAAATTGCAACTATCGTTTTTAGCTCTAATAAAAAGGGGAAAGAGGGAAATTATAACATTTAGGAAACTAGGGAATGGAGGTAACTTAAAAATGGAAAGAGGGGAACTTATGGTATAAAGCGAGGTCAACTTAGTAAAGAATCTGCAATTAAGAACCTGCTAAATTGAACTAAATTAGCAACTTCATTTTAGGGAAAGTATTTAAAACCTGTAAGGGAATCTAGGGACACATAGGAGTAAAAATAGGAGTAACTCTAGGTGGGTGAGGGAAATAAGACCTTTTAATAAATTAAAGAAAATAGTTAATGGATAAATGTGGGGGATGGATGACACTTGTACGAAGGAGAGTTTTTAGAATATTTTTATTAAAACTTAAATTTAATGAGATTAGGGAAAGAATGAAAGTTCTAAAATTCTATAAAAGAGAGAAAGGAGAAGAAATAAGGGGATCGACTATTAGTGTAATGTTACACTGTTAGAGTAGTGACTTGACTAATTTACTTATGGGGAGTTGGGATTTCTCAGCTCGGATAGGAGTGGTATCTCGGCCTTGCGAGGCGAGTTGGGAGCTATACGTACCATCTGGATAGTGTGTGGCCCCTTTGCGGCTCAGGGGGATAAGGGGGAAGTAGAGTACCCCTAGCATTGGCTGGGAGGTACCGGTGAGGTCTCAACGGTCGGCAAGAGAGAGCAGCACAGAGCGCGCAGACATCATTTGAGGTAAGCGATAAGGCAACGGTATGCTCGTTATTTTTAGAGTAGAGTGCATTATGAACTTATGATTGATCTGTATGTTGATTGTAAATGGATGAATTTTTCCTGGAGCATTGCTCGTTCGAATGATTGCCTAAAATTATTGTGGTCAACATTCTGGTTTGGGTTTTACTGTTCCTCGGTTGGGATCTTTATACTTCTGCGTTACTCTTCGTGCTGCATTTTCCGGATTGGTATTTCCACATTTAAATTATTGCTGCATAAATTTTACAGTCTTTGATAATCACTGCTATAGTTAATGCATTGTTGTATATACATTGATGAGTTTTAGTGGTGAATCCGTTCTGCATGATATATATATATATATATATATATTGCCTTTGTTTTTAATAGAGGAAGAAAAAATTTTGAATTCGTTCGATAAAGGGTGTAATGGCCACCCAAATCTTCTTGCCCTGCTCCGATGTCCAGCGTTAAGAAATTTAACTTTGATATTTCTTTTTCAGAATGATATATATGCCAGCAATAGATTTCAAAGGGTCACTAACCCTTCTCAATCCAATTCTATGAGATGTTTGGCTTCGGTATCTTTTAACGAACCTATGCATGTGCTTGCAGTTCTAGTAGTTGACCCATCCTTATGTATCTTGTACTGCGTTCTCTATTAAATCAACTCTGCTTCAATATCTAAACTGAGAAGTGGACTGGTTTCTCCCTCGGGCCCATTGCTGGTTGTTATAGCTTCTAGTAGCTTCATGGACCTCTCTTTTATTCTTCCACTTCCATGTCCGACAACGTAAGATTTTGTGCATTCAGAAAGATCAGTCTAGCATTTTTGAAAATGATTTTTATATATATATATATAACTTATTCCTTACAATTATGGAAATTTCGTTTTCATAAATGGTTATAGTAAAACTGTATCTAAAAATTGGTTGGGTAAATTGGTTACTGAAATTTCGTTTTTGGCAATCTCATCCTGCATTTTTTTTTACCTCTATCGCTGACTGTGTAGCTACAACAACGTTCATTTTCCCTTTTGGGGTGTAATGTAATGGTTGACGGTGTGGCTTGGGATTAGAGATGGAATGGGTTCTGTCGACTTAGTCGCCATCCTTGGGCGTGAATTCCATTAGCTCAACCTGTGTTTCATTTTCTTTATTGTACTACTGAATTTATTATGACTCTTGCGTTACGATTTTCCAATTTTATCACTGATGAAATTTAGTTATGATCCTTGACTGTTAGATATCATGTGTCGGTGCTCCATTCCTGACAATTGATATTTATGGGAGTCAGTATTAATAGTATCACTATGCACTGCCCTTGATTGTCGTGCCTTGCACAGATGTTTTGTTCGTCTTAGGTCTCCTATCATTTATGGAATACCTAAGTAATAGATGCACGACTATTTTTACTTTAGTTTACTACTTACTAATGGGTGTTGGAACGACAATTGTACTTAAATTTTAGCTAGCGTTCCTACTGGTTGTGATTGTAACTACTATGGCAGTTAATTGGGTAACGATTTTATTAGTTCTAAAAAATACACTCTAGTTGAATATTGTTATACTCTCTTTTATAATGTAAATTTTATTAGTATACAATTTTAAAAAAATACCTTTTAATTTAATTCAATTTTAGTGTTTTACAATTTAATTAACTTTACTGTTTTACAAATTGTTTTACTTTTTATGTGAATTTTATGGTTCTACAATTTACAATTCATAATTAAGGTGATTTTGTAATTATTAAAAGTATTTATAGACTTCAATATGAATTATGGGTATTGCTGTCACATCTCTTCAGATTGTTTGTAATACAGTTCTTTCCAATCAATTTTATAGTTTGGTAGGTCACATAACAGTCAAATTTGGATCTATAACTCCTTATAGATCAACAATCGTTTGTAAATATCAGCGATCTAATAAATCTAGCAATTCTATCTTATAATTGGGATAAGAAGAATTTGTCTAAATATAAATTTTAGCGGGTATGGTCTTCATGTAATTTGTGTATTGTTTTAATAATTGTTTAGTGGGTATCATCTTAATATATATTGAGTATTGTCTTAACATAATTTGGATATCACCTATTATGATTTGAATATTGTTTTAACATAATTGAGTATCGTTTTAATACAAATTGATTATCGCTCTAATACAAATTGGATATTGTTAACACAATTGGGGTATTGTTTAAATATAATGGGGATTTTTGTTAATTTAAATTCTAGTGGTGATTGTTCAAATCTTAGGAGGTATTTTTTTACTAGAGATGTTTGAAAAAGAAATCGTCTTAATGTAAATTAGTTCACCCCTTCATCTTTCGACTTCTTGCTTAAGCGATATGGTTCTGGGATGTTGATGAAGTCGTCCTAGTTTGCACTACCCATTGAGGGTGTCGATGTTTATTATAAGTAAGGGTTACAATTGGTTATGTAAAATTGATGTGCTTGGTTTCTTACGGTAAAGGTTCTAGCTACCTGTGTATTATTGTTGAGTTGCTAGGATGATTGTCCTTAGCTTAGTAGACTTGGTCTCTTGAGTCAGGTGGGATGTAGACACCTCCATGTTCCTTAGAACAGTTGCCAGCCCTAAGACCTTAAATGGTTAAAATCGATGGGAACCTGGGCTTGAGCGTTGCTTATGTGTCTTGGAGGTCCTAACCATTGCAGGGTAGGATGGATGGGTAGTCAGTCTTATTTTTTGTCGATTGATTGTCGTTTAATGCATACAGATACTTGATGTGCGTCTTAGGTCTTCATGTTGTGTTTTCATTGTATGCGTCTTTTTCATTGTCGGGTGGCAACATAGAGTCGAATGTGTTTATTACCCTTGTACACATGCACACACACAACATAAAAAAAAGAAAAATTTGCACGTGTTATATAAGGATTGTTGTCATAACTAGGAGGAGCGTTACACAGACTGTGAATTCACCCTGTTAGACACAGATCACACATTAGATCCTCATAAACATCAAATCAAACAGAATTTAAATCAAAACCATTGCAAAACATTGATTGCACATACCTATTAGAAATCCATGATGAATTGATACAAAATCCTTTGAAAACTCCTTCAAAATGGTCAATAACATATATAATACGGGTGCAAAAAGGATTCAATCTTCGCAACAAAACAATCAAAATATGAACCCAACACAGACATTCATATCATGAGGCATGATTGCTTGACTTAGGTGCATCTTTTCATATGACTCCCCATAGGGAGTGGTTCTTTGAATATGAAAGGTATGATCGAGGTAATGTTTTTGTAGGTGATGAGTTAACAACCAGAATCATAGGACGAGGAAAATTCAAGTTGAGTCTTATAAATGGAAGGATTAGAAAACTACCTGGTGTTCTGCACATCCTAGGATTGGCCAAAAATTTGATTTATGTAAGCAAAATGGATGATGCAGGGGTAAAAAAGGTATTTGAAAAATAAATTTGCAGGATGGTTCGAGGAGAAATGGTGTTGCTGAAGGGAGTTTGGATTGGAACTATGTATAGATTTAATGAATCAATATTAGTGATGGGTGTAATAGTTCCATCGTTCATGATATTGGATTAGAAGAAGAAAAAATACCTATAGTCTCTAGAGAAAAGGTTACGTCATGACATCAAAGACTGGGGCACATCGGAGAGAAGGGTCTTCAACTACTACATGGTAGAGGTATGGTTGAAGGTATGTATAATTTATCTCTGGATTTTGATTTCTGTGAACATCGTGTATATGGGAAGAAGAATCAGGTAAGATTTCTCTCTAGTGAAATGAGGGCAGAAGTAATTTTACAGCTAGTCCACAGTGATGTGTTTGGACCTATGTCAGTTTCATCATTATGAAAATCTATGTACTATGTCTCATTTATGGATGACTTCTTGAGGAATAATTGGATATATTTTCTCAAGAATAAATTGGAAGTCTTTGACAAGTTTAAAGAGTTTAAGGCTCTTGTTCAGAATCAAATAGAGAAAAGAATTAAGGTGTTGAGGATAGATATTGGTGGAGATTTTTGTGGTAATGAATTTGTAGAATTATGTAAGAAGTACGATATATAAAGGTAGAATACTACTCAATATAAAACTCAACAAAATGGAGTTTCATAAAGGATGAACAAGATGCTAATGGAAAAATCAAGGTGCATGATCAGTGGTGACAGGTTCGTGAAAAAATTATGGGCAAAGGCAGTGGGTACTGCATGTTACCTAGTCAACAGATCACCTTTGTCAGCACTAGATGACAAGACTCCACAAGAGGTATGAACTGGTAAGAAACCTTCTCTCACACATCTCAAGGTATTTGGATGTGAGGCTTATGTTCATGTTGCAAAGGAAATATGAGTAAGCTAGATAAAAAAGATGAACAATGTATATTTGTTGGGTATAAATATGGTATTAAAGGTTATAAGATTTGGAACCCAAAAACTAAGAAGGTTGTGTCTATCTGAGATGTGATATTTAGAGAAATAAAAGATGTTTTCAAATAGGATGTCCTACCAAATAAGAAAGAACCATAGAAACTAGAGTTTTATTTAAAGGATGATGAATCAGACTCTACAAAAGAACACGAATAAGAAGAAGAAGATTCTCATACTCGAGTATTGAGGGGATCGATTTGGGAAAGAAGGCAAATGGAAATGTATACTCCACATGATTTTCGTTCAAATTTTTCTTTTTATATTACCGATGATGATCCTAGAACTGTCAGGGAGGAAGTGGATTAAGAGGATTGAAAACTATGGAAAAAGGCCATGAATGAAGAAATGGCATACTTGTATAATAATGAGGCTTGGGATCTAGTGGAGTTGTCGAATGGAAGAAATCTCATTGGAATAAAATGGGTATTTAAAAATAAGTTGAATGTAGAAGGAAAAGTGGAGGAACATAAAGATCAGTTAGTAGAAAAGGGTTATTCCTAGGTTGAGGGAATTTATTTTGGTGAGATTTTTTCTCATGTTTCCATGTTAAAATATATTATATTTTTCTTATTTGTTGTTGTTTCATTTGATTTTGAAGTAGAATAGATGGATGTGAAGACAACATTGCTACATGGGGATCTAGAAGAAGAAATCTATATGAAGCACAAAATGTTTTTTTTTAAGGGAAAGGAGCTGGTATGTAAGCTGAAAAATTCTTTGTATGGTTTAAAAAAATAACCAAGGATGTGGTATCGAAATTTTGATACTTATAAGCTAGCACTTGGCTTCAAAAGAAGCCAAGACGATCACTATATGTATTTTAAAATAATTGGTGATCAATTGATTTATTTGTTCATGTTTGTGGATGACATGTTACTGATAGGAAACCACCAAGAGGTTATCCAGGATGTGAAAACTCAATTGTCCTCTAAATTTGACATGAAGGATCTCAGTACTGAAAATCACATTTTGGGCATGGAAATTAAAAGAGATTGGGAAAAGAGGAAACTCTGGTTAAATCAGAGAAAATGTGTCGAGACGATATTGCAGAGGTTTAATATGTAGGAATGTAAAAAGGTCAAGGTCCCTATTCCTGTTGGTGTAAATTTATTTGCGGATCAGTGCCCCAAGACACAAGAAGAGGAGGAGGACATGTCTCATGTTCTATATGTGAGTGCAGTTGCTAGATTGATGTATTAAATTGTTTGTACTAGACCAAAAAGTGCACATGCAGTGGGAGTTTTGAGTAGGTATATATCAAAACCAGAGAAAGATAATTGGACAAAATTAAAAGGGGTTTTCAGGTATTTGCATGGCACTGATAGTTAGGGATTGTGCTACCAAGGAAGACTAGGATTAGACAGAGTGTTGGACATTTATGGCTTTGTGGATGTAGACTAGACTGGATATTTTGTTCACAAAAGATCTACAAGCAGGTATGTGTTTAACTTGTTTGGAGGAGAAATCGGTTGGATGATAAAAATATAGTTTGCAGTTGCACTTTCAACTAAATAATTTGAATATATGGCAGCCACTCATGCAAGCAAGGAAGAAGTATGGTTACAATCATTGTGTTAAGGTATTGGGTTGGAAGAACATGTTGTAAGGATAGATTGTGATAATCAGAGTGCAATTTTTCTGGTGAAGAACTCAACTTATCATTCAAATACAAAGAATATTGATGTTCAATATCACTTTGTGAGGGATATGGTTGAAGAAAAAAAGGTGTCTCTAATGAAGGTGGACACTTTGAAAATTTTTGCATATTCATTAACAAAATATGTGAGCACTGAGAAGTTATCTTGGTGTAGAGGACCTATGGGAATTGTTTCCTTGGATTGTTGACTATGTAACCATTTAACCGCTTGTATGCAAAAAAACAACAAGTGGGAGAATCTTGGGTATGTGTTATATTATTTTCCTCGGAAAACATGTCACCTTTTTTCCTTGATTTTCATGTCCATTGTTGAGTGGTTTTTCGACACGTGGTTTTTTCTAATGGTTTTCTATTTCCGGTTAAGGAAATGAGGTTGTTGACTAATTTAGGTCATTGGATTAATGTTTTGGATGTCGTTGGCTCCTATATGTATATTTTCTTGTAAACAATGTATGAAGTGGATGAATATAGAATATGTTGGTTTTCCTGGTTTGGGTTTCCA
Source organism: Picea engelmannii (assembly GCA_009831015.1). Taxonomy (NCBI): domain Eukaryota; kingdom Viridiplantae; phylum Streptophyta; class Pinopsida; order Pinales; family Pinaceae; genus Picea; species Picea engelmannii. Next base: position 604,780 of record ML778414.1, read on the forward strand.
TGGGAAAAATATCTTTGTAATGTCTGTATTTGTCATTGTATATTTTTTGTTCTTTTATTAAAAATATGTTTGTAGTAAGTAATTGTACAAGGTTAAAATCTACATGTGCAAGGATGAGTCATGAACCATGACTTTCATTTCACATACCTATATTTATTTAAATTAATACTACGATGTGGGAACAAGAATCTGATCATATAATGTATGTGATAATACATAGGGAAGGAGTATGGAATTTATCCTTTATGAATATATAGGTTTTACATGGTAAGAGTTCAATGATTAATTATGGACATGATAAACATAAGTTGTAAGGAAGGAATGCTATGGTAATCATGAAGTTTATTTAATAAAGAAAATGGAGAGTTTTATCCTATGATACAAGTAATATTAAATGATTAAATATAAAATTCCTATCATGTATATATGGTCAAGAATGAACAATAAAGGATATTATGAGTTGAAGAAAAATAACATAAATTAAAATACTTGAATTGAGAGAAGCCTCTGTCAAATATTTTAGCATAAAAGTTGAAACATGGCATAAGACGATAGCAAGTCTCTAACCTGGTATGCTAGAACCATAAATAACCATTGGATGTAATCACAAAAAAATGATGGTGAGGATAATTTTTACAAAATCTCGCAACAAAATGTCTAAGAATAATTGAACAGAACATGGCATTACGCTATTAAAAAATATATTGGATTGAGGTGATGTTAGATTTTACGTAGAGAAAAGATCTTTGATACCTGTTGTAAGATACCATAAATATTATAATGAGAAGAAAACAAATATAACAAAAAATACCAGTGGAACAACAAAATAATAAGAATAACAATACCAAGAATAATAACTTTATTGAATGAAAGCAATGTTCACTTGCCTCTTTGAGGGGGAAACCTCTAGAAGAGTGGAGATCTATTAAAATAATTCTCAGAACAATATTTCACATACATTCTACTCCTATTTATACTAAGTATATCTTCTAAAGAACATTCTAGCAGAATATATTTTTGAAAGCTTTTATTAAGTCTTCTTACAATACGCTTGTTCACATTATTAAATAGGCCATTTTAACCATTTTTGACCTTTATTACATGGAAAATATATTATTCTACCTATGTAAAGGGTTAGGGAGGTTAGGTATCTAAAAGTCTATATGTATTCTCAGAATATGTACCCAAAATAATCACCATTTTCTTGAACTTGGTGGTGTACTCTTACACACTCTTCCCTTGTCCCTTCCTAAAGTGATGATAATGAATCCCCTAGTCTTCTACATACCCAATAGGGATGAATTGGGAATTGATGAGGGTTTTAGACACCTCCCACTTAGTTATTGGTGGAGAACCCTCCAACCTAAGTGTCTCCATGTTGATTTCCCTCTATGTTAGTGCACGATCCTCTAGTTTTAGTTGAGAAAATGAAATATTCTACTCTTCATCTATATTATGGACATTGAAATACACTTTTAACTCTTGAAACCAATGTTTAAAATTAAAAAAATTAATCTCACCTTTATAGGGTACTATATCCACTTTCAGTTCCATTTTAAATATAATTTTTCAAGGAGTGATGGCACTAGAACTTGGTTTCTCTTTCTCGAGATATTTTTTTGACTCTGTTTCCATGTCTTCAGTATCCCCTAGTTTCCCATCTAATCCAAATTATGAGTTAGAGCCACCAAACTCCCCAAAATGTCCAAACTTGTTTTCTAGAGAAACCATAAGGAGGGCTGTGTTGAGAGATATATCAATGACTTGTTCTTTGAACATCAAAAACATATATTTTTTGCATCCCGAGGGTTGTTATGATTGGAATCGTACACCACAAAAAACACAAACAAAACTATTACGATATCGATATAATATATAATACATACCCACCTATTCCAAATTCCAATTGGCTCACCTTGATAGTTTTTAGTTCAGCATGTTTCTCTGTAATGGGGACATTTCTTTGTAATTGTAGGGTTTACAATTCTGGGGCTATCCTAAATCCATACACATCATCCATGTGGATACTGGTGGCTACCCACTTATTCCAACTGACTTATTTTGGAAGTTTTCATGTCAATACATCTTTCTGTACTTCTAGGGTTGTTTTTGGGCCCTTAACAATGTTTTCTTGGATTTACACAGTCAAAATATAAATAGAGTTAGAGTTTGGCGACATAATGCGTAGTTATCAAAAATAAATTTCCAATGGATTATCACACACCTAAAATGAAGATCATATGAAAACGTTACAACCCCAAGAAATTGATGTACTAACTTATCCCAATGGGTCCCACATGAATTTTGGTGTTTCATATCCTAGGGTTAGGTTTTTGGATATCTAGGATTTTTTTCATTCATGTTTATAATAAAAAGGCCTTTAGAGCCTCATTGTACTCATCTTCTAGCGAATGAGCATAGCCTTCACATCTCCTCTCAGAGATCAAACTACAACCATTCTAGTGATTCTTGCACTCTATATTTTTATAGTCTTGGTACATTTGTTTCATTAATAGAAATAATGTATTGTTGTATCTCTCTATTTTCTAGAAATATGTATGTGTATTTCATTGTAATATACCTCCTTTCATTTTGTTCTGAAAATAATCTAGATTAGTGGTATCGGAGTAGGATGCTCTTGATCATTTTTCAGTGCATGTCCCTGACAAGGTCCGAGTATAGAAAGTTGGGTCTTGATCTTGTCTCTCTTGAGGAAAATTTCTCTTGCATGCCCAAGAAACCCTCTATGGTAGAAAAAAATAAAAACGATGAAGAAAAAGATTATATTAACCTGTTTCTTGAGAAAGATCTTGCCCGATAGAGGGACGAAATGATGGAGAATTTTTCCCACATTCTTCAACAAATGTTGATAGTAACAAGAACATATTAATCAAGAGGCCACTTTGGAGGAACCTCTCCCTTTAAAGTACAAGTTAATTTTGATATTTTCGTATTTGAAGGTCAGATAGATGTAAATTCCATATAAAAATGGTTAAATTTGCTAGAAGGTTATTTCTTTTTTCACAATTTTTCCGATAGGAAAAATATCACCTTCGAACTCCTAAAGGTTATCCCCCATGTCAAACATTGGTTGGAAACTTGCAGGGAGAAAATTTCCATAGAAGAATATGGAATATATGGGGCTGATCCCACTTGGTATTTTTTTGTGTATTCATTCAAGGAACAATACTACCCTGTTGATAACTACGAAGGCTAGTACATGAGATGAACCACACTATGGCAAGAGAAGAGCCAGACAATGCCATAGTTCAAAAATACTTTCGATACCTTGCACAAAAAGTTGGGTATCGAAGACTCCGAGCGACATTTGGTTCTTAAATACCATGGGGCCCTTCATATGTACATCCAAACCGAAATGGATTTCCTAAACATCTCATCATTGAGAGTTGTCTATCAATATGCTATCAAAATCGAGAAGAAATTTAGGCTCCAAAACAAATGGGAGTTTGGGTCTACCAATCTGCAACAACCAAGGCATGGTCAATACAAACCTAACCAACATCCTCCCAAAACCATTCCAAGAAACATAAAAAGAAGTGTAAAGGAAAGACGAAGAATGACACTGGTAAGTGGTGCAACTTCCACAAAAGTCCCTGACACAACATCGATGAATGTTTCTCGAAATAGTCCCAAGGTCAAAGAAAAGGAACTGAGCCATGATTCAAAATTTGATCAAGAAAATATTGAAAATATAAATTTCATTGACATACACCCCACTGCTACTGTCGCGACCACAAAAATTCAACAAAAAGAACCAATAGATCCTGAAGGGGGCGAGTGCCTCTTCCATTCACATATATGGGTGAAGGGTACCCCGTTACATTTCATTGTTGATAGTGGTAGCCAAAAGAACCTCATCTCAGTTGTGATCGTCAAACATTTGGGGATGTTGACAACAACACACCCGCAACCATACAACATTAGATGGATTCACCAAGGACGAGATATTTATGTCAATCAACAATGTCTTCTATCCTATGGCATCCATCCCTTCAAGGATGAGGTAGTGTATGATGTTTCCCCTCTTGATGTCTGTGATGTTATTTTGGTCCAGCCATATATGTGGAAACATCATGTTGTTTATGAGTGTCGACCTCGTAGTGTCATTATTATTCCGGGGGTTCAAATCGAGAGGGTACCAAAGGTAGTTCTGACCACCATTCCACCAAAAACGTGTTGCAAGGTAATCTCTCATACTGCAAAATTCATCCTCTTCACAATTTTTTTAAAGGATGCATAGAAGGCTACTACAACCATTGCAACCTCAATACCTTATATTTAGCAGAAGAATATTGCTAAAGAGAAAGAAGATATTGTTTCTTCACCTACGATGGTGCCTACACAATACCCCATCAAGCTCAGAGACAACAAGTTGGTGGAATAGATTCAATCCCGACAACAATAGGTTCGTGACAACCTTCCATATATCACACAATGCAACTTCTCCAACAAGGCACGCGACTCACCAAGATTTAGATTCAAAAAATACTTTCCCCTCTTCCTTGGGAACTGAACACAATGGATAGCATTTCTTCCTAATGGGGGAGGATTGATCTAAGTGGATATTTGTGGTCACCCACCTGTTCCAAATTACAGCTCGCTCACCTTGACATTTTTCAATTCAACACATTTCTCTGTAATGGGAACATTTCTTTGTAATTGCAGGGCCTTCACTTCTAGGACTATCTTGAAGCCCTACATAGCATCCAGGTGAATATTGTTGGTCGCCCACCTATTCTAATTGACTTATTTTGGAATTTTTTAAGTCAGTACATCTTTTTGTACTTCTAGGGCCGTTTTGGGGCCCTAAACAAATTTTTCTTGGATTTTCATAGTCAAACTATAAACATAGTTAGAGTTTGTTGGAATAATTCATATTTCTCAAAAATACCTTTCCAACGGGCTATCAAACACCTAAAATGAAGATTGTATGCAAACGTTACGACCCCGAGAAATTGATGTACTAACTTACGCCAACGAGGCCCACATGACTTTTGGTGTTTCATCTCCTAGGTTTAGGTTTTTGGATGTCTAGGGTTATTGCATTCATGTTTATAAAAGAAAAGTCCTTTAGAGCCTCATTATACTCATCTTCTGGCGAATGAGCGTAGCCATCACATCTCCTCTCAAAGATAAAGTTGTCACCATTCTAGCGAGTCTTGCACTCTGTATTTTTACAGTCTATGTACATTTATTTCATTATTAGAAATCATGTATTGATGGATCTCTCTATTTCTGGCAATATTTATGTGTGTTTCACTGTAATATATCTTCTTTCATTTCGTTCCAAAAATAATCCAGATCAACATTCCTCAAACCTCAATTAATGTTAAGGTTTTGTAACTTCTATAATATTGTTGAAATTCCACATGTCAATATCCCCACATGTGTGAGTGATGGGGATAATGTGTCATCCACTGCATACCATGTTGGTTAATAAGGTAGTTCAACTCATGGGAGTCATTACTTCCACATGCAAACTCCGAGTGAGGTGATTTTCACACCATTAGAAAGTTCTTGGTGTGTAGTACAACATCAAGGGGTTGAGAGATATGGTGACAAATATTTCACCCTAAAAAGCATCATTTAATGCCTCAAAATTGATCTGGAAGGTTTTAAACCCCAAATATATAAGCTGAGACCTACCACTAAAATGGGCCCCGTAAGTCAATTTCTCCAAATTTTTTAGTCAAAATGTATCAAGATAGATGAAAATTTATATTATGATACATTCTATATCAATTATATATATCATTTTGAAGTACTAAGAGCATGGGGATGATTGGTGAGTGATCAATTATAAAAGAACAATATGAAAAGATAGTTGTGACCATTGGGAGTTTTTATAGAAATGACCCTTTCTTGGCTCACAAGAAGCTCTATGTTTCTCTTCCTCTCAATAATTTCGTAGTGATTCAAGTTGATATATATCATTGTATTTATTGAGTCCATGATCCATCCCACCAATGATATCATGATTCAAGTGATCTTGGATCTAGCATGGAGCTACAACATTAAGGGAATATGATGAATGTTGTAGCAGAGTTGTGAGATTTATCATGAGAACTCATAGTGGTGAAATGTTTTACGATGACCATGAAGTGCGAGTACCATGTTCCTATATAGAGTCTTGAATCCATGTGTAGGAATGAATATAAATGGATGTGTGAGAATGAAGTGTTATTTTTAGGTCAAAGGGGTATTTACCGTATGTGGTTTATGGTGGCACATGGTTTTAGTCTATGCTATTATTGTGACAAATCCTATTTAAAGGCTTGAAATACTCCATTGTAAAATGACTCAAGTGGCTAGTGTTGGCTTGATTAGGCTAGCTTATCTAGAGAGACCAAGGTTATTGAATGTAACATCCCACTCTGGTGCACTGAGAAAACTTGTTCTTTGAGGACACTTGCTCGCAAGTGATCCAGATTATTATGCTATTAAAACTTTTGATTTTGATTATGAGGCGTTATGGGTCAATGACATGTTGTTTTATTGCATTGACATAGACAGGTGCTATTGACTCGGTTTACTGAGTATGTAGTATTTTGGACCTTGAGGATGCAGAGGCATCGACAAAACCCCTTGGAATCTGAATCAAGTTAGGGATTGTAGCATTGGGTTTGATTGTTTTTACTATGATATCAGTGCATCTGATTAGATGATATGATATGGATATATTCTGACATGATTTGTTGATGGTGTAGGCTGACGATAGCTTGCCGACCAGACTCACATGTGGAGTAAAGGAGTCATGCATGACTACCATAGATGTTGAGGGAGAGGTGTGGACAACAGCCCTGCCACAACCTACTAGCACTCCCGCCGTAGCTTGAACTGTAGGTTAATGTTTACATAGTTCGAGAGGACCCACGATGCCATGAGGGAAGACTGCGATAGTCAGTCATGATGATTCTAAGGGGGGTGCAATAAGGCGAGGTCCTTATTCCTTAGAATCCCTTAGTCTCCCACAAGTTCACCTGGCGGAGTATTGACTCCAGGGGTTTTTGATGTCTACCAAGTTAGTTGTAACATCCCGCTCTGGCGCGCTTACAAAACTTATTATTTGAGGACACTTGCTCGTAAGTGATCTGGACTTTTCTGATGTTAAAACATTTATACTCGATTATGATGCGTTATAATAGATGACATGATGTATTACTATTGTTATATACAGGTGCTATTGACTCAGTTTATTTGAGTGTGCAGGGTTTTTGACCTGAAGGATGCAAAGGCATCGACGGAACCCTTGGACTCCAGATTGAGTGAGGGAGTGTGATATTTGAGTTGATTTATTTACCATGATATTTATTGATTTGATGATATGTTGCTGACATGTTCTGACATGATGGTTGATGATGCAGGCTGACGATAGCTTGCCGACCAGACTCACATATGGAGTAAAGGGGCCACACATAATTTCCAGAGAGGTTGAGGGAGAGGTGTGGACAGCAGCTCTGCCACAGCCTACTAGCACTCCTACCGTGGCTCGTACTGTAGGTTAACGATTACCTAGTTCGAGAGGATCCACGATGTCGCGAGGGTAGACTGCTTCAGTCGCTCACGATGATTCTAAGGGGCGCGAAATAAGGCAGGGGCCTTATTCCTTAGAGCCCTTAGTCTCCCACAAGTTCATCTGGCGCAGTGTTGACTCCAAGGGTTATAGATGTCTACCAATTAGTCAAGTCAGCGAGTGGCACCCTCGGAGCACGTGGTGCATCCTGAAGGGAACGTCGCGCAACAGAAGCAACCGAGGCGAGTGGCACCCTTGGAGCACGTAGTGCGTCCTGAAGGGCATGTCGCATTGATGATGATGATGAGACAACCTAGATGACCCTTAGACCTTAACACCTTTAGAATTTCTCAAAATGACTCCCCTAATTGATTGTCACCCAGTTCGAATCTAAACCTAAAATTTAAAACATCTCTAAGATGAAATTTTGACAAGCCCTAAGAAAATATCCTACAAAAATAAACATAAGGGCATAAACTAAAACCCTCCTAGGTGTTAATTAAAGTCTTCTTAAAATTAAAGGGGGTAAAGTGAAGAAAGGGAATAAATTAATGAAAATACATGGTGTTAATGGTAAAAAGGAATATAAAGTTAAAAAAAACATGTGAGAGTATAAAAGTAATGAATTTAAAAATATAGAAAGGATTAATAAGCACATTTATCTTTTGGGTTTAAAAATAAAAAGAGAGAAATAAATAATAGAAATAAGGAAACTTGTAATAAAGGAAACTTAATAATG